>CP092881.1:36547398-37147398 GCA_030710605.1 Cordylochernes scorpioides | reverse complement strand
TATGAAAGCCACATATCCTTCTCTAATATTTGACCGAGTTAAATATAATTTATTATTAATTTTAATAGAGCAGTTGAGTATTAATAAAACACTATTCCATTCATTAAATTTTTAAATCATTAAATAAAAAGATGCACGACATTAGGACGTGAACCCATTGGTAGCTGGATATTTTCTTCAGAATAACAGAATGACTGACAAGTTAAGGATATTATTAATATAGATCATATATATTTGTATATCTAAAAATTCAGGTTGGTTTTAAATTCAAAATCAATATTATTTTATATTAGAATATACGATATATGTCAATGTGACGCCATTTTAATTTGGAACCATTTGAGAGTTTAGACTTTTGGAGGGAATTATTATGACCTTATTCTTTATTTCAACACACAAAACGCGATATCCCGGCTAGAGATAATTGCATTGATTTACATATTTTCAAACAGAATCAGTTATAAACATATTATACAAGAAAAAGTAATTAAAAATAAAAAAGAGAAGCAATAATATATATTAGGAACCTGAACCTTTCAGGTTTGAAAGATAATCATAAATATATTTACAAAGATAGTTAAATCTATGATAATTCTCTCCGCTATTTACAAATTGATATAGATCTACAACATTGTTTATTGTCTGTTGTTTAGCGCTAAAGAAGAGTGGGCATTCCAGCAGTAGGTGTCTCGAGTTCGGGAATTTGTTGCCACAATGACAGCTAGAGTCCTCAACCGCTCCAATTTTTGATAAAAATCCCATAAAATTTCCATGGATCGTTCTAAACTCGGCATTATAAAAATTCGAACGGAAAAAATGTTGGAATTCCAAACGGGAAAAAGTTTTGGAATGTTTCATTTGTTTTTAGAAATAATTCATCCATTTTTGCACTTAAAAATGAACTAATTATACTCGGAGAATGTGGTCTAAAGGACTTTGATCCTCTATCGAAAGATGAGCCAAATCATATTTAATTATTTTAGATTCAATATAATCTGTGAGAAGGGGGATGTTCGCAAGACTATGGACACAGTTGGAAGATGTAGTCTTGTAGGCTTCAACCGCCCAAAGGAGAATTTGATATTGAATAGAGTTTAATTTTTCTTTACATCGACTATTTATAAATTTGTACCATATTTCTGAACCATACGTAAGAACTGGCCTGATAATTGTTTTATACAAAATTATTCTTTTTTTTTTAGTATTTATTCCCCACATTTTTGCACAAAGTGAAAACAGAAATATTTTCATTCTTACGATCCTGCACAAAATGTCGTTGATATGTGGGGTAAGATTGATCTTCTTTTTTATTCTATGATTTGAGAATTTTATGCCTAATATCTTAACTTGATCTACTGGATTTAAAATAATATTCGGTATTTTAATTGGAACTTTAGGTTTATTATGTAAGTAAAGTAAATTCGTTTTCTCTGGGCTTATTGATAATTTATTCCTATTACACCATTGAATCACATAGCATAGAATATTTTCGCTTAATATTTTGAGATCCTTGACAGACTTGCTCCAACAAATCATAGAAACGTCGTCTGCGTAGCAAGTTATTTCTGCATTCGGATGTTTAAAACTTTTCAGCAAGTCGTTTAACAAAATATTCCATAATATTGGGGATAGAGGACCGCCTTGAGGGCATACTTTTGTCAATTTTTTTGTAACATTTGTGTCTTCATATGAGAAATTTGCCCTTCTTCCACTACTTAAATAAGATTGTATAATTCTTATTAATTTGGAGGGAATGTTATCTAAATCGAGTCTTCTAATAATTGCTGGCCACCATGCGTTGTTGAATGCGCCTGCTATATCCCCTGTTATCAAAGAACTCAGTTCTCTTTGCCTGTGTTGCCTTGCACTCATTAGATTGTTCTCTTCATAATATTTATTGATTTTGTTTTTAATTATGTTTTCAAAAAAATTAGAAAAGTTTGACGTCAATGATATTGGTCTATAGCTTTTACAGTAGAGTCTTTCCATATATCCGGATAATAACCTAATTAATACATTTGTTGAACATTTGTTGTGAAATCGGAATTAAAATGCTCCTGCATGTTTGATCATATTTTTACTGATAGAATCTGGACCTGGTGCTTTCTTGATATTTATTTTTGAAATAATATTTTCAACATATTTTTATAAAATTGTTATTTTTGTTTTTATATTCAGGTTTATAGTTTTTAAATATAATATGTTCCTCTATATCTGAATGTACATCATCATCTTGAAATAAATCATTCAAGAGACTTTTCATTTTTTCTTTCTTTAAAGTATCCGGTATAGTATCGATCATTGTAAGTCCTATATTGTTGTTGGATAATCTCAGAGATTTAAAAATTTTATAGGCGTTTCCAAATGGGTTGTTTGATTCATTTTCTTCAATGAATATTCTCCAACTTTTTTTCTTAGCTCTTTCGATAGCGTTAATGTGCTTGTTTCTTGAAAATTTAAAAGTTATTTTTTATTGATAATTCTATGCCGATAGTATAGGTTTCTAATATAATGAAAATCATTTTTCATTTTTTCAAGATTCCCATTCCACCACTTAATATTAGATATATGCTTGAAAGAGTTTGATTTGATTTCCAGAGACGAGTAATCTGCCTAACTAATTATGTCCGTAAGTTTCATCACGATCCTGTCAACATCTGTAGTATTAGATGCCTGATTTATTTCATTCGGCAAGTTATGTACATTTTGAAATGATATCTCTTCAGTAAATTTTTCCCAGTTGGCATCTTTTTCAATGAATTTCCATGTTGACCTTTGTCCAATTCTCTGCACCTTAAATTATATCGAATGTGGAAGGTTATTGCTACATGATCGGAAATACTTGTAAAAGTTGATGTGCTCCAATTCTGTATCAGCTTTATAGAATATTTGTTTGATATTGTTAAATCTATTATACTGGAATTTCGACATGTGGGCGTTTCAAGGTTATGGATAAACAAGTTATATTCATCCACAATAGAGTGGAATTTGTAGCCATTTGAGTTAATTTTTCGGTCGTTCCATACAGGATGTCGAGAGTAAAAATCACCACAGAGGATTATTGGCTGCAGCCCGAAAGTCTCCAAAAGATCTTTAATAAATATTTGGTGAGTATTACCGAGATTGTTAGGGTGAATGTAGAATTTTGAAATAACAATATTTGAATTCTCTGAATGTATAGAAATAGTTGTACAAAAATAATTAATGAATCTATCAATTGTCGTATATTTAATGCCACTGTTAAGAATAATCGTTGCTGTGTAGACTGTTTTATCGGTTTTAGAGTAAACAATTTGTGAGTCATTATTGAATATCACATCATTCCCTAACATATAAGGTTCTTGAATAAATAATATGTCAGGAGGGTCGGACACAACAGAGGCTCGAAGTTCATCTAATGCTATGATACTTTTCCTTATATTTTGTTTAATACATTTTATTTCTTGTTTAGTTGCCTTCATTGGTTTCTTTCTCCCTCCTTCATACCGTTTCCTCCTTTTTCACTTGTGATGGAGTATCTATTCATTTAGATTTGTTTATTTAGAATTATTGTTGCCGAATTTATCTTGTTTCCTTTAGCTGTTAAAATGAATGCTCGACTCCGCCAAAAGTAATAACATTGTTTACTGTATAAGGCTCGTGAATAAATAATATGTCTGGTGGGTCGTTATATATCTGAGCCAGGAGCTCATTTATTGCGTTTTCTTGAATTTTGTTGCATACACTTAATCAACGGAACTTGCATTTGATCCTGTTTGACTTGAAATAGTTAGTTACTTGATTGTTCAGTTGCGAAATAACTTGTCCTTTCGATTATTCTCTCTATTTGTGTTATATATATACGAGATTCCTCTGAATTTGCTCTGTGTGATGAGGGCCTGTTTCTATACTTCGGATGTTGGAAACAATTTAAACATTTGGGAATTTCTGAGCAATCATGAACTCCACGGATTCCACATGTCCTGCATGTTGGGGTGTTAGGGCATTCTGCCGTTTTGTGGGCGGGGTTGAATTTCAGACATTTCTGGCATTGTTTCACCAATATCTTATCTACGCAGAGCTCACAATCAGTGTATATTTTATTGTTTAATTTCCTAATGGTTTGATAAATCTTAGGAGAAACTCTTAAAACGATGTTGTGGGCAGAGGTGTTAGATTTAGTGCAGAATAACACCTTAATTTCGCTTTCCATATCCCTTAGTTCGTCGTTCATCTGACAGATTGTTTCTTCAAAGGAATTTACCTCGGTGATTTTAATAAAGTTTTTAACCATTATCATAGAATCTCTTTTGGTCGGAAAAATGTTTTGCACAGATTTGTTAGTTGGGTTGATTTGCATAATTCATCTTTTAGAAAATTAGATTCTTTCTCATCCGACGTTTTTATAATAATTGATTTTTTGGTATTTATAATTTTATTGATTCGAACTTTCTTAGACATTATGGGAAGTTGAGATTGAAGATATCTGCATTATTTCGCATGCTATTTCGAATTTACACAATAAAAATACCAAGTTGTTAGCTGTAATATTCTACTAAGAAACAAGCGATATCTGCATTGTAGCACAGGCTTTTAAAATTCTGTTGTGTGATTGTGTACCAATTTCGCCACCAAGAAAGGCATTTTTGACAAATATTGGGTCGGGACATAATTAATGCTGATTTTTCCGGTGATTTTTTTTCTTTAAAAATAAGATTTTGACTAATTCTTTTAACGAAAATAACTCTCTTTTTGGATAATGAAAATGCGCGCCAGAATCATATTCATATTGAACATATTACGCTCTCTACCATTTCCTAAAAGGTTGGGATACAATACAGCCATTTCATGACCTCAACGAACCTTTTGTCTTAGGAACAATCAGCAAAAACGAAGATGAGAAAGATGTTGAAGAAGAGCGATATAAACTTCGTTGATGAAATATGAAGAGGTCACTATCAAATTTCGATGAACAGGCACTTTCTGGTAGCTTTGAAAAGGTCAAAAGCTTGACAAAATTCCCATTGGTAAATAAAGTGTTAAAATATAATTCAAAACAGCGCTTTGCGTTTCACAATAGGTGATCGTCAATGGTCAAATGCTCCACATCGAAGTCTTAAGTCAAAAACTTCACTCTTCATCGTCTCAAAATGCTTGGCAGCAATAATTATTGAATTTATATAGTTTGTTGTAATTTGAAAAAAAGTGTCTCAAAAAGTATGCACCGAACCGATATATACATTTATCAATATTTTCACATGTCATTAGGTTTACGACTATGCTAAGTAAGAACATTTGTTATAGTTAAAACATGATATGAGAAAGAAATCATATGCATATATATATATGAAAAAACAATAGAAAAAAATAAAAGATAAGTGGGTCAGGTGTTGATATTATAAATAAAGAAGGCATCTCCTGACCACAAGCACATGTGCCTTAAATACCCATTTCTTGAAATCTCGGGAAGCCATTGGGTCCAAAAAATCTTTTTGGTCGCAATGGTTACAGCCTTCTCCACGCTGACGAGCGCCAACAGCGCGAAACGCGTTCGTGGATGGCTTTTCTTGATTTATCAAGAAATTGGGTTGGCCAAATATCTCGGAGTAAGCTAAATAAACGTTTAGTTTATTTTTACTCCACTAGATGGCGCTCTGCCATCTAAAAAGCACATGTGCTTGTGGTCAGGAGATGCCTTCTTTATTTTTAATATATATATATATTAATGAATTTGTTCACAGGTGATTTTTATAAAGTTTATAAATATTAATATATATGCTTGTATTTATAAATTGGAAATTTATCAAGGTACTCTAAATTTAATCACCAGCTAATATTAACTACATGCACTTTTTTTAGTTTTTAAAAGTTTCACAGCTCTTTTTGCGATTCTCTAAAGTTCAAAATATTTAATAGGAGAGTAAAATTTAATTAAAATTCTCGGATAGTAGAAAATCCAAAAAGATTTATTTTGAATCTTGAGCCTAATTCACAGCTAACTAACTACTGAGAAGTTTATTTTAAAAATCAGAAAGAGATTTTTAATTGATTTATAAATAATACTTCACAATTTTTAAAGTTTGAATTTATAAACTTGTTTTTTGATTAAGTATATATAGATAAAAAATACGGGTTTCTATAATATTTTAGGAGCGTTGAGCGATAGAAGCGATGTTTTTATCTAACCATATGTTGCTTCATCCATACTTTTGTATATTTTTGTGTTTGCGAGAGAACAATTAAAATTATAATCTAAAATTTCTTCAAGGAATATAAATAAGAAAAAATTGAAACAAATAAATTCACTGGAAATATGTTTCTTTTTAAAATAATATCAAATATTATCTATATAGACCTTACTGCAATGATATAAGTTATTCAATGAGAGGTCTTGGCTCATTTAATAATTTTTTCATTCCAGTACGATCTGCAATATTTGATGCTATTTCAAAAAAAAAACCACACATTGCCTGTAAGTATATTTGTTATATATCTTAACGATAGATGGCATTTGAATTTATAAATTTAATAAATAAGAAACCTATTGTGGAAATTATTAGAATTTTAAATACCATTCACAAATAAACTTAGATCTTATCCTATTGGCCATTTGTTAGACCCAGAAATGAATGTGATTAAGGTCTACATCATATAAATTATAACATTTAAACTATTCCAAATAGAGATTGACAAACCAGAATAATGAAATATAAAGATAGACCCGAGATATTATTACAATATATTGTTAGGAATGATTTCGTTTCATAGAGGTTTAGTTGTGAAGGGTTGAGAAATCCTGTTATAAAGTTTTTTCGCTATAAGAGTTTCGTCATAGAGATATTTCCTTTATTACTAGTTTCTTAATAGATCGAATTTATTTATAACTAGTTTCTTTAAAAAGAGATTTCGTTATAACAAATTTCATCTTTGAGGGATTTTCTTTATTACAAGTTTCATCATAGAGAGGATTTCGTTAAAACAAGTCTCTTTATAAAAAGATTTTTGTTATAACAAGTTTCGTCATTTAGAGAGAATTTCGTTAAAACACAAGTTTCGTTATAACAAGTTTCGTCATATAGAGAGAATTTCGTTAAAACAAGTTTCGTTATAACAAGTTTCGTTATATAGAGACAATTCCGTTAAAACAAGTTTCGTTATAAAGCCATTCTCGTTATAACAAGTTTCGTCATATAGAGAGAATTTCGTTAAAACAAGTTTCGTTATAAAGACATTCTCGTTATAACAAGTTTCGTCATATAGAGAGAATTTCGTTAAAACAAGTTTCGTTATAACAAGTTTCGTCATATAGAGACAATTTCGTTAAAACAAGTTTCGTTATAAAGCCATTCTCGTTATAACAAGTTTCGTCATATAGAGAGAATTTCGTTAAAACAAGTTTCGTTATAAAGACATTCTCGTTATAACAAGTTTCGTCATATAGAGACAATTTCGTTAAAACAAGTTTGTTATAAAGCCATTCTCGTTATAACAAGTTTCGTCATATAGAGACAATTTCGTTAAAACAAGTTTCGTCATGTAGAGAGAATTTCGTTAAAACAAGTTTCGTTATAAAGCCATTCTCGTTATAACAAGTTTCGTCATATAGAGAGAATTTCGTTAAAGCAAGTTTCGTTATAAAGAACATTCTCGTTATAACAAGTTTCGTCATATAGAAAGAATTTCGTTAAAACAAGTTTCGTTATAAAGAACATTCTCGTTATAACAAGTTTCGTCATATAGAGAGAATTTCGTTAAAACAAGTTTCGTTATAAAGAGCATTCTCGTTATAACAAGTTTCGTCATATAGAGAGAATTTCGTTAAAGCAAGTTTCGTTATAAAGAACATTCTCGTTATAACAAGTTTCGTCATATAGAGAGAATTTCGTTAAAACAAGTTTCGTTATAAAGACATTCTCGTTATAACAATTTCGTCATATAAAGAGAATTTCGTTAAAACAAGTTTCGTTATATAGACATTCTCGTTATAACAAGTTTTGTTATATAGAGAGAATTTCGTTAAAAAGACATTCTCGTTATAACAAGTTTCGTCATATAAAGAGAATTTCGTTAAAACAAGTTTCGTTATATAGACATTCTCGTTATAACAAGTTTCGTCATATAGAGAGAATATCGTTAAAACAAGTTTCGTTATAAAGAACATTCTCGTTATAACAAGTTTCGTCATATAGAGAGAATATCGTTAAAACAAGTTTCGTTATAAAGACATTCTCGTTATAACAAGTTTTGTTTTCAAGAAATTTTGTTATAACAAGTTTCGTCATTGAGAGATTATCTTTATTGCGTTTTTTTAATAAAGGTATTTAGGTTATTACGAATTTTTTAAAAAGAGCTATTTTCGATAGAAATTTTTCCAAGAATAAATTAACGTATAAAAGCATAGGTGTTGTTTTTTTCGACGGGAGAGGCTAGCTATTTTTTTATAGAGTTATTTTTGTTATTACGAATTTGGTTATAGTTATTTTGGCTATCGATAATGTTTTCAATGTTTATTTTATTTCACAAATACAAAAAAATATATACGAATTTATATATACACGCGCGAGAATTGTCTGTCAAAAATTATATAATCAATATATACATTTTTATGAATATCATCTCTACATTTAGATAGAAAAAATAAATGTTGGAGATATTTATTTTCAATGTGAATCTAAATACGATTATTTGTTCCGTAAATATTTTATTTGAATATGAGAAGTGAATGAATAAAATATATGCATATAGTATATATACATATAAGGTTTAGTCTCGAATATTGACACGCTATATTTTGTTACATAATGTATAGTTTATCATATACCTAATATATTTAGAAATAAAGAAATTGCAAGAATTATTATTTATAAAATAAATCCTTTGGAATAAATTCCTTTATTAATAAAAAAACCTTTTGCGAAAGGAGATTCATCTCTTATATATAAAATATTTATAAAATACAATGTTTTGAATATCTTTGTGAAAATAGCGTCATCCATTTTGAATACATTAAATGATTAAATAGCTTATCTTGGATCAATAAGATTTATTTTAAACGGCTAATATTTGGACATAAGGCTGGTGACCCGTTTTCTTATGGGATTCAACTCTTGTAAACTGCCTATGCAACTGGTGAATTTTATTTATTCTGTGCGTAACCTGGACTCCTGGTGCGTATGACAATCGCCAACTGTCCGGGTAACCGATGAACGAGAATTAAGGTTTTGTATAAAGCAGGTTGGTGTGACCAAACATTCTAGATGCATTTTTAATTCTTTTGGTATATTTTAAAAATTATATTATATATATTGTCTGTTTTTTAAATCGATTTTCGTTTTAGTTGTAGATATGATGTAGTCTATCTCTTATATATTAGATGGTTATCAGAGTCTCTTATAATTTAGGTAGATTTAGCACATATATACCTGTCTATCCCAATTAAAGAAGCTATCACAGAAATATTCTCTTCTTTCTTCACCTCCTTCAATGCCTTCCTCTACTGAGAGTAGGCCACATGGTCTCTCCATATCACCCTCCTTCAATGCCTTCCTCTACTGAGGGTGGGGCACCCGGACTCTCCATATCTCCCTCCTTCAGTGTCTTCCTCTATTGAGGGTGGGCCACATGGTTTCTCCATATCTCCCTCCTTCAATGTCTTCCTCTACTGAGGGTGGGCCACATGGTCTCTCCATATCTCCCTCCTTCAATGCCTCCCTCTATTGAGGGGTGGGCCACATGGTCTCTCCATATCTCCCTCCTTCAATGCCTTCCTCTACTGAGGGTGGGCTACATGAACTCTCCATATCTCCCTCCTTCAATGCCTTCCTCTACTGAGGGTGGGCCACATGGTCTCTCCATATCTCCCTCCTTCAATGCCTTCCTCTACTGAGGGTGGGCTACATGGACTCTCCATATCTCCCTCCTTAAGTGTTTTACTCTATTGAGGGTGGGCCACATGGTCTCTCCATACCTCCTTCCTTCAGTGCCTTTCTCTACTGAGGGTGGGCCACTCCATATCTTCCTCCTTCAATGCCTCCCTCTATTGAGGGTGGGCCACATGGTCTCTCCATATCTCCCTCTTTCAATGCCTTTCTCTACTGAGGGTAGGTCACATGGTTTATCCATACTTTCTCCGCCACCCTTTTCATATCCTCGTAGGTGTGTCGTCCAGTCCATTGTTTTAGATCGTCTGTGAATCCCTGTCTTCTTCCCCTCGATCTCTTACCCTGGAGCTTTCCCTCCAACACTGTCAGCAATGTCTTTCCTGCTGATCCGCGTATAACATTTTCAGCAAACGTCAGTGTTCGTTGTTTTAAGAACTTTATCAGCTGGCGTTCTGTACCCATTCGATCGAGGATTTGATTATTTGAAAACTTCAACATTTTATAAATAATCGTCTTACAATAGACTACTTCCCTATACCCTCAATAAAGGCCTTAGCAGAACTCAATATAGAGCCTTTCTTTCAATCAATTTTAACTGAAAAAATCACTATTATAAACAAATAAAAGGAATTGTCCATAGGTAAACAAATTCATTAGCACTTATAATCTTATTTATGAACCGAATTAACAATACAATTATAAAATAATCCATCTTAAAATCAAATTTTTGAAACGATATATCGATCATATTGCATTTATCACTGATTAAATAGCATATCCTACTTTATTAAAAATGTATTAAATAATTTATAAAACTCTTTTTCCAAATTTCACCAATGAAACAAAATAAAATTGGACCATTACCTCTTTTCGATATAAAACTGATAAGAATCGATAATAGCATGGACACATTTATATGTCCACCTACACTGGAACATACTTCAATTTCAAATCATTTGACCCTATAAAAACTCTGAAATATACGTAATAAAAACATTATAACAAAAGTATTTACCCACTGTTTTTAAAATACGAATATCTCCGAAAAATAAAGTGAGAGAGAAATAATACACTTATGATTAAAAAATTATTTATATAACGAATATTGCAAAACACGCAATTTATAAAAGGTATCTTTATAGAAAACCTCCAACAAACAATTTACATGGTCAGAATTCTTTCCTTAAAAAGTTTGTTAATTCAATTTCAGACCTTAGAATAATTCTTATATGAATCCTTGTAAAACCTGCAACGTGGAAATATAATTATTGTTCTTCCTTTTGTAATACAAGATTTTGCCAAGATGGGAAGAGGCCTTCAAGTGAAGACGTGGTTATCTCGGAGCAAACTTCCTCCGCTCCAACTTCATCTTTCAGATTTCGCAATCTATCTTAGATAGCAAGGATGGATATCCTCTGTAGACCGTACTAATCATCCAAAGTTTAGACATTGAAAAGGCATATATTGGTACAAAATATAATTTATTTATTAATATATCAGTTGACTGAACGTCAAACTTCTTCAAGGTTTTACATATTTATGCCAATATATATATATATCAAAAATAAAAATGGCATATCCTGACCAGGAGCACATGTGCTTTACAGAAGGCAGAACGCCATCTTGTGAACAGAAATCAACTAATCATTGATTTAGCTTGTTCCCTGATATTTGGCCAACCCAATTTCTTGATAAATCAAGAAAAGCCATCCACGAACGCGTTTCGCGCTTTTTGGCGCTCGTCAGCGTGGAGTAGGCTGTACCACTGCGACCAAAAATATTTTTTGGTCCCAGAGAATTCTTGAAAAACCAAGAAATGGGTATTTGAGGCCAAACTTGTGTAAATACGCTTAACACATGAAAAAATGAATTAAAAAATATATATAAATATATATATAATAATCCGTTTTGAATCCTGTCGGATCGTGTTGGATCCTGTCGACTCACTATAATAATCCGTTTTGAATCCTGTCGGATCGTGTTGGATCCTGTGTATATCCTGTCGACTTACTGTAATAACCCGTTTGAATCCTGGTGAATTGTTGAATCCTATGTCGGATTATGTTGAATTGGTGAATTGTGTGGTTGGGTGGATTTGATTGGATTGGTGATTGATGGCGCAGTCTTGGTCGAATGGTGGTTTTCCACAGGGGAAGAAGGAGCACACCTGGATGGGATAGAAAATAGACCTTGCGAAAGGGAGAGTGATGAGACTGGAGGAGGTACTTTGCCTTTCACATGATGGAGCGGACACTACCTTGGTTGGAGCCTAAGTTGAGCACCATGCTTCTAGCACGGTCACCTACCATCTTTTACTTCTTGTCCGAGATCATCGTCATTAACTCTCTCGACTTCTCATTGGTGGAGATCCTTCCACGTGCTCTCTGATGATTCGCTATCAGTTGGTCATGCTTAAAGGTGATTGGTTGTTGATTTGTCATGCTTAACTGTGATTGGCTTAGTACCTCCATTGTCGCCATGGTTGCAATCTTCCAGGAAGAAGAAGGTCTTTGAACTTAAGTTTTATGGGCCCTGGGCAGTGACCTTTACTTCCTGGATAATGCAATCCTGTTAATTGTTATTCCCTTTTCGCGAAGCCTGACTTTTATTAATTTTTTTTGACGATACATTGCATAGATTGTGGTGGGGTTACATATTGCTATATACAGATTATCACATATATAATATAAATATATAAATAAATATATATTAAACGTATATAAATATATATTTGTTTAAAATTCATTTTTTCATGTGTTAAGCGTATTTACACAAGTTTGGCCTTAAATACCCGTTTCTTGGTTTTTCAAGAAGCCTCTGGGACCAAAAAAATATTTTTGGTCGCAGTGGTACAGCCTACTCCACGCTGACGAGCGCCAAAAAGCGCGAAACGCGTTCGTGGATGGCTTTTCTTGATTTATCAAGAAACTTGGTTGGCCAAATATCAGGGAACAAGCTAAAACAATGATTAGTTGATTTCTGTTCCACCAGATGGCGTTCTGCCTTCTATAAAGCACATGTGCTCCTGGTCAGGATATGCCATTTTTACTTTTGATCTCAACACCTGATCTTTTTATCTTTTATTTTTTTCCTTCATTTTTTCATATATATATATGATTTAAAAGCTATCATTCCCAATAAAAAATAATAAACTGAAATCTAGCATTTCGAATAAGCAAAGAAGCTCATTGTGAAAAATATTTATAATTTAAATTACCTCTGACAATTTCACCCTAAATCATGGATTACCTTTTTTTAATAAACTAATAGAATGACATAGAGTTAACACCCAAACAAAAGGAAGAAATTCCTTGATTCAAACCCACGCTTTTAAATGGTACTTCTTTGTTCAAATTAACCAATAAGCTATATAACATTGCATGTGGATTGGCTAAGAAACTCAACAATAATTGGCGGATTAAGATCACGTGATGGTAGAGAACCAAGCAGCGAGTGAACAAACCTTGCACCATATATTTCTCCCTATATAAACAGATTAAGGTGTATGTTCCATAATAGATTTGAAGAGCGATTTTTTTAGAGCGGTATTCTTTATTTCACTACTATTGTACCTGTTCTATTTTAGCTACTCCTACACTTATAGGTTCCTCTCAAGTCCTGTTAGCTGCCTCAGTGTGGCAAGAGGTGACCCTGAGAAGTAGAGGAGAAGTATGTCTGGAGTCTTGTACTCCTGGTACCCTAGACATGAAGGCTGTCCTACTAAGCCCAACTAAATGTTACCAGGCAAAGTTCTGCCTCTGTGTGCCTCTGATGTTCCCATCAACAGGAAATTACTCCGTATGATAAAAAGATAAGCACTTAATACACTTTTTATTATCCCTAGCACGTGGTACAGGCCATATTTATCATGATGGGAAAAAGTTAGCGACTGCCTTTACTGTAAGTGTACAACATGTCCACACATGTGAAAAGCAGTTCGACTTTTGCACTTACAAATGTGCCAGAGCCCCGTTAGTTATTTGCACTCGCTGGTGGGGTTGGACTTTTGCAAAAATCGGGGGCCATTGGGATAAATAAAAAAAAATCTTGATTTTTATTATAACTCCCGGGTCGTAGCGGTCAAAAACCAACAGTTTAGACCACCTTTCCACCGACATTCCCCCACTTTACCACGTTCATAGGTTACAATGAAGAATAACTATTTTTATTAAAATATTTTGTCGTGTAGTCGATATCTACATCAATAAGATGATAGTTTCCCTCCGAAATATTACGATAAACCCCTATATTCAAACAAAATTCTCTTGAAAAATAATATTACTACATATTGATTTATATTGATTATAAGAATTCTTGTTTTTATAATCCATTTCTAAAAGATTTTATCCTCAAGTCAAAAAGTCATTCTGGGTTATTGGGTAAATTCCATAAAATATATAAATATGATTAATAATTGTTATTGTGCTCACTATATAATTACTATTTTTTTGTACTTTTGAAATATTTGAAAAAACATAGAGATCCTCTCCCGTTAAATTAAACGTCCAAACTAGATGCCATCTAGTTGGCGTCTAGTTTTGACGTTTAATTTAACGGGAGAGGAGCCCTATGCTTTTTTAGATCAATTTCCTCCTGGCAAATTTTGCATCTATTTTAAAATCTTGATAATGTTGTATTAGGATCTTCGCTTTTATTTATACTGAGCTCATTCTTCAAATTTTTGTTAACACTTGGTTAATACTTACCTAAAACTTCTGTACGTATGTTAATTTCTTTTTGTAATAAAAATCTTAAGTTTATAACAGTTTTCTAACTATGTATCTGTTTCAGGATCAATCGGCAATTCTTGAACCAGACTACAAGAACAGAGACGGGTTGATCTTATGAACTCTCAGTAATGTCTCGGGAGAGGCAAAAATCAGATGGAGAGGATGACGTCCGCAGGACGGTGGACGCTGAGATCCTGGACGAACTGGAACAGCTGCACCACCGGCTGGCCAGGCTACGAGACGAGAGGGGCAGTTTGGTCAGCCAGTTGGGCCAGTTGGACGAAATGTACCATCATTCCGCCCAGCAGGTACGCGAACTGAGGAGCAAGCTCGCCAATCTCGAAGCCATCCTTAAGTCACGCAAATCCATCGATTATGAAGAAATAATAGAAACTATGAGTCGCGTAGAACGTGAAAAACTTCTTCTCGAAAAGAAAATCAGTGTTTTAGAAAGGCGAAACAGAAATCTTGAGATAAAGGAAGCTAAACATAAAGAGGAAGTAGCCATATTGAACGCGAGTTTCCAGAAACTTGAAGCTAGAGAAGAACGACTTGTTTCCAGACAGCAAAAGTTGATGATTAAATGTGACAGAATCAGAAATATTTTAAGCATTAGGCTTGAAAACAAGTCACAGGAATGCGAAGATCTGAAAAAACTTAACGCATATCTGGCATCAAGGAAAATGAGTGATCCATCCTTTCCAGAATCTGGGCCGATCCATTCTGGGATCGTCACTCCAGATTTCTCGGAGATAAAGGAACTATCGCTTTTCGATGAACTAAAAGAAGTGGGAAGTTTGCAAGACACTGAGACTGAGGAAGCTGACTCGCTGTGTCCGTCCAGTTTGGCTCTCACACGATGTCCTGAATCCCCAGATTGTGACTCCCAGTCACTTTCTTCCGGGTTTATCTCCACCTCGGTGCCTCCGCCGCAGTTTGACTTGGAGATAAAAAGCTTGAAAAAGCAACTTCTTACATGTATTCAGATTTTGAATTATATCAAGAAAGTTGGCTTTCAAGTACCAAAGGAAATATTCGTATATCCTTTGATAACACAAAATACAGATTTAAATCTTCCTTCTTCTGAAAAGAAGCAAGAGGAGACAACCAACAAAGTTGGTATAGGAGCAAAAGCGACCTGCGACGAATGTGCCAAAATTTCTCCTACTGAAGACATATTAGTACCAGAACAAGAAAAAAATATTATATCATTTAATACAAAAACGGAAGTTCTTGACCCACAGTTAAAAGAAAACGATTCAGGGATTAAGATTAGTGACACAATACCATTAGAAAAAAACAACATAAAAGCAGATGCTTCTATTGAAGAGTTGAACACGAAAGAAATTGAGAAAACAAAAACAAACGAAAGTTCGTTACCTATTAAGGAAGAAATAAATAAGAACGCCGAAGAAGCAGATTCTAAAAAAGCCACAAAACAGGATATCTCAACCTGCAAAGTAGAATTGCCATGCCCTTCTTCAACAGATGATACAAAGGAAAACGAGAATAAAATAACTAAAGATTCGAAGATCAAGGCTTCCGAAACAGATATGTTAAATAATAAAGACAAAGTCCATCTTACAACAGGTGTAGTGCCTGAAAGATCTCCTAGCCCAGTAATTGAACAAAAGATATGCAGCATTCCCCAAAGATTACGGAGAAGCAGCCTCTTCCCTACAAAACATCCAGAAAGTAGTGTTGCTAATTTCAACAAGGCCATAGACATTGAAAATGTCCAAAGCAAAACTACACCTCTTATTTCACAAATAGCAAAAGGTGAAGCCATCGATGACGAAGAACAAAAAAGCAGAGCCGAATCAAGTGAAATAATAGAAATTGGTGAGATTTTCACAGAAATAAAAGAAGAGACCGACGATGATGCAAACAAGGATGAAATTTCTGATATGTTGAATGAGGAAGTGGGCAATGCAGAAATTCAAAGAAAATTGAAGAAATCAGTTCATGATGTATTCAAAGAAACGTTCACTCTTTTGAAAAAGAATCTCCCTCTAAACGAGCATGACAGCAAAAAGGAAGAGGAGGAGATAGAAGGGAAGTTTTCCCAGTTGCTTCTCGCCATCAAGATAGATCAGACCACTTTGGATGCTCGAGTTCAGCGCATCGCCAACCAAAGAGATATCATCCAAAATAATTTGAGAAGAGAGTTGCAAAAAGTAAAGGACGAGCTCAATACACTTTACACCAACCGTTCTTTGGAATCCATTGTAAACGTCATTTCAAAAACCTTTAAAATTTTGGACATTGTTTCTGAAGCCCTCGCTCGTCTTTCAGGAAGATCTGAAAACCTTGGTATGATAAATCAAGAGAAGAGATTTATGGAAGCTTGCGAATTAATGATGCGTTATTCCGAATATGTTCGCGAAAGATACACGGCACAGAAAGAGGAAATAGCTCAGCTTCAAGGGAAGCTAAAAGAATGCCAGGACTCGACAAAGAAAGAAAACAAACGACCAATTACAATGCGATCAATCTCCTTGCTGAGCGAACCTCTGCGAAAGCTGAAGGAGATTCAGGAGAACAGCAAGGCCAACAGAAGGCATTCCAACGAGTCAGGAACATTGCCTCAGATTGCCTCAGAAACTCCAGAAGTCCAGCAAGTGAAGCCGGTCCTACAAAAGAGAAAGACGATCATACCTGTAGTCCGGTCAGAGTCTCAGTCTACGGCACTTGAGCCCAAAGTGGTGGAGTTTATCCTGGATAGAGCATCTGCTATGGAGCCCATTCCTCCTCAGTACAATCTTCAGCTGTGCTGGGCAGTGGCCTGGGGCATCGGTGCCTTTGTCGTGCTGGCAGCCGGCGTCTTCCTGGCATATCTCTATCGCAGCTAGTCATCACGCTTCTTGCCTGTCTTTTTGGAACATAGATTTGTTTTGTGGCATATATTCACCAATTCCATACAATAAATATTGTTATCACACTTTTAAGAAAAAGTTTTCTCCACTAGATTATATAGAGTGGTGTTATGTATATATAAGAGGAATAAAAATATAATATTATATATATATATATATTTTCACAAATACAAATTTATTTTATTCGTGTTGTTGAATTTTGTTGACGAAATAAAGTGATATTTGAAAAGCGCGTTTGTCTATTATTAATAACAGTTCTATAATTTAGTAAACGGTTGAGAAAATCATAAGAAAATAACAAAGATGAATAGAGGTTAACCAGTGGGTGCTAGATCTCACCAAATGGACACTGAATAACTGATTATCTGTTTTATTTATTGTGCTCAAATGCCAATTATTTTTTACTTGGACTCTCAGGAAAGAGCCTATATAATACGAGAAATTTTATTCAAACCCTTTTTGCTGTTGTTATTTTGAATATAGAAATATTATACTTTTGAAACTAAAAATATTTTGTATATCAAAGGTATCACCATATAAAAGTAAAATATTTGAATGTTGAAAACCGGATTGGATTCAATACATGTTCGTGGTTAGATTTCATGTTGAGAAAATTATATAGAAATTTAGAGAGAGAAAAAGAGAAATTTCTCTATGGTTTTATAATGTTTAGATATGTCTCCCCGGTAATTCTTTAAAGTCAATATTAAAGTGTAAATTATTTGGAACATTGAAACATGACAAATCTATCTTTTTAAAATTTATGAGTAATAAATTTGTAAGGATAATAAAGGGAATAATAAATTGTGTAAAAGAAAATTATGTGTAGAGTTATAATAGTTGTTAGTAAATGTTCACTTGATTGTTGTGTTTTATAAGAATACATCGAGTAAATGGGAAATGTGAGGAAGATGTCCACTGATAGTATCGATGACAGAAAGGCCTGGCGTGACAATCGGTAGTTAGAACACAAACAACGTCTTCAGTTCCTGGCCGACCTTGATGGTCACTACACATGCTACCATAAAACCTTATGACCAATTCATCCGCCCACATAACGTTTGAAAGGATATTGCTGAGCAATTATCTTCATGAAGGACTTAGCCAGTCTCAAACATACTGAGATGCTGGAGCTACCTTGTGACATCACTGAACGTTTTTATACAGGCCACGTTTGTTCAAATACCTTTTTATACAGAGAACGATTGGTCGAATGTCCTTTTATGCAGGGAACGTTTGGCCGGAATACTTTTTTATACAGTGCACGTTTGATCGAATACCTTTTTATACAGGGCACGTTTGGTTGAATACTTTGTTCTACAGGGCACGTTTGGTCGAATACCTTTTTATACAGGGCACATTTGGTCGAAAACTTTGTTATACCGGGCACGTTTGGTCGAACACTTTGTTATACCGAGCACGTTTGGTTCAACACTTTGTTATACAGGGCACGTTTGGTCGAATACCTTTTTATACAGGGGTCGAATACCTTTTTATACAGGGCACGTTTGGTCGAATAACTTTTTATACAGGGCACGTTTGGTCGAATACCTTTTTATACAGGGCACGTTTGGTCGAATACTTTGTTATATAGGGCACGTTTGGTCGAATACTTTGTTATACAGGGCACGTTTGGTCGAATACCATTTTATACAGGGCACGTTTGGTTGAACACTTTGTTATACAGGGCACGTTTGGTCGAATACCTTTTTATGCAGGGGTCGAATACCTTTTTATACAGGGCACGTTTGGTCGAATAACTTTTTATACAGGGCACGTTTGGTCGAATACCTTTTTATACAGAGCACGTTTGGTCGAATACCTTTTTATACAGGGCACGTTTGGTCGAATACTTTGTTATACAGGGCACGTTTGGTCGAATACTTTGTTTTACAGAAAACGTTTGATCGAACACTTTGTTTTATAGGGCACCAATGGGCGAAAACCTCTTTGTTACGAGCACCAATGATCAAAGACTTTGCTGTTACGACTTCTATAGAACAAAGTCTTTGTTGTGTACCAGGACAATAATTAATTGAATACTTTGTTATACAATGTATAACATTGATGGTAAATAATCGATATTAACTTTGTTGCAACTTTTTGTAAGAATCTCTAAAGAATAATATAGGTGGAAATTTTGCCGGAAGGAAGTGAATATTCCATTTGATTCCTTGTGGATCTCATGGAATAAAGCCCGCCCTAGACTGACAAGGGCCATAATCCTGAAACGATGGCTCCAGGTGGACGCTTCTGAGTTTGCCAAAGCTGGTGTTGTGGCTTTGTTACCGTCCCGAAGTGCTAGTTTGTGGAGACTGTCAATAGATGGCATCTAGTTTTGACGTATATTTTAAAGGAAAAGGAAACCTTTATTTTTAAATAATGATATTCCTGATAGAAAGACCCCTGAATAGTGATATATATATACACTCCGATTCTCCGCTAGGCGGCCCAAGTTGAGCGGGCGTGAAATTCTTTGGCTCCCGATAAGTATATATTTTAAACTTATTATTTTGCTTTTTTTGTGTGCTGCTACTTGGGTTATGCCTTCTTGTGAGTATCCTATCGTTGGCCTATAGTTTATATATTATCTACGAATATTATGAAGCTGATTTTATTTATTTTTATAATTAATATCTTCCTTTTCGCAAGAGAAGCTGCTGTGATAATTAGATATGTAAATTTTCGCGCTAAAACCTTTGATTGTTATAGAAATAAATTCAAAGTTATTATCTCTTTTACTTATGCTGGAAAGGGAACGCGTCGATGTATTATTTTAATGTTACTGCTCATGTCAGGTATTGAACCAAATTCTGGCCCTAAACAACATTAGTTTCGGGCAAAGATAAATATTTACATGATCTAATTAAAGCACTTTTAACTAAAATGATGACTTGGTTCAAAAAATAGAAACTAGATTCGCTTCGGTAAAACAAGGATTGAACAAAATAAATAAGGGTTTACAACACCTCGATTCATCAGTGGAAACCACTTCTAAAGTTGTCTCGCTTAATACAAATAGAATATCTGATATCGAGAGACGGTTGGAGCTTGGGGAGATGAGGCAGAGAGAAAGGAACTTGATTATTTACGGACTTGAAGGAGCAGAAAACGAAACCCCTGACGAATCTCGCACTTCGATCCAAGATCTGATTTCAAACACGATGCAAATTTCCGAAGATCTTAAAATAGAACTGTACCGAAGATTGACAAAAAAAAAAGCTAACTCGCCGCTGCTTATTAAAGTGCCTGATTTCAAGCAAAAATTCTGATTTTTAGAAATGCTTTCAGACTAAAGGACAAAAATATTCATAAATAAAGATTCTCTTCAACTATAAGAGACCAGAAGAGAGCACTGATTAGAAAGCGAAAAAAATTCATGAACAAGGGAACTGTTTACAAGCTAAGAGATAACAGACTAATTGTCCGCGACACAAGCTAATCTGTTTTAAATGGCCGCGTTGTCAGCTCCAACGGGGATGCATTATGGCAAACTTCGGATAGCATTCATACTGTACCACCGTCCCACATATCCTTTACAGTTAAAAAAAAACCTTTCTCAAGATTAATTTTTGCGACAACCTAAAAAAGAACTATCACAGAAGTTCTCATTTCTACAAACGAATAAAAGTCGTCAATCTGCACTTGTAGCTCAGCATAAACACTTAAATTATCGAAATGAAAGGTTACCAATACCAAGGAACATTCCTCATAGAATAATCGCTTGGAATATAGGTGGACTCTGTAGAATTCTTTCCGTTTTCCCACTCATTGGTTATTTTAAACAGTTCGATATTTTCGCTCTGACAAAACGTGATGTCACTCCCTAATGAACTTGAAGTTGAGAACTATGAAATTTATCAATCACTGGCTGTAAAATCCCTAAACCCAGGAAGATGTTCAGGGGGCACTTTTATGGGAGTTGGCAAAACTATCCAGCAAGCATTTGCAAAAGTTGAAGTGGAACCGCTACAGATTTCGGCAATCTTTAAACTAGATCCATTAATGACTCAATACTGGTTTGTAAGATTTTTGTTTACCTACCCCCAGTACAGTCTCAATTTGAGATTCTAAAAAAAAACTATTTTGTTATTTTAAGCATAAACTACAGGAGGGGTTAGACATAGTCATTTGTGGCGATCTAAATGTTCGCACCAGTGACCTTGGAGATTTCCATAACTTTCTGGACGCCCCGACACTGCTTTCTACCAAACGTACTTCCTGCGATCCAGTCTCATCATCTCTTGCAAGAACTCTTGTTGATTTTTTTTTGATGAGCATTCACTCACGATAATAAATGGCAGAATTATCAGCGATAAAAATGGAAACTTTACTTTTATCTCAACCCATGGATCCTCAGTTATTGATCTTTCTATTGTTTCGCCTGCACTACTTGAACAGATTGTTGATCTTACTATTGAATGCATACCTTATTCGGTTCATCTACCACTTGTCTTAAATTTCAATGGTCTAAACCATATAAAGGCAAAATATGATATGAAGTTTCGTTCCATTAGCAAGTATTCCTGGGCAGCTGACAAGGCTACATCTTTCAAAAGCAGCTTGAGGGACTTAACTAATTTACTAGTGTAAGATTCCACAATTGACTCGTAGGTCGAAATGCTTACAAATGAAGTTCAGAGGTAATGTCAAGGGCGGGGATTATAACTAAGATAAGTTCTGGTGGTGTTATGTCTAAACTTGTTTAACGGGAAATGCTACATAGCTAAGAAAAGTCTCAGAGCTGCTACCAAATAATTCAATGATATCTAACACGATATTTCTTCTTTTCTTGCCTTAATCTCTTCTATGTTTCGCTTTCTATAAGTGAAAATGTTGTAAAAGAGTTGCGCTTCAAATTCCTGTAAACTTCGTTCATCAGCTGAATAATTTATTTTTTAAGACGAAAAGTCTTAGGGCATGTATCATATGTAAATTCCAGTTTTTTTGTTTCTTTTTTTCTTCGGATTACCCTTTCAAATCTGTTTGAAAAATCTCAACCGCCTCTTTAGTTTCGCCGTTTTTCGCCTTTGGCGTGTGTGAAAATGCCAAAAGATTCGGCTAATGTGGCACCGGCTGAAAGCCCTGGAGGAGCTCTACAAATGTCTGAAAGGCTGGGCTCGAATTGTGGGGCCTTAGCTTAAAATTCAGCAAAAGAAGCTTTAGTTATTGATTCTTCAGAAATCAATGAAAAAACTGCTGGCTAGGGAAATTTGCCAACCAGCAACAATCATGAAAATTCCCCCGCTGAGTGCGACGTCACGGTGCCTATATCATCCACTGGCGCTAATCAGGCCCCGAGAAGCTGGGCTGAGACCATGGAGGTGGAGGATGGTCCAGAAGATGACTTCACCATCGTAAGAAACAAGAAACGGCACCGCGGCTCAGCGCCTTCAGAAAATCCTGCGCGGCAGCACAGCAGCGTCAAAGGACCAGACAACTCCCAGCCGCGGAAGCGACCTACAGGGCTGCGGACAATGCAGGTCCAAGAGGTAAAGGCCACACGGGCAAACATAGCTGATGCTAGAGCAAGGCAGGCTTCAGCCAACCAGGACAACTACGTCTTCATCGACAACTGTCCTGACTTCGCACCCTACCAGTACCTCCAATCCGCGGAAAAGCTGGTCGGGGGACCCAAGAACATCATCCAATTCAACAGGATGAATGGACACGTCTTTGTGGGCCTGTCCAGCAAAGCCCTTGTGGACCGATTGATCGACCAGGGCCTGGAAATCGAGAGCACGACCCTCAAGATCTTCCCCTATCGCAAAAGGGCGGAGAGAATAATCGTGGCAAACCTCCCCGGCTTCGTGGAAGACGCCGCCATTATAGAAGCCCTACGGCCCTATGGACGGGTGACCTCTATCGCCCGTATCCAGGTCAAAATGGGTGAGTACACCTTCACCGACGGCCGCAGGGAGGCCTACATCCTACTCCACGAAGGCATGAAGCTGAACAAGCTTCCAACTCGCCTTGACTTAAAATCGAAAGGCGATTCTCTGCCAGCCTTCCTATCCTTCAGGATAAAGTGCTCGAAATGCGGCAAGCAGGGTCATCGCAGAGCCAACTGTCCTACGCTTGCTAGGCGGAACATCGACCCCAAGCGACCGGCTTTTCTTTTCCAGGTTGACGTAGCTCCTCCCACCGTGCCAACCGGTCTGCCAGTGTCTGTGCCCTCTCCACCAGCGCATCCTGCTCCATCAGAGGAGGTGCCAAGCACTGCTCCAGTGACCATCACTGTTGCCCCAGGATACCCAGCGCCCCATCCTGCGCGACTTCTGCCACCTGGAGAGGCGCCAAGTTCAGAGGCGCCGGAACAGCCTCTAACCCGCCTACACCCGCCCTATCTTCCCTGACCTTCCCGGCACCCACCGAGCCAATTGAGGTGGCGCAGAGAACCAAGAAGGAAAGCACTAGCTCCACTCCAGAGGGGAAGCGGGTAATCAGAACCCAGCTCGATATCCTCCTGCGGCGGGCTCCCAGCACGCTGTTCGACGGAACTGATAACCTAGATCTCAACAGGGAGAAGGTCTGTGGCGTCCTTGTCTCCACATCCGTCCTCAAAAAGCTCCTCCTTGTAACCACACCCGCCCAGAAGAGTGCTTTTCTCGATTTTGTCGATTCCCTCTGGAAGATGAAGCCGGACTCAAGCAGCTCCCTCTACAAGCGCCTTCGTCAGGCCCTGGACCTGCTCCGCCCGAAGTCTTCATAGGCCTCACCATCGCCTCCATCAACGCGCGCGGGCTCGCTACTCGGAAGAGGAGCCTAAACCTTTGCCATCTCCTGCGGCAACATCGCGTGGACATAGCATTCGTCCAAGAAAAGAACGACCACCATCTCGATGGCGACCAAGACCTCTGCCTCAGCTACAACGCCGTCGTCGCACCACCCGACGCCATCTTGGGTTCGGGACTCGCCTACGTCTTCGCGCCGGGCGTCACCGTCTCGCGACATCGCGTCCTGTGACCGGGTCACATTGCCTTGGTTGACCTCGACGTCCTTGGTCAGGAGATGGCATTCATAAATGTCCACCTATCACATGATCCTCGTGAGCGAGTCGAGTAGTTCGGCGTCATCGAGTTGGCTGCGGTCCCAAGACCCTTGGCCTCGATCACCGGGCTGTTCCCATATCCCAGCTATTGGAGCTCCCCATCATTGGTGGCTGCAATTTCCTTCACCCTCCCAACCTCCTGGCCCCTGCGAACTGGTCCGGGGTCCGTGTCGCGGACCTGAGGGATGCCCCCGACATCCGCCCTACTCGCTCCTCTCTCGCGGACGCCGCTGCCCTTGTTGCCTTCTGCTGGAGGACGTTAGAAGAGAACCTCCGGGAGAGCACCAGGGCTGCCTGCCTGGCTGAGGCTTCTCGAGGCTCACCACCCGCTCGGCCCGTCGCGCCTTGGAGCGTCCGCGCCTCGCGGCACAGCCGATCATCAGGCTTCTCTCCAGATGGACATCTGTGGTTGACGCGCCGGCCAGGCTCGACTGGACTTCACTGCGGCGCTGCGCCTTCTCGGGCCAAGACGCCGACATTGCGCTTAGGTTGGCCCTCCATGCCCTTCCCCACCCGAACCATCCGGCCTCGACCAGTTCATCATGCCAGGCCTGCGGTTCCGTAGATCGCTCCCTTGACCATCGCTACTGGAGCTGAAGTCGTATCAGGCCCCTCATCATCGAAGCCTTCAGTGTCCTTGGGCGACCCCCTGAATTGCGGGCCTGGAATTTCGGGTCTGGCCTCGAAGATGACGACTTGGCCATCCTAGCGTCTGCCAAATCCATCATCTACCGGTACTTCGTACAGGTTGGGCTGACCGGAGGAGCAGAGGACCCGCTCATCGCCTGGGAAAGAAAGCTCACTCGCCGGGTACATCCCCCGCATGATCATCTATCTTTTAGTTTTATTTCCATTTTTAATGTAAATTATTGACAAGAAGTCAATAAAATTTGTTTCAATTGTCTTTCAAATCTGTTGAGCCCAATTGTCTTAATTAGGTTTTCTTGTATTTAAATTTCATTATTTCAATATTGATTGGGATTAGATTTTACTTTTTTATCTTCATTTGCAGAGAATCCGTGGTAAATCCATGCATAATAAATTTCATTTCCTCCAATTTGCCCAGACTAACCTATTTTTAGTTTGATTGTCTTTATGCAATTTTTCCTGCATATAAATATCATATTACCACTAAGGTACTATTACTGTTTTTCTGCATGTATCCTACATTTCTGCTCGGAGAATCTGTATAAGGCTAAAAGGTCTTGATAAGGCTTTTCGTTGTGGAAATAAACAATCCACCTGTGGAATAATGGCGTCCAGACGGCTTGGGTGACAGTAAACATGCCGGCGGCGCCAGCCGCCAACAAAGGAGTATCAGAACACGCTTGGTCTGCTACCAACCGAGTCGGGTGTTTTCCTTTGTCCTCTTAAGATGTATTAAATAAAGTTAGTTAGAAGGAGATTTTTACCCTCTCCTTTCTGCTATTTAGTGATCTTATTTAAATCCTTGCAACAGCCCACAAAGAATCATCACAGCGAATTCTTCTACCGAATCTCGCTTCAGTGTTTTGTGAACCGACTACCCTACATTTCTACACAAAGTGGCGTCCCCGGGTGGGCTTCTGACAAGGCAAGATCAAGTGGATTAACGGCGGAGTACAAGTTCAAGACTTAAGATAAGTACCTTTTGTTTTACCCTCTGTTTATAGTGTTTTTTGAAAAATGGAAATTTTAAAAAGACATAGAAATTTACTTAGAAAGCGACTAACTCGCAGCTTGAAGACGACAGAAGAGTTTCTGTCAGGTACTCCACCGATACCTGTAGAGGACATTGAATATAATAGAGAGATAATTGAAGAAACTCACAGTGAGCTTCTTGTGATCCAAGGCAAGATAAGAGACTTCATGCTAACTTCAGACGTTAGCGAAGAGGAATTAGAGCAAGACGATGAGGAAGCCTTACAATATACCCAGAGATATAAGAGGATATATAAAAAATGTCTCGCTCTTGTTGAACCCAGGATCACTGCATCCAGTCCCACGACCAGTGAAGTGAGCTTCGCTTCTAGCTCACACCATAGAACTGTAAAACTACCCAAGATAGAATTAAAGAAGTTTACAGGAGAAATAAAAGATTGGTTGGGATGGTGGGCACAGTTCAACAAGATACATGTCGATCCCACTTTAGAAGACAGCGACAAGTTTCAATATCTTGTGCAGTCTATGTCGCCGGGAACCAGAGCTAGTAAACTGGTTGATAGTTACCCCCTGACTGCCGAGAATTACCCCAAAGTTATAGAAACTTTGACAGAAAGATTTGGAAGGCCTGATCTGTTGCAACAAGTCTATGTCAGGGACCTTATACGCCTTATGATCGATTGCTCCTCCAAACAACAGTTGAAGGTGACTTCGTTTTATGGTGAGTTGGTGACTCATTTGAGAGCATTGGAATCCTTAAAGATTGAGGCCAGACAGATGTCTGTATTTATATTTCCAATGATTGAGGCATGTCTCTCAGAGGAACTCATGAAGGCTTGGCAAAGAAGCCCCCTCCATGATGTCAAGATTGATGCTAATGATTCGACTCAAACTAGAGTTGACCTAATTATGGAGTTTCTCCAAAAGGAAGCTGCAGCAGAACAAGACAGAGCCTTAGCTGGATCCAAGTTAGGACTTAGATCTCTGAAACAAGATAGAAACGTGGGCAGACAATCACATCCTGCTAAGATACCTACGGCCTCTGGACTCTTTGCTGGACGTGCCCAGAATTGCATCTTTTGTAATAAAGATCATAAAAACACAGAATGTCTTGCTGCGCGCAGAATGAGCATTAAAGAAAGAAGAGAGCGTATTAAAAACGCTAAATGTTGTTTCTCCTGCCTCCAACCAGGTCATATCTCTTCTAATTGTAGAAGGCGCATAACTGAATGTATTCGATGTAAGAAGAAGCACCTTGATATTTTATGCCCTCTTAATGCTCCTGGACGAGAGTCAGCGGATGAAGATAAGGAACAGGTGGAAGACTGTGACGTTTCTCCTACAGTTGAAAACGGAGTTTCATTCTCCGGTCTTAGCGCTTCGTCTCTGATTTTGCTACAGACTCTGAAGATTAAGGTCGAAGGTGCGACTTCGGCAAAAGTAGTGCGTGCCCTCCTTGACACAGGTTCCCAACGATCCTATATTTTGACTAAAACTGCCCAGGATCTCGGACTATCTCCCATTGGCCAGGAATCACTTAAACATATGGTGTTTGGAGGTCATACTAGTGAAAGTGTCCACCAAGAATACAGAGTCAATTTGGGTCATGCATCGGGGAATTTTAAGATGGTAGCGAAGCTTCTTGACCAACAAAAATTCTGTGATTGGGATCTATTTTCATGATGAAATCTTGTGTGTTGTCAAATGGCTTGACTGCGTCGCAGACACGTTTTGGATGGACTTTAATGGGAGAATGTCAGCCAGGTAGTGACGTTTCACTCGCTCATCATGTCACAACGATGACAATTTCGGAGAGCAGTATAACAAATCTGTGGAATCTCGATGTTCTTGGCATTATGGATCCTATTGAGGTTAAACAGAGAGATCAGAGAGACGCACTGGCGCGTCGACATTTTCTAAAAACAGTCCAACATTCTGTTTCAGGAAGATATGTTGTTTCCCTCCCGTGGACTGTAGAGAAAGCTAAAATCGCGGACAACAGGGAGGTTGCTATGAAGAGATTAGAACAGACGACTAAGAAATTAATCTCTTTGAATCTTTATGAGGACTATGATGATATTTTCCGAGGCTGGTTGGATGATGGGATAATTGAGAAAGTCCCAGCTGAACAACACGACGCTGAGGCCTTCTACCTGCCTCATCGTCCTGTGGTGAAACTCTCCAGTGGGACTACGCCTATCAGGCCTGTCTTTGATGCTTCTAGCAAGGTCTATAGATCCCCATCTTTAAATGACTGTCTTGAAAAGGGACCTAACCTCATAGAGATGATTCCCAACCTTATGCTAAGGTTTAGAAATGGCAAGTTTGGTGTCGTGGCAGACATTAAGAAAGCGTTTCTTCAGATTGAGGTGAATGAAAGGGACAGAGATTACCTGCGTTTTCTGTGGTATTCCCAAAATGGAGAAAAGACAGAGATATTCAGACATAGACGTGTCGTTTTCGGCGTTAACTGTAGTCCTTTCATTTTGGGGGCAGTAATAGAATACCACCTGTCTAATGTACGACCTGAACATAAACCGTTAGCTCAGAGGTTGCAGAAATCATTTTATGTGGACAATTTAGTCACAAGCGTGAACTCTTTTGAAGAGTTAAAAGAAATCAAATTGACCGCAACGTCCATCATGGATAATGCTCGGATGGAGCTAAGCAGTTGGGAGCATAGCCTGGACGTGGCCTCCGATACTTACCCCTTTGAAAGAGCAGAGATATCTAAAGTTCTTGGTGTATGTTGGGATAAAAGGGAAGATTGTTTGTCATGTGAAATTCCCGTACCCATAACCCCCAATATAACCAAAAGGAGTATCCTGTCCTGCTTAGCTCAGATATATGACCCTATTGGATTTCTGAACCCAATATTAATAAAGCCTAAAATTCTATTGCAAAAAGCTTGGACTCTAAAGTTGGCATGGGACGATGAATAGGACCGTCACTACAAGGATGAACTAAGCCTATGGTTCGACGACCTTCAGCTGCACAAAGGCGTGGCAATTCCTAGGAATTTCAATCCATTGATGGTACTGCAGAAGGACTGGCAGATACACACGTTTGTTGATGCTAGTAGTGAAGCTTTGCTGCTGTGGTCTTCCTTCGGACTCGGGTTGGTGACAAAGTTGAAGTGCATATGATGGCGGCTAAGTCTCGAGTCGCTCCTCTCAAGAGACCTACGATACCAAGACTTGAACTTTTAGCCTGTGTTGTAGGAGCACGATTAAACAAGATGATCTTTGAAGCTCTAGAGTTAAAAGATATCAAAAATGTATTCTGGTCTGATGCCACAACAGCCCTCGCTTGGATAAAGCGCGATGATCAGTGGGGTACCTTTGTCGGGAATCGCGTGAAGGAGATATGCAGACTTAGTGATCCTGGAAATTGGAGATATGTTCCTAGCGAGTGCAATCCAGCTGATCTACCCTTCAGAGGATGCAGCCTCTCCCGACTGATACAGTCTAAATGGTGGGAGGGCCCTTCCTGGTTAAAACTCTCCGAAGAATATTGACCTTCCAGGTATAAAGACCTGAATGAAGAAGAAATCTGTGCGGAAAGAAAGAAAATTGCTGTTGGGACAACAGTTAAGAGTACCGATCATTGGTACATGAAATATTTCTCCTCGTTCATAAAAAATGTGCGGATGATGGCGTGGATTAGAAGATTCATCAACAACCTCCGATCTTCAACGAAAGTAAAGGGCGAACTTTCTGTGAAGGAGATCGATGAAGCGGAGCTGGCGCCTTTGAAATTAGTTCAGGCCGAGTGTTTCCCTAGCCACTCTATACCTGGTCTGAAGGTATGTGAAGTAGAAGGAATCCTGCGTGAGAAAACAAAATCATCAACAGCAGCTTCTTCGCGTTTGCTGAACGACAACAAAGAGAAAACTGCAAAAATACAGACTAGATCGGGAAGAACCATTTGTATACCCAACCGATTGGACGATTATTATTGTTTTTCTGTGTGCCTAGATAAAAACAGGTGGGAGTATGTGGAATAATGGCGTCCAGACGGCTTGGGTGACAGTAAACATGCCGGCGGCGCCAGCCGCCAACAAAGGAGTATCAGAACACGCTTGGTCTGCTACCAACCGAGTCGGGTGTTTTCCTTTGTCCTCTTAAGATGTATTAAATAAAGTTAGTTAGAAGGAGATTTTTACCCTCTCCTTTCTGATATTTAGTGATCTTATTTAAATCCTTGCAACAGCCCACAAAGAATCATCACAGCGAATTCTTCTACCGAATCTCGCTTCAGTGTTTTGTGAACCGACTACCCTACATTTCTACACACCACCATTAATATAATCTTAAGCATTTAATCTTAATTATTTACAGTGATAAGAACTGATGGTATAGCGAACCTTCTCTTATAACGAACGGGAATAATCTCTAATATTAGTAATGACATATAGTGAACCATGGCTAGAGTGAGGAGACACTATATTCCCATTGGAGTTCCTTATAGCGAGGATTCACTCTAACTCTAATTATTACAACACTAGAATACATTTACTATCAGGGTTGATGAGCATTCTTCATATTGGTATCAGAATGCACTTCGTTGTCTGGTTTTTGTGTTTAAGATTTATAGATAGTGTGGGGAATATCTGTCGTATATATCTCTGCTACGTGTTGATATTCTAGTTTGAAAAGAAAGCAAGATAAATACCAGAGTGAGAGCATAGGTCTGTGGAGGGCTGCAGGTAGACCAGCCGTGGAGAGGTACCCCGGGTCCAAGAAGAGCTCGAGGTCCGGGCTGAGTTGCTGCGGTCCACCAACATTGCCGAGCCGTATAGAAGACGTAGCACCGCCCCCGCCTGTCGGAATGGTCCCAGGATCTGCCAACAGGTCCGAACGGCGCAGGAGCCGCTCATGCCGTGGCACTTACAGGCCAGTCGTAGGTTGTCTCGCACCACCTGGTCAGTTTCAGAGTCAGTCGAGTTACCTAGCAGCTATGTCTACCCCACCTTACGTCCCGCCCAGCTGTTGTGCCGTGCCATGGCCGCTCGGATATCCCGCCGGCCATCTTCTTCTCCATCCACGAACGACCGCGCCAACCGGGATCCGAATCTGCCACCCATCAGGTTTTTACAACATACAATTAAACCTTTCTATAGCGCCCCCTCTTTGGACTCACCAAAATAGGGTGTTATAGAGAGGTGGTGTTATAGACAGGTCACTTTTAATGTAAATCGCATCGTACTACGTATTTAAAATCGGGCGCTATAGAGACGGAGGCGCTATTTAGAGGGGGCACTATAAACAGGTTTAACTATATCAAAAGTATTGTCGCGGCTGTCCCCTTCGGTTCTTCGCGACATCGCCGCTTCAACGGATATTAACAAACATTTGCCCCAGGAAACAGGACCACAGCGATTCCCACACCAGTGGCAGACTAGAAACAGGCTGAAGCTCCATCTATTGGCGGTAGTTTGATTATTTGCATTTTCATCAAGGTTCAATTGATGCAAAAGAATCCTGGAAAGCCATTCATGTTTTTTTATTTATTTTAAGGTTGTTTCGATGGCAAGATTTTAACACCAGTCGCAGTTTTCATAGTTAGATAATCACATGAAAGAATCTCTCCCTTCCTCTAGATGCAAATATAATATATTCAATTGAATTTATATTATACTAGACGTATGATCCGGCTTCGCCCGAGAATTCCCCCGATAGCTATTTCTTTTTTTTTTTTTTCATTTGAAAAACTTTTTTTTTTACGCGGAGTAATCCGGAATGGAATGAATACCCAAATATGGCCATTTTTATAAGAATCGGTGGTTAAGTGGTAGAATGCTCGCCTGCCACGGGGGCGGCCCGGGTTCGATTCCCGGCCGATGTATTTTTTTTTTTACAATTTTTAAAACTCATTTATATTATATAAATGACAAAACTATTTTAGAGGCGTAATATTCTTTTTAAAATAAAACAATTTATTTAATTTTTCCATTGCAGTAAGGACAGTAGAAATTGTTTTATTTTAAAAAGAATATTACGCCTCTAAAATAGTTTTGTAATTTGATAACAGATGGCGCGCTAGTGCATCGTAATATAATTGTTCAAATAAAAGACACAATTTGATATTTGCGGAAGAGCGATTGCTCGAAGCATATTATATATTTAATTCTGCTGTCCTAAAAGCTTATGTCCATAGTTCTTCTAAAATACCCATTCCAAGAGTCTTACAACAGTCAACTATAAAAGGAAGTTCCAAAAATGCAATAGAAAATGCTTTAAATGCTTACCTGTTAGCATGTAGAAGGCGGAATAAATTGTTACCAAAAATGCAATATAACAGCGGTATTAATTAACTTTATTAACATCATGAAACGCGATATCCCAAACTCAGGGATATTTGCGCCAATACATTTCACTGCATTACAGCAATACGGCTATATACAATCCTGTTCAATTCATTATTTTACATAAATTAACTAAAGAAAATTGTCCAAAGAGAAAAACAAACAACAAAGCAAAACACACAGAGCAAGCATCGCAGTTCTTTTTTTTTTTTCTAAGATTCCTTCTCTTTTTTCCAATTCAAGAGAAAGTTGTATATGTATTTACAAAATTGATCAAAATTTTTATACTTTTCTTTTTTGTCTACAAATTCATCAAGCTGTCCAATACGACCAAATCTATTTTCCCTAAAATCCCGGAAAATTGGGCACTCCAGAAGTAGATGTCTCGCGTCTTGAATTTCACCTCCGCAGAAGCATCCTGGTTCCTTCACGGCGCCGATAGTTGCCAAAAATTTCCCAAAATTGCCATGATCTGTAATGAATTGGATATTATAAAAATTTGGACGGAAAAATCTTGGAATTCCTAATACGAAAAAGCTTCTGAAAATTTCATTAGTGTTCTCAAAAATTTCATTCATTTTTGCGTGTAAGAATGATTTGACTATACTTGGAGCATGGGGTTCGTAAGTAATTAGATCTTCAATGGACATTTGAGCTAGATCAAATTTGATTATTCTGGATTCTATATAATCTGTTAGGAGTGGAATTTTTGCCAAGCTATGCACACAGTTTGATGAAGTGGTTTTGTATGCTCTAACTGCCCATAAAATGATCTGGTACTGCATGGAGTTCAGTTTTTGTTTACAACGATTGTTTAAATATTTGAACCAAATTTCAGAACCGTATGTAAGTACAGGCCTAATGATTGTTTTGAATAAAGTTAACCTCTTTTCAGTGTCTAAACCCCACATATTGCCACTTAGTGAACATAATAAATTTTTCATACGTCCTGCCTTACACAGAATATCATTAACATGCGGTGTAAAGTTAACTTTGTTTTTCCATTTGTGATTAGAAAATTTCATTCCCAGAATTTTTACTTGCTTGACCGGCATTATTATATTGTTATTAACCTTAATAGGTATTTTTTGTCTGTTATGTAGGTATAGCATATTAGTCTTCTCTGTACTGATCGTTAATTTATTTCTATTACACCATTGGATCACATAATTTAAGGTGCATTCACTTGCGGTTTTTAGTCCTTCAATAGTCTTATTCCAGCAAATTATTGTAACGTCGTCTGCATAACATATAATATCTGCATTCATTGAATCAAAATTTATCAACAAATCATTTAGCAAAATATTCCATAGAAGTGGAGATAAAGGTCCACCCTGTGGACATCCTTTAGTTAGTTTCTTATAAAAAGTTTCTGATTCGTATGTAAATTTCACCTCCCTTTCATTATTCAAATAAGATTTTATGATCCGTATTAAATCTGAAGGAACATCATCATTATCCATTCTTTTTATAATAGAAGGCCACCATGCATTGTCGAATGCACCCGCAATATCTATAGCTATCAAGGAAGTCAATTCTTTTTGTTTATGTTTCAATATAGTTTCTATAATTTTATCCATTCCAGTAATTGTTGATCTAGATTTCATAAACCATGCTGCCTTGAGCTCATTAAATTATTCTCTAAATAATAGTTACTTAATTTATTTTTTATTATATTCTCAAATGTTTTAGATAGATTAGATGTCAATGATATAGGTCTATAACTTTTATTTATTTCATAATTCGTTTTGCCTGGTTTTGGAATTATTTTTAAGAATGATTTTTTCCATTCATCCGGATAATATCCCATTTCTATACATTTATTGAATAATTTATGCAGAATTGGGATTATTTTTATTTTAGCCTGTCTAATCATATTGTTACTAATGTAATCAGGGCCCGGTGCTTTTTTAATATTTGTTTTTAAAATTGTTTCCTCTATTTCCTTAGATTCGATATAAACACTACTTTTATTTTTATATTTAGGCGTATAATTTCTAATCAAAATATGATCATCTTTATCCAAACCTCCAATATCATCCTGAAATAGATCGTTCATTAAACTTTTTATTTTGTCGGTCTTTAAATGATCTGGTAAATTATCTATTAGTGGTAATCCTAAATTTCTATTTTTCGATCTCAATGACTTGAATATCCTATAAGCATTACCAAATGAGTTATTTGAAAGACTTTCTTCTATAAAAATTCTCCAACTCGCTCTTTTTGCCTTTTTACTTTTATTTAAATATTTATTTCTCATTGATTTATAGGTCTTTTCAAGGACCTTTCCATGTCGGTAATACAAATTTCTAATATAGTGGAAATCGTTTTTCATTTTCTCCAGCTTCCCATCCCACCAGTATGTATTTGTTTTATGATTTCCGCTTCTTGTCTTGACATTTAGTGACAGATAAGCTGCCTCTTTAATTATTTGTGTGAGAGTCTTTACAATGTTGTCAATATCTTTGATGTTTGACGCGTGGTTTATCATGGTGATAATATTATCTACGTCTTGTATTGCTATTTTTTCGGTAAATGTTTTCCAATCAGCATCTTTTTCTATAAATTTCCATGTTGAGTTTTGAACTGTCCTTTGCCTGTTAAAATTGTGATAAATGTCAAAGGTTATTGCTACGTGATCTGAAATGTGCGTCAATATAGTCGTCTTCCAGTTTTGTACCAAACCTATTGATTTTTTGTTTGAAATCGTAAGATCTATAAAGCTAGAATTTCGGCAGGTGGGTATCATAAGATTATGAATAAATAGGTTATGTTCATCTATGATGGAGTGGAATTTGAAACCATTGGAGTTTGTTGTCGGATCAAACCAGACTGGGTGTCTAGAATTAAAGTCACCACATAGTATAATAGGTTGTTGATTGTAGGTCTCCAGAAGCTCTTGGATAAATTTTCTATGAGTGTCATTAAATCTATGTGGATGTATATAAAAGTTTGCGATAATAGTATTTGATTTTGCTGAATTTAAAGAAGTGGTTGTACAAAAGGAGTTTGTGAATTTATTGATTTTATTAAATTTTAAACTCTTATTCATAAAGATCGTTACAGTATAAATTTGTTCATCTGTCGTTGAATGCACTATTTGAGATTCCAAATCGAAAATTACATCTCTATCAATCAGATAAGGTTCCTGTATTAGGATGATATCTGGTGGGTTGTCTTTTATAGAAGCTTGAAGCTCATTCAGTGCCAAGATACTTTTTCTTACATTTTGTTGTAAACATTTAATTCCTTTTCCCTGCATGATATTCAAACTAAATAAACAAAAATCTTAGCTGCGAAATTTGCCTAATTGTCGGTTGGATCATATCTCGTTCGTTGGATAATTCTGTCTATCTGTATTTTGTATAGAGGACAGTCCGAGGAATTAGCTCTATGATTCGGCGAGTTTCTAAATTTAGGATGTTTTAGACAGTTATAACAATTGCAAATTTTTGAACAGTCATGAATTCCTTGCGCGCCGCATAATTTGCATATCTCGACGTTAGTACAATCGGCCAATTTATGGTTAGGATTAAATTGAAGGCATTTCTGACATTGTTTTACCAGAATCTTATCTTCCACAAAACAGCGTTCAAAGTCAGTATATAATTTATTATTCATATTTTTAAGGATTCGGTAAACCTTTGGAGAAACCCTAAGAACTATGTTGTGGTGGGGCTTATTCGATTTCATGCTAAACAAAACATGGATATCATTTTCCATTTCGTTCAATTCAGGGTTCATACTGCAGATTATTTTAGTAAAATTAGCGGTTTCTGTAAGTTTATTAACATTTTTGACTATTACTGTAGGATCTCTTGGTTTGGGGATAAAAATTTTGCTGATATTTGCGAGTTCCTCTGCCCTGCCTAACTCATCATTTAGAGATTCCATGTCTGATTCTGTAGGGGTCTTTATTATTACAGATTTCCTAGCATTTATAATTTTGTTAATCTTTATTTTTTTTCCTTCGTCCCTAAGCTTTTTAACTTTGCCTGATATAGTTTGATACATTTTTGTATTATCTTCCACATTTATAGGTGTTGCCACTATTGTGAACTCCTTATGTAAATTTTGTTTTTTTTTATGTAATCTTGTGATGTTTCTGTACGAGCTACTTGAGCATATGTTGGAGTTGTTTTGACTAATTCATCTTGGATCCCTTTCAGTTTTTGGTCCATAACATCTGTAATTGTTGTTTTCATTAGTTCCAATATATCTTGGTTATTTATTTCTTTTAAAGTTGAAATACCATCCTTGGTTTGCCTAACCATAACCGTTATGGTAGATTAAACTGGCGAAACCGCTGGGAGGGTTCACCACTGATGAGCCAGGCCCTCCCTTTATTTTTTCCATTGCAGTAAGGACAGTAGAAATTGTTTTATTTTAAAAAGAATATTACGCCTCTAAAATAGTTTTGTAATTTGATAACAGATGGCGCGCTAGTGCATCGTATTATATAAATTACCCGGCTTCGCCCGAGAAATCCCTTGGGTGCAATTTTCTTCATACTAAAAGTATATCAATAATAAATATTAGAAGTGCCATAGAATAGCAATACAGAAGTAACACATAAACTACAGGGAAAAAGTGTGTGTGATGGAAAAAATTGCATTATATTAGTGTTTAGGTATTTTATTTAATTAATATAGTTGATATAATAATATATATTTATATTATATATAATATAAATGAGTTTTAACCACTGAACCACCGATGCTTTAAAAAATGGCCATATTTAGGTATTAATTCCATTCCGGATTAGTCCGCGTAAAAAAAGTTCTTCAAATGAAAAAAAGAAATAGCCAAAAATACTAATCAAAATGCAGCCGAAAATTTTCCTCGGGTTTATAAAAAGCGACATGCAAAATTTGGTACCAATTTGGTACTAATTGGTTCAGTAGTTTTTGAGTTTATCGCGAAACAGACAGACAGACATTGACTTATATATATATAGAGATTATATTAAATCAAAATATAGTTTATTTACCAATATTTCAGTTGGCTGAACGCCAACTCTTTTCAAGGTATTACAACAATTTACAGCAAACTGAAATATTGGTAAATTAATTATATTTTGATCTAATATGTGCCTTTTTAATTGAATTTATATTTGTGGATTGCTCTCTCTTTTTCAAAAAGATAAGAGATATATAAAACCTTAAATATATTTCACTGAATATCATCATCAATTAGCTGGTGAATCTCACCATAGACTTTATTTTTATCACGTTACCCATTTTTGTAATTTATTGATTGTACACAATGTAATTCTAAAGGAATAAATATGTATTCTATTAATATTAAACACTTTATCGCGAAACATTGATTTAATTTTTTTGTCTGTTCTGTTTTTTAAGGTCATGATAATTTCCTTCTTTGTCAGTTTATAGATAGTATCATCAATGTAACTCCGCCTTTGCCGGTCCCAAGCCCGGATGAAAAAGGAGGAGAGGGAGCAGTAACAAGCTCACTAAAAAACCTGGGCTCAGCTGGCCCGGCTGATAGTACCCTGTAAGGGCTCCTAATCCAAGGATACAGGATGAGCAGCGTTTGTACTCCATGTTAGGAGCGGCTGCACATGGCGTCTGTTCCTCGTGTCAGAGGTGGCCATTTCTTTTGGAGCTAAGTCGGCCTGCCACTGAGTGGTGCTCCCAGTCTTAATGACAAAGGCAGACGCATGCTACTTCACCCAAACACCATCAAAAGTCTCAAGCATTAAAAGCTTGACACCCTAATATGATTGAGTGGAGATAAGAAAGAAGAAGATCATCAATGTAAACTATTTTCTATTTCATCTTCGTTAATATCTGATACATGGCCTCATCAAGTGAGATAATTTTCCCTTTCGTTGAAATATTATTTATATCATCATCAATGTGGAGACAATTTTTTCTTTCATTATTGTTGGTCTACGATGTATTAGCACACACCCAACATCATCAATGGACACTATTTTCTCTTTCATCTTCAGATATAAGAAAATTTGCGATTTACTTTATAAATATTCGAAAACCTTACGCAATATCTTTATTACGAAAATACTACGAGCTTTCGTAATAAAGAAACATATTGCGTAAGGTTTTCGAATATTTTTATCTTTCATCTTCGTTAATATCTTATACATATAGCATCATTAATGGAAACACTTTTCTCTTTCATTCTTATTGATATTTTATCCACAGCATGATTAAAATAAATACATATGTATTCTATATTAATCTATAATATTTTACTGAGAAATTAAAATTGAAAAAATTCTTAGTAAATTATTTTAAAATGTAGCTTTGCTTTTTGTAAGGTCACTTTAATGTCTTTCTGTCAGTTGATAAGTCGCCTCATCAATGATTACTATTTCAACTCTTCTTATCTTTATAATCTGATATATAATAAGCAATTTTTTTTTTGGCTCTCTCCGCCAGCGGATACGTAGCATTTAGAATGCATCATATCCAGGTTGTGTTTTATAAGTTTCTATTTTCAGCTTTTTATTTCCACACAACAAGAAAATGGAATCTCACCTGAAGTTGGCAGAGCAGCCTCCCCACCGGAAAATGCCATCGGCGTTCCGGCCCACCTTCCCAGAGGCCCGACAGTCACATGCACAGGAGGCCAGCATGCCGGAGCTGCAGGCGGCGGTCAGAGCGTGGACGGCCGCTGCGCTGGTGAGGGCCAGGATCAGAGCAGTCTCCCTCGTGGCCCCTGCACCTCACAGCCTTGCATGTCCCCACTCATACTCCTACAGACATATTCTACTGTCCTATAAGCTTATGTTCATAGTTTTCTTAAATACCATTTCTGAGATTCCACGCCATCAGTGCAGAGTTTATAAGCAGAATCATCCAATACACTTTTACACCTCTAAGAAGCGGTCTGGTAGATTAAATTGTGGAAACCGCTGGGAGGGTTCACCACTAATGAACCAAGCCCTCTTAATATTTTTTCATCGCAGTAAGGACAGTGGAATTTGGTTTGTGTATAAAAGGAATATTCGTGCTCAAATCTTTTTGTTTCCATTGTGTTTAAATACAGTACAATTCCATATTTAACCGAATACTTTGATTTGATCCAAAAGGTTGGCCGAAATTGGAAGATACTCGTGATTAAAACTTTGATTCGAAGACGCGCTAATTAAAAAAATAATTCAGATGATCCGAATTTTTGCTGATTTGGCTTGTACTGTCAGATTTACAGTTCAACAGAAATCGATCAAAACAAAGGAGAAAATGATTAGAATGAATTTATGGTTGTTAAGTCTCGCTATTAAGACTGTATGTATAGTTGATTACTTAGTAATTTATTGTTTTTTTTTACTATTATGATTACTGTTTTCTCTTTGGACTCCGGGATAATTCTATAAAAACGTCATAAATATAATTAGTTTTATAATTGCTTAGAAGAGTGACAAAAGGTAAAAGCGCAAGAAACTTGTCTCTTCCGTCTTGGGTCTCTTCTAAGCCATGATATCCGGCGATTCATCCTATTGTAGTCTATTATTGACATTCCAAAGGATGTCCACACTCAGGTGTTTTTACAAGGTGTTTCTAGACTGACCTGTGAGGATTTCCCGTCCGAAGACCGTGCCGTCGGTAGAAAGTGGGCAGTTCCACGGCTGCAGTTGGAACTGGGAGTGGCATTCCTGTACAGCCAACCTAGCCGCGCTGGCTGCAGTGGTCAGTAGCCCTGGGTGACGGCTGCAGAGGGACCTCTGGCGGGGGGACAGTCCGTGATCCCCCGGGCCCTGGGCTAGCGACCTGTGCACCAAGGGGTCGGTTAGAACATATTCCGGTATATAATCTATAAAACCACACACATAACTCATATGATCAAACTTTATGTATCAATTGAACATTTTTTGTACGCCCAAAAATCGAGGTTTGATTCGCCATTTTGTACGCTATTTTCATTATGTTATAGAACATCTTTCTTAGCTGTAGGTACATAGACATATACACTTTGGGTATTAAAATATCTAAGTCGATTTCATCATTTTGAGTTTTAGAGAATAATGATTAAAATTATATGTTAATGGTTTCTCGTATTACTGTAGTTTCATAGGTTTTCTTTTAAATATCTTACAAATTTTTAGACTATGTTCATATCTTTAGGCGAGGAGGGCGTTGCAATTATTCAATCCACTTGTACATACAAGGCAGGGAAATATGATCGAGACGAAAGAATAATCGAATTTTGGGGCTTGGAATATGTAAAGATCGAATCCCAGTAAAAGAGTGTAGACACCCCAAATGCCTACTGATGATAAATATAGAGGTAATGAAAATAATAGGCATATTTTCACCTCTGAATGGGAATTTTTAGATGACAGCGCTATCTAGCGGAATAAATATCAACTAAGAGTTGATTCAGGTTTATTCCATCATATTTGTTTTTATATATCACTAGCTGACCTACTTCTATTTTTCTTACTTTTAACTTTTCTTTTTCACAGATGTCTGTGATTTGGATTATTTATCGAATTCAAGGTAAAAACAAATAAGATTGTAATATAGTATTGAGAAAGATGGGGTATTGTTTTCTAATTGAAACTTATCCTTCACTTAGCTGTGTGAATGTTTGCATAGTTGTTTATTATAAATAAGTTACACAATAGGTATTTTCTCATATCAATATCGTGTGTTCCTTGAATAGTTAGCCGTGTAGAACCGGGTCTTCCATGAAACTTCTTTAAACCATGAAGGTGGTTGATATTTGGAGTTGGAATAAATCTGAAAATCTGAAAATGAAGAGGCTAACTAATCCGTTAAATTCGGAACTAAAACCTATGCGTCATCTATTGACAATCTCTGCAATATCGGGTCGATGACAAATTAAATCACCAGTTTTGGCAAATTCAGAACGCACATCTGGAGATCTTTGTTTGGGGCTATGGCCTTTATCAGTTAAGGGCGGGATTTGATTTAATGATTCATACGGGAATGATGAAATATTCACGAATTTCTCAAAGAGATGTTTAGGAGATCAGTGGACGTGTGGTGTAAACTGTCGATTTCTGCCAACCACCACCCGGGGTCGAATCCCACCTTAAACACTTATTTATGAAAATTAATTTCTCCAATGGCCCACGATTCTTGGCAAATTTCAACTCAACCAGTGAATGCAAGTTACTAAACGGGGTTCTTGTACATTTGTAAGTGAAAAAGTCGAATTGATTCCTATACATGTAGACATGTAGTGCATGTACATTAAAAACAGTCGCCAACTATTACCCACTATGCTTATCATGGCCTATATCAGCTATAAACTAGGGATAAAACATTATCTCTTTTTAACTTCTCGCTTCTTCTTTTATTTTTCTCAACTTTGGCGATACCTGTATAGGGTGTAAGACACAAATAAAAGTCGAGCACGTGTGTGTGAATAATTCTTTTACTAACTTTCAGCTCTGTACCTATATCTATAACAGTATTAGAATTATATACAGCGTGTTTAAGAGAGTATAAAATAAATATAATGAGAAATATATCGTCCACGATCTTTTTTTTCAAGAAGTCTCAAGGACCAGCTTTTTTTTTTGTTCGTTAAGGTACAGCCTGCATCACACTGACAAGGGCCAACAGTCTGAGAGATGTATGTAATTGGTTCTTCTTTATTTCTCATTGTCCAATATTCTGGAATAAAAAATAAATCAATGTTGAATTGATTCCGATAAGTAGCGTAAGGCATCAGCAAGTTTCAGTTTGACGATCACAAGTGATGTTTTTCCATAATATAACTATCAGTTGTAATGGTATTTTTAGCGATTGTATAGAAACAATTGCAACTCTTGTGCAAAAAAGAAAAAGAAGAGGTAGGATCAATTTAAATCTCCTCTTATTAAAGTCCAGAAGGAAACACCAAGATGTGCATTCATTAAGGTGACAATCAATACACCAGCGGCTGCAAAAAGTCTTCGCCTACATATTAGCATAGTATTGGCTCTCCGTACTTTTTGTGCATATTAATTACCCGCCCACCCGGCCGGCCTAATCTAATAAGGCACACAATATCGTCCTACACAGAGGAGCTCAACATTCACAGGTTGAGACTATGCTACAAATTCTTTCGTTTTGAAACGCCTCTCAATTTATCAAAATATTGGAATCTAAGGAGTGTTCGCAAATATTATATTTCAAAAATATTTAGGTGTTTTTAGAATTGTTTCAATATCACATAATAGCAATAAAAACAATGATCTAAATATTTAATATTTAACTCGGATACATTTAAATTCTGGAATAATTAAAAATCAACGAGAATAGTTGATATTTATTCCGATAGATGGCGCAAGCCATCAGCAACTTTCAGTTGCACGATAAGTAGATGCCTTTTCTTAATTTATGCACCTTATCCCAGTACAATATTACATTTGTACTATTTTTCACACATTTAACATAGTTTAGCGCACAGAGCGAGAAACAGATTTTAAAATTATTAATGTTATTAAGTAAATAATATATATAATATGTCTGATATATTGGATGGTTAAAAATTCGATGTAACGAGATAATATGACATCAAACATTAATGAGCTTCTTTTTATGCAAATCATTTTCAGGTTGGATGTTAGTTTGAAAATAAATATAGCTATATCAATTGGTGTTGATTTAATTATAAGTAGATAACATGCCATATATATATATAAGAAATAGGAGCATTGAAGCACGAATGTTTTTTTTTTTTAAACATAAAACAAACTTCTACTTTCCATACTGGGATTAAAAATTGGGAGGGATTGGCTCATCATTGGTGAACCCTCCCAAGAGTTTCGCCAATTTAATCTACCAGACCGCTTCTTAGAGCTCTAATACTGTTGTTAGATTTCCTTTTTTCACCAAATTAAAGAAGAAAATATAACATTAATTATTCAACTTTATTCTTATAAATACAAAAAAATAAAACTCAGCTCTTCAATTTTTTTTACAACTCTTTCCGTTCCTCTTTTTTATATTACCTCAGAATACAAAAAAAAAAAAAACTATGCAAAACAATAATTTACATTATACAAATTAGAAGGTATACAAATTACAAGGTATATTACAACTGTATTGGAATATTCTGGTTATATATGCTGCAATGAAGGGTGGAATCTTAGAAATGGTTTTCAAGCCAACTATAGAAATAAGCCTTTAGAATAGCAAATTTACATAGTTGGCTTGTTGACACTTATTTATCTCATATGTTTTCAATAAAGGAAATTGTGAATTAAAAATCTTTCAGAGTTATTGTCTGAATCCCGATATAAATGGTACAACTTCTTTACGTTTTTTCTATGAGTATATTTGGATTACAATCGACACAGAGAAATATAAATTTAAATTACGATTTTTTTTAAATCAGTTTTATATTTGATAACAAATTCGAAAAATATAGAGGTTTGATTATAAACAATAAATTATTCGGGTAGTAATGACATGGTTTTAATAAAGCTGTGTGCGTGGGTAGTAATAATAATAACCAAAACCTAACCATATCATAATTAATACACAAAAAAAAATATCCACTCTTATAATTAAATTGTTGTTGTAAGCTATGAAATTTTCTATTTATATAATGTAATTTTGCTCCATCTTATTTTATTTTTGTCTTATATGTAAATTAAATTACAGGTATCTCTTTCCTTGTCACATCATTATTATTTATGCCAGAAATAAATTTACTCTCTATACACAATCCTTAAATATATTTTAACTCCCAAATATATCTAATTATATTAGCGATTGTATATCTATATATATAAAAATGAATGTTTGTATGTTTGTTTGTATGTCCGGTATACAAATTCGCAGTAGTTCACTAATTCAAACCAAATTTCCATACAGAGGTAAAAAAAATACGGAGAAGACGATAGGCTATTTTAAAAAATATATAAGTCAATTATTAAAACTATATATTTTTAGTCAGAAAATGATGATGACGATATTGCTGTATCATGTTTGATTATCAGATACAAAATTATATCGGGAAAAATTCCTAAAAGCAGAGACCACGGGTGAAACCAGATCATTATTTTGTACGCAGGAACAAAATTCTAACAGAAAAACATTCATTTGAGCAGAAAACAAAAGTCAGATCATCTTTCTATAAAAATATCGCTTCTCAGACACAAAGTTTGGAGCGGGACGTTTCACAAGAGTGACATCCACGGCGCCAATTTATAATTGTAACGAATAGTATTTGAAAATCAAAATAATATAATTTTCAAATATCGTTGTGAAAATTTACATATTTATTTTTATATTTCAAAAACACCCAAAGTTTGGAGCGGGACGTTTCACAAAAGTGACATCCACGGTGCCAATTTATAATTGTAACGAATAGTATTTGAATAAAAACATTTAATCGGGTAAAACCCGGGCGTTGCCCGGGTCATTCGGCTAGTTTTATATAATGAAAAATAGTTCAAAGTTGAAATATATTAGATAAATATAAGATTAAAATAATTTTTAAAAGTTAGTTTTGCCCTTCCATCTATAGCACTGGAACTTCGTATATTTAAAAAAAAATACAATTCATCAAAAATACAGAATATAGTATATATAATTATAAGGCGATAAAGTGTCATCTATATAAAGGAAATTGTAGCATTAAAGAATGAATGACTTTTTAAAACATAAAACAAACTTCTACTGTCCTTACTACGATTAAAAATATTGGGAGGGCTTGGCCCATCGTTGGTGAAGCCTCCCAGAAGTTTCGCCTTAATGAATGTACATCTTGGTGTTTCCTTTTAGACTTTGATAAGAGGAGATTTAATTTGATCCTATCTCTTCTTTTATTTCTTGCACAAGAGTTGCAATTGCTTCAATTCAATTGCCAAAAGATACCATTACAACTGATAGTTATTTTATGGATAAACATCTCTTGTGATCGTGTGACTGACACTTGCTGATGTCTTGCGCCATTTATCTAAATTAACTCAACACTGATTTATTTTTTAGTCCAGAATATTGGCCAATGTGAAATAAAGAAGAACCAATTACATACACCTCTTAGACTGTCGGTCCTTGTCAGTGTGATGCAGGGTGTACCTCAGCGTCAAAAAAAAAAAAAACAGGTCCTTGAAACTTCCTGTATACTCGCGGAAGATATATTTATCATTGTGTTTAGTTTATACTATCTTTAAACACACTGTAGTATATACTGATATTTTCCACTATATGAATACCATCATAAAGGACAATTATAATTTTAAAATATCATCATTAATTTTTAGCCCCATCTATCGATAATATTTATAAACATATTTTAACGCTATTATTCTTTTAAATATATATAATTAAAATTATTTCTACTGCCCTTATCCTGCGATGAATAAAAATTAAAAGAGGGAGGGCATGACTCATCAGTGGTGAATCCTTCCAGCGGTTTCCTATTTTAATATCCAGACTACTCTGAATAAAAATTGAAAAATTGAAGCAGTTGGGAAATTAAAATGGCGAAACCGATGGGAGGGTTCACCATTGATGAGCCATGCCCTCTCTGCCCTCTCAAATTTTAATCATCCAAGGATAAGGATACACACATCCTTGAACGCACTCGTTGAGCTCTGGGTACAAATGGAGCCAATTGTTGTTGCCAAGGTAAACAGCTTAGCACGGCCGCCCCCCTTGTTGTAGTTACATCTTAGTGGGAAATTATAAATAGATCATTTTAATATATAACGTTTTTACTCATAGACAAAAACTCAGGTAAGTTGTACCTGAAGTCGGTGGACGAGTGGGTAACCCCCTCGATTCCCGACAGTCATGAACCGGGATTGAATCCCGCGTTTAAATTTTGTTTAATATGTGAATAACCTTCACATATTATTCATTGTTCAATTATCATGAACTAGGTTGCTCTTGCTGAGCGGTACCTATTTATGTGATTTGAACCAGAAGTTGTACCTTTTAACATGTATATCGGGATTCAGACAATAACTCTGAAATATATTACAGTGATCATCATTGAAGAGACGAGATAACCAAGTGTGAACAAAATTACTTCTGTCTCTCCTTAAAATAACAGACTAGGCGACATTAAATACTTTTCACTTCCTTAAGTTTTATACATGAGCGTATACATTACATACAAATTACAAAATACAATTCTGAAAAAAGGAATAACAATTTATATAACAAATAACAGTTCTATTTGGTCTCCCGGCCATCAAATTGGCGGAATGGCTGACTAAGTGTATTATTCGAAATCCGCAAAACGTTCACCATAAGTGTATTATGTTAACACTTTTAGAGAGAGATATCAATATTAGAACAATAATGTTACGATGTACTAGAGCGCCATCTGTTATCAAATTATAAAACTATTTTAGAGGCGTAATATTCTTTTTAAAATAAAACAATTAAAATAAATCAATATTGAGAAGGATTTATCATATACACTCATGGAAAAAAATAAGCAAGTAGAAAGTCTTTGATGTCACGGGTCGACTGTTTTTTTGAAGGGGAGAGAAAGGCAATTTTGTTCACACTTGGTTATCTCGAGTGTCTTCAATAAAGGTCACTGTGTGTATCAAATATATTTCAGAGTTATTGTCTGAATCCCGATATACATGCTAAATTTTATAACCTTTATATGTATTTATATGTGGGAAATAGAGCAATCCATTTTAAATACATTAAATATTTAAATCGTAGATCCTTTATTTAAAACGATCAATATTTACACGAGGTATTTCGTCCATCTTCTCCTGGGATTCAACTCTTGTGACTATATCTTACACGTGATGTACGATTAGAGGTGTTTTAAATACAGTAGGTTGGTGGGACCAAGCTATTCAAAAATATTTAATGATTCTTAATATATAAAAAATACTAAAATAATATAATCTATATATTCTATAATTGTTATTTTCGTTTCATCTGTATATATGTTTGTAGTATATATCTATTTCCTATTTCTATTATATTTAGTGTTATATAAATGCCCAATTTTCCAGAAATTTGTTTATCCTGTATGATGTTGTATAAAACTTCTAAATATAAATCCAGTTTATTTGTCTATGTATGATTGCGTTTTCTACCTGTAATTATAATGAGCTATTATATTTTGAAGTATGTTTTATGTTAATTAATTCTCTCTCTCTCTCTCTCTCTCTCTCGGCCGTGCGGCCACGCGGTGCGCGAGCTCCGCGTTCTTCGGGCATGGAGGGCGAGAGAATGGAAGTTAGCAATATGTTTTCAGTATTGGCGGATAGCCAATATGACGGGGAACAGAATGGTGCTATTCCTTTCGGTGTTACAACAACGAATGCCGAAATATCGGCGGAAAACAATTCAGTGAAGAATGTTTCAATTTCTGAAACTAACGAGAAGTATGCAAAATCGCCCGTGACAAGCGGCGGATATGCAAATTCGCCTCAATCAAGCCGGAATTGGGCCGACATCGTCGAAAACGATGAAAATTTTGAACAACCCAAAAAGAGAAAGCGTCTGCTTCCTTCGGAAAGGGCGAGTCAGTCTCTGCCTGGTCCATCTCGACAGACGAAAACCACCCGGGACAGCACTACGCCGCGCCAGCCATCGTGCCCTAGGAACACCATCGAGCAAATAAAGGTCTCGAGGCAAATGCTGGCTCAGTGTCGGAGCAAAGCAGCTGCCGGAACCTATGACCAGATGACCTATCTGGAGTTCTCCCCGGAGTTCACCCAAGTAGACTACATCAAGGCTCTGGAGAACAAACTGGGGAAAGGCTGCGTTGTACAGATAGGAAAAGCTTCCGGACAGATCCTAGTTGGCTTCGAGCGGCCTGATATGGCGGAGACGATCATAGAGGATGGTCTGATGATTAAGGGAGCCCTCCTTAAAGCCCTTCCCTACCAAAAGAAGGCAGAAAAAATCACCATCAGCGGTCTCCCATTTGTAATCGAGGACGCCGATATCATCAGGACTCTGAGGCCTTACTGTCAGGTAGTCTCCATCGCCCCTACCGTGAATTCTTCCGGCGGCTACACCTGGCTGGACCTAAAAAAAACTGCGTTCATTCTCATGAACAATGGAAAAAAAATCACAGATCTTCCTAAAAAGATCATTGTGACTGCCAAGGGCGGCTCTGCACTGGCCTACTTGGAGTACGGCTTCCGTTGCTCCAAGTGCTACAGAATGGGACACAAAAGAATGAACTGTCCCCGGATCATCCGGGAGACAAGCACCACCCAACCCTTGAGCCAGACGAGCAGTGTGAAAACCACGGCGCCTGCTCCTAACACCACAGCAGCTGCTTCGCCACCTGCAACATTCTCCCACCCTGCGCCAGTGGCTGCCCCGGCACAGACATCCTCCGCGCCACCTGCTCAAGAGGATATAGCTCTCGAGACTGAGCCCACCACCAGGACCCCGGAAACCTCCACCCAGACAGACCTCAACATCAACAGAGTCGAGAACTCTAGCCATCACAAGATCAAGGATAGATCTAGATCCTTGTCTCCCAAGGCCGGGTCTACGACTCAACTACAGCTTGACACCCTCCTCGAGCGCCTCCCAAGATCATTCTTTGAAGAGGTTACACTCTTAGGCTTGAAGGAAGAGGAAGTGAAACAGGCCATCGTCTCCCTTCCTCATCTAAGGCTGCTCCTGGGAAAGCTCAGCGTAGAACAAAGTCTGGGGCTGCACACCTTCAATGAAAAGTTGATAAAGGGACTTGGAAGCTCCAAGTCAGCCCTTTACAAGCGGCTATCTGACATCAGAACAAAGACAAGAAGCGCGCAAGAGCTTCCGCCTTGCGTGCCTTAATGTGCGCGGCATTGCCGCTCGACACAGGAGCATTGAATTGTGCTGTTTCCTGAAACAGCACGCAGTTGACATCGCTTTCATTCAAGAAACCAATGTCACCACCCTGGACAGCGTTGAGGACCTCTGCTTGGGATACAGAGCAGCAGTTGTTCCAGCTTCTGGCGCAAGAGGATCCGGCCTCGCCTGCATCTTCTCTTCCGGCGTCCAGGTCATCGGACAACAGGTCCTGTCCCCTGGCAAGATCGCCGCCTTTGACGTTACCATCCGGGGATCAAAGGCGACATTTGTCAACTGCCACCTCTCTCATGCTCCTGATGCGCGGCTACAGCAGCTACAGGTCATCGCAGCTGCTGCTGTCAATGAAGACGCGTGGGTCCTTGGGGACCTCAATATCTCCGAGGAGTCTGCGAGCGACATTGCGTCCGGTTCCGTCGAAGCCCTTGGGGAGCTCCTGGACCGGGCCAACCTCGTAGACGCCGCAGCTATCTTCGACGCCACGCACCTACCAACAAGGATCTCCAGTTGCGGAAGCCGGGTGGATGCGAGCAGATTGGATCGAGTGCTTATACCATCAAGCTTCTCCAACCGCGTCACCCGATACTGGAGCCTATACTACAAGAACTCCGACCACCGTGCGGTCCTCCTCCAAACCGGCGAGGCCTCAGAACCTCGACCACCGTGCATTGCTAGCATGCTCCGATCGAGGCTAGTCGTTGGGACAGTAGAAACGCTTCTTGACGAGGCCTTGGGAAACATCGAGGACATGCGGAATGCGGAAATCTGGAGGAGGTGGGGACATATTAAGACGCATCTGGCCTCCGCCATCAAGTCACTCCACGACCTGCGCAATAACGACGACGACTACATCTCGAGGGCGAGAAAATATGTTCAAGCCAAGCTCGAAGATGTCTCCATCTACTCGGACTATCCCTCCCTGCCGGACCTCGGGCGCGCCTTTCGTCTTCGTCGCAGGGGAACGTCGTCGAATACTTTCTACGACAGCGCAGGTCGAATGATTACGGGACCAGCGGTGAGAGAACTGGCTTTCGTCAACCTGAAAGAGCGCTTTTCCCATCCTTCGTGCTCACCGGAGGACATCGATGGCTTCCTGCGGGGTTTTACTCTAAGGGTCACCATTGAGGAAAGCGATCCACTCCACCGCTATGGGATCGGCGAGGAAGAGATCGTTGCTGCCATCGGTCGTCTGCCAACTGGGAAAGCGGCCGGGTGGGATGACTTGCCCTGCGAGCTTCTTCAGGGGTTTTGAGGATTACTTCGCGAGTGCACTCCGTCGGGTCTTCGAGGCGTCCCAGCTCTGCGGGGCTCTGCCCACTTCCATGCGGCGCAGCGAAATGTCCCTGATAGAAAAACCGCACGGTGGTCCGGGCCTAGCCGGACTTCGACCCCTCTCCTTGCCAACGACGGACTACAGAGTCCTCAGCGGGGTCCTCTACTGGCGACTACGACCCCATCTCCGAGACATCGTACCTGAATGCCAGAGCTACGCCGTTCCAGGTAGAACACCAGCCTGGAACATAGCCCGCGTAGCTGATGAAGTTGCCACTGCCTGCAGAGATGAAGCCCTACTGGCAGTCGTTGCCATCGACTTGGAGTCAGCGTTTGACACGCTGGACAGAGGCTTCCTGGTGTCCACTCTTCTCTCCGTCGGTCTGCCGCCAGTCTTCGTGGGGTGGGTTCTTCTGCTCTACGCTGGGGCCGAGGCTGCGGCGAGGATTGAGGGGATTGGGAGAACTCCTCTGTTCCACATGCTCAACGGAGTGAGGCAGGGATGCGCTGCCAGCGCAGCGTTCTTTACCATCTCCACCGGGCCTCTCCTGTCACGCCTGGAACAGCTACTTGGCCGGGATAATGTCCTGGCGTACGCCGACGACATCGTCCTGCTTATCCGCGAGGATGGGCAGCTGGAGGTCGTCAGGAAGATCTTCGAGGACTTCAGGCGTGCGTCAGGAATAAGAGTCAACTTCGGTAAGAGCCAGGGTCTCTGGTGCGGGAGATGGAGGAACCGCACTGACTCCCCGTCGGCAATCTCCTGGAACAGGGAGAAAATCAATATTCTAGGGACCTTAGTGACTCCTGGAATGGGAACTTCGGCTCAAGATCAACACCTGCAAGAGTTGCTGGAGCGAGCCATTGCTAGGTGGTCCCCCTTTGTCCGCGGTCTCTCACTTGCTGGTCGAGCAAAAGCGGCCAATAGCCTGGTGCTCTCGGCCATCTACTATCATCTCCAGGCCTACCTTCCCAGCGAGACCACCATCGGAAGACTGCAGGCAAGATTGGCTCGATTCGTGTGGGGGCACGATCGAACCTCATGGCTTCCCAGTAGCATCCTGGCGCGGCCGATCTCTGTGGGAGGCATGGGACTTCTCGACGTGGGCACTCAGCTCCGGCTGTCGTGCCTTAAGGGTGTCCAGGCAGCACTGCGTGGAGGCCGTAACGCTCACTCTTGGCTCGCTGAGAGCGGGATGTGGCTGACTCCTGCGTCCACTCCTGGCATCTGGCTTCCCCCGCGGCGTCGTCGGAGTCTTCACCTCTTCGAGCCTGCCGCGGAGATCCTAGATCTAAACCACCGGATCTTACAACCTGCACTTCTTCGGGCTCTTCGGGTCGTGGGCGACTGCCGTTTCCTGCGGCCTCCTGAGCTCCTGGCTCCTACAAGATGGCTGGGCTGGCGCATCGGAGAACTGACCGGGCCTGCTCCAAACATCACCATCGCTACGCGTGGCGCCCTCACGGACGTCGCTGCTCTGGGGAGCTTCTGCACACGCCTGATAACCCAGAATGCCCGGGGACGTTATCGCGTCGACAGCCTGGCGGACGCAATCGTGGTGCGCGGGTCGACCACCGCCTTCCAGCGCCTAACCACCCGCACAGCCCGCCGCTTGCTTGAGCGTCCGCGCTTGGCTGCGCTGCCCATTACCCAGCTGTTCGGACGGTGGTTCCCCCACGTCAGCATCCCCATCTCCATCAGCTGGTCTTCCCTCCGGCGTTGCGCCTTCTCGGGGCACAATGCTGACGTTGCCGTGCGGCTGGCCCTGCACGCCCTTCCCCATCCAGCACATCCGGCTTCAGCCCGGGAGTCCTGCATCGCCTGTGGGTCCGGAGTCCTGTCACTGGCCCACCGCTACTGGTCCTGTAGTCGGATCAGGCCTGTCATCCTGGAGGCCTTCACCATCCTCCAACGGCCTCCTGACCTGCAAAGCTGGATCTTCGGGCATGACCTGGAGGACGACGCCCTGGCCATCATGGCGTCCGCCAAGACCCGCATCTACAAGTACTTCCTGGGCCTGGAGATGCGGGGAGTCCAAGAAGACCCCCTCCTTGTCTGGAGGAGAACCCTATCAAGGTGGTGGAGCCTCCCTAGCTCCTAAAATCATTGTAAATTCCCATTATTTCTTCATTACTTTTATCATAATCATTTTGTAAAAATTGACTAGACGTCAATAAAAGTGTTTCAATAGTCAATAGTCTCTCTCTCTCTCTCGGCCGTGCGGCCACGCGGTGCGCGAGCTCCGCGTTCTTCGGCGATGGAGGGCGAGAAGATGGAGATAAGTAATGTGTTTTCCGTATTGGCGGATGGCCAGTACGAAGGGGAGCATGATGGTGTTGTTTCCGGCGATAAATCTCCAGCGAATGCCGAGATTTTAGCGGAAATTACTTCTAAGAAGAATTCTACAAATTCTGAAACATTAGAAAATTATGCAAAACTGCCCGTGACAAGCGGCGGAAATGCAAATTTCCCTCAATCAAGCCGGAATTGGGCCGACATCGTCGAAAACGATGAAAATTTTGAACAACCCAAAAAGAGAAAGCGTCTGCTTCCTTCGGAAAGGGCGAGTCAGTCTCTGCCTGGTCCTTCTCGACAGACGAAAACCACCCGGGACAGCACTACGCCGCGCCAGCCATCGTGCCCTAGGAACACCATCGAGCAAATAAAGGTCTCGAGGCAAATGCTGGCTCAGTGTCGGAGCAAAGCAGCTGCCGGAACCTATGACCAGATGACCTATCTGGAGTTCTCCCCGGAGTTCACCCAAGTAGACTACATCAAGGCTCTGGAGAACAAACTGGGGAAAGGCTGCGTTGTACAGATAGGAAAAGCTTCCGGACAGATCCTAGTTGGCTTCGAGCGGCCTGATATGGCGGAGACGATCATAGAGGATGGTCTGATGATTAAGGGAGCCCTCCTTAAAGCCCTTCCCTACCAAAAGAAGGCAGAAAAAATCACCATCAGCGGTCTCCCATTTGTAATCGAGGACGCCGATATCATTAGGACTCTGAGGCCTTACTGTCAGGTAGTCTCCATCGCCCCTACCGTGAATTCTTCCGGCGGCTACACCTGGCTTGACCTCAAAAATACTGCGTTCATTCTCATGAACAATGAAAAAAAAATCACAGATCTTCCTAAAAAGATCATTGTGACTGCCAAGGGCGGCTCTGCACTGGCCTACTTGGAGTACGGCTTCCGTTGCTCCAAGTGCTACAGAATGGGACACAAAAGAATGAACTGTCCCCGGATCATCCGGGAGACAAGCACCACCCAACCCTTGAGCCAGACGAGCAGTGTGAAAACCACGGCGCCTGCTCCTAACACCACAGCAGCTGCTTCGCCACCTGCAACATTCTCCCACCCTGCGCCAGCGGCTGCCCCGGCACAGACATCCTCCGCGCCACCTGCTCAAGAGGATATAGCTCTCGAGACTGAGCCCACCACCAGGACCCCGGAAACCTCCACCCAGACAGACCTCAACATCAACAGAGTCGAGAACTCTAGCCATCACAAGATCAAGGATAGATCTAGATCCTTGTCTCCCAAGGCCGGGTCTACGGCTCAACTACAGCTTGACACCCTCCTCGAGCGCCTCCCAGGATCATTCTTTGGAGAGGTTACACTCTTAGGCTTGAAGGAAGAGGAAGTGAAACAGGCCATCGTCTCCTTTCCTCATCTAAGGCTGCTCCTGGAAAAGCTCAGCGTAGAACAAAGTCTGGGGCTGCACACCTTCAATGAAAAGTTGATAAAGGGACTTGGAAGCTCCAAGTCAGCCCTTTACAAGCGGCTATCTGACATCAGAACAAAGACAAGAAGCGCGCAAGAGCTTCCGCCTTGCGTGCCTTAATGTGCGCGGCATTGCCGCTCGACACAGGAGCATTGAATTGTGCTGTTTCCTGAAACAGCACGCAGTTGACATCGCTTTCATTCAAGAAACCAATGTCACCACCCTGGACAGCGTTGAGAACCTCTGCTTGGGATACAGAGCAGCAGTTGTTCCAGCTTCTGGCGCCAGAGGATCCGGCCTCGCCTGCATCTTCTCTTCCGGCGTCCAGGTCATCGGACAACAGGTCCTGTCCCCTGGCAAGATCGCCGCCTTTGACGTTACCATCCGGGGATCAAAGGCGACATTTGTCAACTGCCACCTCTCTCATGCTCCTGATGAGCGGCTACAGCAGCTACAGGTTATCGCAGCTGCTGCTGTCAATGAAGACGCGTGGGTCCTTGGGGACCTCAATATCTCCGAGGAGTCTGCGAGCGACATTGCGTCCGGTTCCGTCGAAGCCCTTGGGGAGCTCCTGGACCGGGCCAACCTCGTAGACGCCGCAGCTATCTTCGACGCCACGCACCTACCAACAAGGATCTCCAGTTGCGGAAGCCGGGTGGATGCGAGCAGATTGGATCGAGTGGTTATACCATCAAGCTTCTCCAACCGCGTCACCCGATACTGGAGCCTATACTACAAGAACTCCGACCACCGTGCGGTCCTCCTCCAAACCGGCGAGGCCTCAGAACCTCGACCACCGTGCATTGCTAGCATACTCCGATCGAGGCTAGTCGTTGGGACAGTAGAAACGCATCTTGACGAGGCCTTGGGAAACATCGAGGACATGCGGAATGCGGAAATCTGGAGGAGGTGGGGACATATTAAGGCGCATCTGGCCTCCGCCATCAAGTCACTCCACGACCTGCGCAATAACGACGACGACTACATCTCGAGGGCGAGAAAATATGTTCAAGCCAAGCTCGAAGATGTCTCCATCTACTCGGACTATCCCTCCCTGCCGGACCTCGGGCGCGCCTTTCGTCTTCGTCGCAGGGGAACGTCGTCGAATACTTTCTACGACAGCGCAGGTCGAATGATTACGGGACCAGCGGTGAAAGAACTGGCTTTCGTCAACCTGAAAGAGCGCTTTTCCCATCCTTCGTGCTCACCGGAGGACATCGATGGCTTCCTGCAGGGTTTTACTCTAAGGGTCACCATTGAGGAAAGCTATCCACTCCACCGCTATGGGATCGGCGAGGAAGAGATCGTTGCTGCCATCGGTCGTCTGCCAACTGGGAAAGCGGCCGGGTGGGATGACTTGCCCTGCGAGCTTCTTCAGGGGTTTTGAGGATTACTTCGCGAGTGCACTCCGTCGGGTCTTCGAGGCGTCCCAGCTCTGCGGGGCTCTGCCCACTTCCATGCGGCGCAGCAAAATGTGCCTGATAGAAAACCCGCACGGTGGTCCGGGCCTAGCCGGACTTCGACCCCTCTCCTTGCCAACGACGGACTACAGAGTCCTCAGCGGGGTCCTCTACTGGCGACTACGACCCCATCTCCGAGACATCGTACCTGAATGCCAGAGCTACGCCGTTCCAGGTAGAACACCAGCCTGGAACATAGCCCGCGTAGCTGATGAAGTTGCCACTGCCTGCAGAGATGAAGCCCCACTGGCAGTCGTCGCCATCGACTTGGAGTCAGCGTTTGACACGCTGGACAGAGGCTTCCTGGTGTCCACTCTTCTCTCCGTCGGTCTGCCGCCAGTCTTCGTGGGGTGGGTTCTTCTGCTCTACGCTGGGGCCGAGGCTGCGGCGAGGATTGAGGGGATTGGGAGAACTCCACTTTTCCACATGCTCAACGGAGTGAGGCAGGGATGCGCTGCCAGCGCAGCGTTCTTTACCATCTCCACCGGGCCCCTCCTGTTACGCCTGGAACAGCTACTTGGCCGGGATAATGTCCTGGCGTACGCCGACGACATCGTCCTGCTTATCCGCGAGGATGGGCAGCTGGAGGTCGTCAGGAAGATCTTCGAGGACTTCAGGCGTGCGTCAGGAATAAGAGTCAACTTCGGTAAGAGCCAGGGTCTCTGGTGCGGGAGATGGAGGAACCACACTGACTCCCCGTCGGCAATCTCCTGGAACAGAGAGAAAATCAATATTCTAGGGACCTTAGTGACTCCTGGAATGGGAACTTCGGCTCAAGATCAACACCTGCAAGAGTTGCTGGAGCGAGCCATTGCTAGGTGGTCCCCCTTTGTCCGCGGTCTCTCACTTGCTGGTCGAGCAAAAGCGGCCAATAGCCTGGTGCTCTCGGCCATCTACTATCATCTCCAGGCCTACCTTCCCAGCAAGACCACCATCGGAAGACTGCAGGCAAGATTAGCTCGATTCGTGTGGGGGCACGATCGAACCTCATGGCTTCCCAGTAGCATCCTGGCGCGGCCGATCTCTGTGGGAGGCATGGGACTTCTCGACGTGGGCATTCAGCTCCGGCTGTCGTGCCTTAAGGGTGTCCAGGCAGCACTGCGTGGAGGCCGTAACGCTCACTCTTGGCTCGCTGAGAGCGGGATGTGGCTGACTCCTGCGTCCACTCCTGGCATCTGGCTTCCCCCGCGGCGTCGTCGGAGTCTTCACCTCTTCGAGCCTGCCGCGGAGATCCTAGATCTAAACCTCCGGATCTTACAATCTGCACTTCTTCGGGCTCTTCGGGTCGTGGGCGACTGCCGTTTCCTGCGGCCTCCTGAGCTCCTGGCTCCTACAAGATGGCTGGGCTGGCGCATCGGAGAACTGACCGGGCCTGCTCCAAACATCACCATCGCTACGCGTGGCGCCCTCACGGACGTCGCTGCTCTGTGGAGCTTCTGCACACGCCTGATAACCCAGAATGCCCGGGGACGTTATCGCGTCGACAGCCTGGCGGACGCAATCGTGGTGCGCCGGTCGACCACCGCCTTCCAGCGCCTAACCACCCGCACAGCCCGCCGCTTGCTTGAGCGTCCGCGCTTGGCTGCGCTGCCCATTACCCAGCTGTTCGGACGGTGGTTCCCCCACGTCAGCATCCCCATCTCCATCAGCTGGTCTTCCCTCCGGCGTTGCGCCTTCTCGGGGCACAATGCTGACGTTGCCGTGCGGCTGGCCCTGCACGCCCTTCCCCATCCAGCACATCCGGCTTCAGCCCGGGAGTCCTGCATCGCCTGTGGGTCCGGAGACCTGTCACTGGCCCACCGCTACTGGTCCTGTAGTCAGATCAGGCCTGTCATCCTGGAGGCCTTCACCATCCTCCAACGGCCTCCTGACCTGCAAAGCTGGATCTTCGGGCATGACCTGGAGGACGACGCCCTGGCCATCATGGCGTCCGCCAAGACCCGCATCTACAAGTACTTCCTGGGCCTGGAGATGCGGGGAGTCCAAGAAGACCCCCTCCTTGTCTGGAGGAGAACCCTATCAAGGTGGTGGAGCCTCCCTAGCTCCTAAAATCATTGTAAATTCCCATTATTTATTCATTACTTTTATCATAATCATTTTGTAAAAATTGACTAGACGTCAATAAAAGTGTTTCAATAGTCAATAGTCTCTCTCTCTCTCTCTCTTTTATGACTTTTGCAGTTTCACCATTATAGGAAGAAGTACCTGATATGTATGAATATGGTATATGAGGTTGGAATGGCCTTCCTGTCTTGGAAGCTTATTTCGATATTGTATATTTTGGGAGTTCTGCCTATTAATACATTACCAGATACAATTGGATACCAAAAATCTCCAAACTTTAGAAACACTCTTCACCATCCCAACACTTAACGCAACCAAAGACAGGAAACCCAATCAAGCCTTATATATAGTATTCCCAACCATTAAAGAAATAATTAATCAACAATAATCACCCTACAAAAAGGGTTGTACATTAGAACTACTGGTAGACCATGCAATCAAACAGAGGCATATACTATATATTGAAAATTCAAAGGTTTTATACACACAACGGGATGCAAGATAAACACACTAGATAAATTCTGGAGAGCTGGGCATCTATAGATGATAAAATACTTTTGGTGATCTATTAACATTGTTTATGGTGTATATATAAGCAGAAAAATCTAGATTGAATTACATATTTTATATGAAAAATATAAATATATATAATATATTGTGTGACCCGTATCTTCAACAATGAACAAACCTAAGTACTTGGCCTAACAATGCTTTCACAAACCAACCATTTATATCCAAGTTAAATTGAATAATTGATGAGGGAAGGCTCTTCGAAGAGGATTAAAGGCAACAAAATAAGATTTTTCAGAGAATTAATCAAATGGAAATTATTTCACGGGAAGGAAGGAGTTGATTCAAATTTATAGAAAAGTTTTCTTTTTGCCCCTCACCTCCCTCTAAGAAAAAAAGAATGTCACCTTTGAAATAATAAATCAGAGGCTTTAATCAAATCCTGATTTATTTTGTTTAAAAATTCTTTTCGTTTTTATAAACGCAGTATAGAACTATTGTTGCTAGTTCTTTGAAGAAATCTTTGATGATTCCAATGAAATAATTGATTGAGAAATGGAAGCATTTTAAAAGAGTTCCAGAAAATTATAGTTATTTAAGAGTTTGTGGTATTTGAATTTATTTAAATTCAGATAGAAAGTGGGTGTTAACGAATAAACAGTGTTTAGATTTGTTGAAAAAATCTTTTATTACATTTCTGTTTACAGACTGATTTTTAGATATTTTCTTCATATATAATATCATAAATATTCATCACTCATATTGGAGGACATTCACAGGCTTCTCATACTAGTTAACGCAGAAAATAATTTTAGTTTTCAATTTTATCAATTAAAAATTCTATAAAAATTTCTGAAGATGTTATATAGGTAATGTTTTAGCTAATATACTAATCCATGGTGTAAATATTTAATCATATATATGTAAATAATACTAGCACAGCACAATAGTCCTTTGGACTTCGTGCTTTTGTAACAATAAATAAATAAATAAATAATAAAATAAATAATATACTTAAAAATGATTACATAATGAACACACACTCATTAAAGTTATTCAATATTTAAAAATTCTTTTGAAAATTGACTATATCTGTGATTTTTAAAATTATCTTAATATATAATTGGGCACTTATGTACATACATTGGTGTCTTAAGGGCTTTTAGGCTTATTCTTCATACCGTCTTGAAAATATAGGGAAAAAAAGAAACAGAAATATTTATTTATTAATCTGTTATATATGAAATAATAAAAATATGAAAAATAAATAATTCACACTCAAACATTACATTGTTGTAGTTGTCGCGTCCAATGAAGAGCCTCAGATGTCTCCGTGCATCTCTATCACAGCAGGCGCAATTATTCTTAGGTGTGTAAAACCTCTATTCTTGAAAATTATCACATTTAGGTTTTTAAGTTAAATATTTTAATGTTTACAACTGTCTACAGTTCTAGGTTTGTTGTAGAACAGACTAATACTCTATTTTGTATATTTGTTTATAGATTGTACGGTTTCTCTGATTAAGTGGCCTGACGAAAGTGTTACCGTATGAAAACTTGCTGTTGATAACCAATATAAAAACACTTTACACATTGTCTCTTTGTTTATTGTAAATATATTTATTTTCAATTATTCCCCTTAACCTACAGTAGAGTCTCTTAAAGTGTAAAGTATGGCTTAAATAGGTATCGCTTGGTGTGATGGTCTCTTATTAGATAACAAAACAGAATCTCCGATGAAAGACTACTTCCAGGAGAGACCAAATATAGACATATTTTTAGGTTCTGGTATATCATAGGATATTTTCATGGGCCAATATTTAAAAAGATATTACTAATATGCCTTTAAAAACAAAACAATGTTATTGCAAACAATAATTTTATGAAATTACTGTGATCTCGCAGATAAAAATGTGAAAGATAGAGATTTTATTCAAAGTGCACGTGAAATATATTCTCTAAGAATCTACATACATTTATTTTTTCTTTAAAAACAAAAAGGTATCACTTATGATCTTTAATTTTACTTTGGATAAATTTCCTGAAATTTGACCGAGAAAAATAAAAGTATTATGCAAATTCATAGAAAAATTTTATCAAAATTAAGATTTTGAAACAATCACAAAAAATATCATAAAGAATATGCACAGAGATATGAACTCTTAAAATAAAAAATAACATTATATTTACGCTTCACTATCTATTTATTTACCGAAATTAAATGATTTCGTCAAAGTAGACCCAGAATTTCAATTGCCCCAGAGGCGTTGAATTGAGAGGCTCTGTTTGGATTTCATTGGTTTCAGGAAGAAAGAATTTAAATTAAGTTCTCTGGAACATTTCTCCGGAGATTTGAGGAAGCCGTGAATCTCTCACAGGCTTAAATGGCTGAAAGTTCCGCCATAAAATCTCCCGTTGATACGTATACCCAATTACAGTACCTTAAATGCGTTCCCTATATATTCTGATACCACCACGTCATCCCGTTTTTTTATGACAGTTATCTTTCAAGTTGGAATCTAATAAACTGATTAGACATTTTTCATCGCAGGAAAGACAGTAGAAGTTTGATTTATTTGTGAAAAGAGGCATTCGCGTCTTAAGGTTTTCATTTGTTATATATATAGATGGCGCGTTATTGCTTTGTATTAATTTATGCCTAACTGGCCTTGTCCCTATTGTTTGCGGAAGAGCATTGCTTGATGCAAATATTTAAATGTAATTCTACACTCCTAAAAAAGCTTATGTCCATAATTTTCTTAAATACCATTTCTGAGATTCCAACCTTTAGTGTAGCATATAATATCAGAATGATCCAATACAGTATTAGATTTATAAAGAAGCGGCCTGGTAGATTAAATTGGCGAAACCGCTGGGAGGGTACACCACTGATGAGCCAAGCCCTCCCAATATTTTTTCATCGCTGTAAGGACAGTAGAAGTTTGATTTATTTGTGAAAAGAAACATTCAGGTCTTAATATCTTCATTTGTTATATATAGATGGCGCGTTATTGCTTTTTATTGAACTGTTCTATAGCAATTTTGATGCTAGCCACTATTTAATCTTATATTGATTTTATACTTCTTTCTTCAACGGCATTTTCTATATCAATAAAAATCTGGAAATACTTTGTATGCAATTTATAAAATATAGAATATTTATAAATCTATAAAAAGATTAAATAATGATTTATGAAAATCAAGATAACGTTTATCTTATCGTAAGTCTCAGATTGGTGAAAAAGCCACAACATCAGATTTGGAAAACTCAGAATGCCCATATAGAGACCATGGCCATTATTTTTATAGATAATTATTCCAAATTAATAACGCGAAATCTATACATAACAAATGAAATAATTAAGACGCGAATATTTCTTTCATACATTAATCAAATTTATACTGTCCTTACTGCGATGAAAAAATATATTGGGAGGGGCTTGGCTCATCAGTGGTGAACCCTTCCTGCCGTTTCACCAATTTAATCTACCAGACCGCTTCTTTAGAGCTCTAATACTGTATTAGATCAATCTGATTATATATGCTACACTGAAGGTGGAATCTCAGTGTAGCCTATATAAGCCGAATGATACAATACAGTATTAAAGCTCTAAAGAAGCGGTCTGGTAGATTAAATTGGTGAAACCGCAGGGAGGAATACCACCGATGAGCTAAGCCCCTCCCAATATTTTTTCATCGATGTAAAGGCAGTAGAAGTTTGATTGATGTATGAAAGAAATATTCGCGTCTTAAAGTTTTTATTTGCTGAGTGAAGATAATTATCCTCCCGGCAAAATTCCTACCTATATTTTGGCCATAGAATTAGCCTAGCCATTTTACTAGCTAAATTCTCATTGGCAAATTCTTAAGATATCATAGGATTTCTTCGAAATCAAAGTCGGCCTTGAACTACCCAGAGCCATTAGTCCGAAACCATTGTCTTCAGGTGGTCGTTCTCAGTTTGCCAAAACTAACGTTGTGGCTTTGTCAGCGACCCGACTCCGCTAGTTAGCAGAGATGATCAATAGATGGCGCTTAGTTTTTATCATTTATTTTGACATGAGAGCCGACCTTATTTTTATAGATACACAAAAGTTTAATATTGATATGATTAGAAATATAAGCGATTAAGCGCGATACCTTTTAAACAGGTTCAATGTTTACGTTCATAGTTTCCCTCAATTCCTTAACCAATAAGTTTTCTAAACTACCGAATATTTTTGGTTGTTGTGGTTAGATAAGGCTTGATAAGACAAAGGATCGATAAGATAAAGGGTTGAGGTGCAGTCGTGACAAAAAAAGATAATTATTTACCGTCAAGTAGCTTTTATTTTCAATTACTTGAGGAAATATTACACATTAGTTAGTTTTCACATTATATAGAATTTATAAGTTAATCCTATATTAGTGATTTAAAAGGATTGATTGGTTAACTACGCATATTTACAACAAAACTATACAACGAAACTGAAAGTCTTTCTAAAACGATGATAACAAAAAATAAAATTATCAATGAATAAAATAAAGTATATATTTTTTAAAATATATAGAAATATTTGAGGTTTTTAGATTATATAATATTTTTAGATTATATAATATATATATATGATAATTTAAACCAATAACCCTATATTATGTAATACGTATAACAAGCTTGTCATGTTGTATATAGAACTAATTATAAACTAACTAATTATACGCATAATTGACATGTCTCCTTGCACCACCATATGTAATGTACTGAGGATGAATAAATAAAATATAATAGATTAAAAGCCAAGTTAAAAGCAAGATTGAGAGATCCCAAAGTAACTTCTAAAGATAGATTGTTAGCCGACAGGTAGGCGCCAGACTCGAATATCATCGACACGTGCATGACCCAATTCTCTTAGTCAGAGCGGTCGTATAAAAAGGCCGCGTAGCAACAGCCAGTAGAGTTCACTTCCAGAGTTCCCCATCTGCGTGTCGCCGGTTGTCACCAACTCATCGACGATGTAAAACAGTAAGAAACCTTCTCAATCTCCATCTTAGCTTTTGGCTCGCTTTTTATCTATTCAAGGAACCTTCTACAACGTGTCGCTTCGTTTTGTGTGTGTCCTTACCACCCATCGCTCAACAACCACGACTGCTTCTAGCCAACATGCCGCACTGCATTCATCCAACAGCATAAACTACTACTACATTTCAACATTATTACAGAGAGTCGACTGGATTCTACAAAAGGCTTACCAAACCTCAACACAATATCACAGATAGTCGACAGGATCCCTAATCACAGAACAGAATAGGATCCCAACCCAATATTACAGAGAGTCGACAGGATCCCTAATCACAGATAAGGATCTCAACATATTATCACAGAGAGTCAACCAGAACTACAACACTATATCACAGATAGTCGACAGGATTACCACAACGAAGGAGACCACAACGAAGAAGGTAAAAAGACTGTCCAGATAGATAGAAGAGCCAAGAAGCAAGATGGAGGAACAAGCACGCCATTCCAACAAAACGACCAAGCAATCTTCCCCTCAACGACACAGCCGAACATCCCGCAAAATAAGCCGGTGAGAAGTTACCCACCTTCGGCCTTACAACGCAACAACCATCCAGACGACATACCACCATCGCCAAACAGAATCCACAAGCTGCTACAAGCTCTACATGGCACGCCTTCCACGTCATCAGGACAACAACCAAAGACCAAGTCTCCTGACTGAACAAACATAAAAACTGTGAGTTTTTAAAAAATCTACTTAACTCTTTCTACATGCTAACAACTTGATTTTCCATAAATCAAATTTTACCATTTTTATAGCATTTCAATTCAAATTTTAAATATTGTACACCCTCATTTATCAATTTTTACTTTATTTTAAGCAACTTATAAATTTTAATTCATTACTTGCAATCTTACAGTTTAAAAAAAATCATATTATATTTAAATTACTCGAATCATAATTCTAAACTTATTTGTGTGTTTCTCTTAATACCTTATTTTTATACCAAAAACACCAATGTCTTAATTAAATACACCACTTTGCAAAAAATCATTGTTATGTCCACTATTTTATGTACACGCCCCATTCAAATTAAGTCACTATCCTGCCATTGCCCTTTTACAAGTATAATTTTCGCACTAACATAAGCAACGATTTAAAAAATATATTCAAATTTTAATAAACATAGGTGAAACGCATTTTTTAAAAATACAAAAATCGAAAGATACACTATCTTCAAAAGCACAACTAGAAATGTAACTGTCCTTCCCAAAACAAGTTAAAAATTCCAGCATAGCTACACTCCCTCGTCCTTTTCTTTTTACATGCATAATTATTAATAATTCACACATCTCTCGGAACGAACTTCAACACACTCCCCCATCACTTTCTCCAATTGGCCACATCTATTAACGCGCGATTTAACAACACGTCCAATTTCGAACCACACGAGCTCCATATCGTCGCGAACACAAAGATTTCACGATAAACATGCCACCTCTATAACAATCTGAAATTTCTCGATGTGTTTTGTACAACCACCACCCATGACTAATAAATTTGTTATTTTTCGGAAACAAGTTAGATGCTGTACCAAGAACAGATTTCACGTGACACCTTTCCATACAATTCACACTAGTGTCACACAGCGCACCACAACAATTTTCTCACCTAACAGGCCCAAGACGCCTTCATGCCTGTGACACCTCACCAAAAGCGTGTCTACGTTGAAGTCGCACTTTTACGCACATCTAACCTGACATCATTGAATAACATTTTTTTTAATAAGTCCGCAACAACGTCGAGACACAACGCTTGCGAACACCGAGAAAACTATATTTTCAAATAGACAAGTACCACTGTGCTGAGAGAATTTTCTTCCAGCCCGCAGGGTGACTCACAAACATCAATAAACAGTTGCAGCGGCGGCAGGTTACATGACACCTCCAATTCCCGTCCGCCTGTACTTGAAGCTCGTGGTCCAGCTTGCAGAATGGATAGATTGCAGCACCTAAAACTAATTGGCTTACCAATAATTACCCAATTCACTTATTAATTTGAATTTTAATATTGAAAAAAATATCATTAAACTTTATATCTTTAATTATCATTATGTGTTTTACAACTTTTACATTATTTTCACGCCCAGTATGGAATATTTTTTTCTAAACTAGAACGCCATCTTTCATAATGTTAACCCTTTATTGTTATATATTACAATCATCTTCGTCAATGCAATCCATTTTTTTTAAAGAATCAATCAAGTTATCATTTATTTTATATTTGTATGCTATATGTCTTTGTTTTTCTATACCCCAGCACGCAAAAGAGAAATCATTCTCTACATACCAGCATTGAGGACATACGAAAAGATCATTTCACATATTCCCAGTTTCAGAGTCATAGAAACACCGATGTTACCAAAGGGATATGACCTAGTTACACACCACAGTTGTAACTTTTATTCCAAAGAGACAATTTTTGTTCCATTTTTCCCTACTTAACATTTATCTAATCATTAATAATCTTTAATTATATAATAACTTTGTATAAAATCTTGAATAATTATTTTTTTTTTTTTTTTACTTTTCAATTATAATCAAATTTTTATTCCAACATTATTTTAACAACTTTATTTTAACAATGGCAAAACAGTTAATTCTTTCAATAATCATTTTTAATTCATTATTATATCTTTCATATATTACTAATTCTCATTATTATATCTTTTATATTTTACTAATTCATTATTATATCTTTCATATAGTACATGTTTGATCTTATCCACTTATACTTTTTTATCCGCAATCACATTTTTATCTTTTTATTCACTATATTTTTGTTTAAATACTTTATTATATGACAATGTTTGTTTATCATCAACTATCGGGCATCTACAACAATCGTTTTCAACAATCATATTCTTTAACTAATTCCCTATACTTTCTCACTACCTATTTCAGCCATTGCTAGAAACGACAGTACTGCTTGACAATTTTTCTTTTGATTTCGTAAATCAACAAACTCTTTGAAAACACCGTTCCCCAGAAGTACAAGTCTCAACTTTTTGGTCTGAACACGTTTCAAAAGTTTATTTCAATCATCCGCAGAGCACATCACCAACGCATGCACAAAGCGTTCACATTTTTCAATTTTCAATTTTTTTCAGCTCTAGCGGACCACAATCAACCTTTGATTTCAAGTCAAGTCAGACAACTTACTGTCGCTACAACAATTCTACTTATCGCATGGCTCTACCACCCCTTTCAATCATATTAATTCTTTTCTTCAACATCTTTTCAACCAATAACCTTACAATTGTGACAAAGCACTGTAACCTTATACAGGATCACAGGTGAAACATTGCCTAGGAAGACGCACAAGTCTATATCCTCGCTTTGCACCTGGATCTCAGTATTTGATTGTCTGTGCAACACTTACAATTGCATATTCTTCAACCCCTAACCCTTTCCAACGCCCGCCAACAATCTCTTAGAACATCATCATTATTTTTTAGCAAACAAAGGTTTTATCTACAGTTCTCTTTTATAATGAATATCATAACTTTTAAATTAAACATAAGTTTTATTTTTATAATTTTCAGATATAGCCAAATAAACATCTTGTATAGCCCTTTACCCTCACAGTTTTAATTAATTAAAAGAAATTTTAATTACTTACCTGTGTTAGAGAGGCTTTACCCGCTTAAACCCGGATAAACCCTTTCACTCCCGGGGCCCATCTATGATAATTTAAACCAATAACCCTATATTATGTAATACGTATAACAAGCTTGTCATGTTGTATATAGAACTAATTATAAACTAACTAATTATACGCATAATTGACATGTCTCCTTGCACCACCATATGTAATGTACTGAGGATGAATAAATAAAATATAATAGATTAAAAGCCAAGTTAAAAGCAAGATTGAGAGATCCCAAAGTAACTTCTAAAGATAGATTGTTAGCCGACAGGTAGGCGCCAGACTCGAATATCATCGACACGTGCATGACCCAATTCTCTTAGTCAGAGCGGTCGTATAAAAAGGCCGCGTAGCAACAGCCAGTAGAGTTCACTTCCAGAGTTCCCCATCTGCGTGTCGCCGGTTGTCACCAACTCATCGACGATGTAAAACAGTAAGAAACCTTCTCAATCTCCATCTTAGCTTTTGGCTCGCTTTTTATCTATTCAAGGAACCTTCTACAACGTGTCGCTTCGTTTTGTGTGTGTCCTTACCACCCATCGCTCAACAACCACGACTGCTTCTAGCCAACATGCCGCACTGCATTCATCCAACAGCATAAACTACTACTACATTTCAACATTATTACAGAGAGTCGACTGGATTCTACAAAAGGCTTACCAAACCTCAACACAATATCACAGATAGTCGACAGGATCCCTAATCACAGAACAGAATAGGATCCCAACCCAATATTACAGAGAGTCGACAGGATCCCTAATCACAGATAAGGATCTCAACATATTATCACAGAGAGTCAACCAGAACTACAACACTATATCACAGATATATATGTCAGTGTATGTATGTAATGTAATGTATGTTTTTGTCGGCTATACACGTCCACAATACGTAACTAATCTGTAAGAAATTTTAACGGTATATAGAGTTGAATCTGGAAAACTTATAGGCAAATTTTCAGGCTTCTATCTCGAATATCCTTGGAGTAATAACATTTATTAACAAATTTTCCCTATTCCACTCGCAATCAGCGCCTCACTTCTGTAACGGCGAGAAGTAAAGTTGGGGAAGGATGGGCCACATGGGGCGACGGGGATTGGTGGAGCGGGACGTTTCATAAGAGTGACCTTGAGTGACGTTATGATGGCATGGGGAAAGAAATCACTTGCTATAATTTTGTGTATATATTAAATTTAAAATATATTCATATAAAAATATAAAAATACGGATTTCAAATATCGTTGTGGAATTTTAATTTTTATATTTTGAAAACACACAAAGTTTGTTTGTTGAGACGTTTCATCCATGGCGCCAATTTATAATTGTAACGAATATTATATGAATAAAAACATGTAATCGGGTAAAACCCGGGCGTTGTCAGGGTCATTCGGCTAGTTTATTATAAAGTGTTAACAACATTTAAAAATTTCTGTAATGAAAAAGGTAAGAATAAAATGAAATCTAACTAGAATAATCAGCTCAGTTTGTTGGGAAAGAAAGTTTCACGCAGTGGGAACCTACTCTTGCTCCACACTCCCAGAATTTAAAGGGATTAATGTTCTCAAATTGAAAACTTATCCCATCTCCTCTTTGTTGATTAAATATCTTTTTGTTTAAGTTTCTCGCTCTCCTACATTTTCCCTTGGGCTTTTGTTCTCTCTTATTTCCACTCTTTCTTCGTATAACTGGTTTTTCCTTCTCTCTCCAAAATGTATGTTAGTTTGGATTAATGAAAATATATGTCACAATTTACATAAAAAAATAAATATTTTAATTAATTTTCTTTACCTTTTTAAAAATTTTAAACAAAATGAATCTCAATTTGATGCATTAGCATGTTATTATAAGAACTTGAAACTATTTTAAGAGTGTATGATTCTTTTAAAAATTGTTTATAACTGAAATGAATCTTACCCGCGTCAAATATAGGAATATAAAATTTCTTCAAAATTTATTACCTGACGTTTAGTCGACATATAGTCGTCCTTTTCAAGGAAAAAAGTTTGATGACAAGGTGACCTTGGGTCACCAAAACGTCTGTAATACCTTTTAAAGGTTGATGGGTCTCTTTAATTGATAAACCAACAACATCTACAATATGATTATATAAGAAATGATAGAACCAAAGCTTGAAAGTTTCTTTTTGAATATAACAAAAACTTCTACTGTCCTTACTTCGATGAAAAAATAAAAGTTTGTTTTATATTTAAAAATAAACTTTCGTGCTTTGGTGTTTCCATTTCTTGTATACCGATGGCACATTATCGCCTTATATTTAATAAGATAATTCTCTGATTATTTAAAAATATCATTGGTCAATTTTTCTAATCTTCAAACAATCCTTGTTTGATCTCACTTCTCTGTGCTTTTTGATCGGGAGTTTTAAACATAAAAATTTGGAATATGTCTACAAAATATTTCTTATTAGTATCTGAAAAATTGACCAATGATAGTATTTTTAAAATAAAAACATAAAGCCTCCAGGGAAAAGTTTCTTTTAAAAATATTTTTTATTTAAAAAATCTCGAGCTTTCGGGCAAGTACGCCCTTCTACGGGAGAAAATGCTTTATATGATTAACACGCCAATGGAATATGATTTAAAATTAAATAAAGCATATAAAGCATTTTCTCCCGTAGAAGGGCGTACTTGCCCGAAAGCTCGAGATTTTTTAAATAAAAAATATTTTTAAAAGAAACTTTTCCCTGGAGGCTTTATGTTTTTATTTTAATTATAATTCAAGGGATTATTTGATCGGATAGTATTTTTGTTTGTAAAAAATATTTGACTATGATATATAAGAAAATTGCGGTAAAATATTATAAAGAGATCAAAACCTTTCGCAACAAACTTTTTTTTAATTGCGAGAGATGCTATTTCTTTATAATATTTAACTATGTGTGTTTGCGAATAAAACATGGATTCACACACACACCTCTTTGACTCAGAATCAAAATCTCAAAACTTGCAATGGAAGCCTTTCAATTCATTAACCCCCAAACATCAAATCCTAAATTTCTAGGTGAAGACATTATGTCAGATTTGGGGAAGGCAAAGGAATAATAAAGCTTGATTACTTAGAATAGGATAAAAACATAAAAATGGTGACTATTATTCTTTACCTATTAAAATTTAAGAATACAAAAACGCGTTAGTGGTTGGCTTTTCTTTATTCATTAAGAAAATGGGTCAACCAATTATCAGGGGACAGGCTGTATCAACGTATAGTTGATTTCTAATCCAATAGATGGCGCTCTGCCATCTAAAAAAACGCTCATGTTGATGGTCAGGATATGCCTAATTTGTTATATATATATAATTTTAATATTGCACACATAAAAAAATCCATATTCACTGATAAGAATTATTGATTGAAAAATCGATCATGGAATATAGAATTGAATTAAAAAGGAAGGCACCATAAATCTCCAAATTTATCAATCATTAATGAAATATAGATGATAATATATCACACAACAACGTAATCAGTGTTTTATTTTTACCAGATAAAATCTTTTGTGATGGGTGTTTTATAATTTATTATAAATTTCTTTAAATCACAGCGTCCACATTTGATATAAAATTTTTGCAAATTGAATATTAATCACTTAGAGTGATAAATTATCTTATAGAATGTTGGGGGAGAAATGACAAATGTGTTTATATTTAAAATATATCATAGGTTGGTGTTAAAAGTGTTCAGTGAATAAGGTTGATGATGGTAGCACATACCCAAGTACACGCGGCCATAAAAATGATGGTGAGCAATTAGCGACTGCTTTTACTGTAAGTACATCACATGTCTACATAGAGTATATATAAAAAAGTTCAACCTTCGCACTTAAAGGTTTTACAGAGCCCAGTTTAACGTCGAATATTTTCAAATTGATATACGATAATGAAAATACCCATTTCTTGCTTTCTCAGGTAGCATCTAGGACCAAATTTTGATAGTAGAGGTACAGTCTGCACCACGCTGACGAGGGCCAACAGCCAAAACGCGTTCGTGGTTGACTTTTCTTGATGTATCAAGAAATTGGGTTGGCCAAATATCACTTAACAAGTTAAATAAACGTTTAGTTTATTTTTGTTCCACTAGATGGTGCTCTGTCATCTAGAAATGCTCATGTGAGCCTGGTCAGGGTATGCCTCTTTTGTTTTTTAATATTATACATATGTGTATATAATTTTCTTTTTAAATCCAACAGCCCGAAACGCGTTAGTGGTTGGCTTTGACTTCGGCAAAAATCGGGAGGCCCTTGTTTTTATGAAAAAAAAGTGCCCAATGCGGAATTTGATCCCGGTTCGTGGCTGTCGAATGTCGACAGTTTCAACCACTCCTCAACCAACCTCCTGAAGGAATAGTAGCAGGAATAGAGCAAAGTGGAAGCCTTTAGACAGAGGTTAAAGAGGTATTTTGGTTCTTTTTGCTTGGTTTCATCATTGTAAGTTAAACCTGTCTATAGCGCCCCCTCTTGGGACTCACCTAAATAGGGTGCTATTGAGAGGGGTGCTATAGACAGGTCACTTTTAATGTAAATCGCATCGTACTACGTATTTAAAATCGGGCGCTTTAGAGAGGAAGGCGCTATTTAGAGGGTGCGCTATAGACAGGTTTAACTGCATATAAACATTTTTATGTTTTGTGGGATAAATCTATTGGGTGATAATTATATATTTATTCATATTACAATAAAAATAATTCTAGAATTAGTAAAAAGAGATCACAAAACCTTTCATATGTATCTTTATTTATATCCCGGTAAATATTTCGAAATGTCGTTCTTCAATCACCATCTATCCGGGCTGAAGTGAAGGGGGAGAGTAGCTTGCCCCAGATAACCAGTCGTCCATTTAGACCGATAGCGAGTCAGGGAAGAAAGCCAGGGGGGATGTAGAGATGAAGTATTCTATTTTGTGTTAGAGAAAAGCTAGACAGTTGAAAATAAGCTTGTTTAACGTTTGCATTTATTTTAAGCAGTGAGAACAGTTTGAAGCAAGGTCTATGTGCAAACGTGCCTGGTCTATCAGGACGTTGCTGTAGTCAGTAAAAATGGAGAGGCGATATTTCAAGGACGGATCTTGGATAGAGAGGTATCGAGACGGCTTCGGGTGGAGGTGGAATTCCTAAGTGATCTGTTTATGTTACTATTGAGCCACATAGTCCAGGCCTTTATTGTAGATACCTGTAAGCGGCTGAGGACAAGACTTCAGGATAGGATGACATAGAAGGAAACAAAGGTAGAAACTATCTCACTCTTAGCAGCCTAGTCTTCCATACCATAACCTATGACTCGTAGAATATGTAAACCCAACATATAAGTTAACTTTTGTTGCTCAATCTAACACTAGAAATTCACTCACAGACAAACCTTAAGGAAGTTGAACCTTCCAACATGTATATCGGGATTCAGACAATAACTCTGAAAGATATTTGACAAACAGTGATGACCTTTATTTAAGACACACGAGATAAACAAAGTGTGAGCAAAATTGCCTCTGTCTTCTTTAAAAAATAAAATCAAGCCCACCGGCGACATCAAGTAATTTACACTTCCTTAAGATTTGTCTATGAGTGTATTACTTTTATTTCAGCTACATAGGGTAGGAAATGTGAATATTGCAGTCACGGCATATCTTGACTCAGATACAATAGCCGATCTTGGAATGGTAGGTATATTTTCGCTATGTAAGTATTGTCAAGAAGATGTAGACTACGATTTACAAAGAGCTGAGTAAAAAAACCTCTGTTTTCTAGAAATATTTGACATGGCATATATAAAGGCCTTATCAAGCAAGATTTTAGAGGCTTTAAATAATGGCATCTCTGCATTTAGCATAAAATGGCTTGCGGATATTAAGACTGATTGCAAGGGTATACCTCCAATACTGTCAATAGACTTTGTTGGTCAGAGTGCCTTTTCCCTATCGTCAAAACCAAATTGTTTGTCAGAACACCAGCCACGTCAATCTGCAAGCTATATTATTTAGTAAAAGTCTGGTTATTATTGAGAAGGCTTCCTCTTAGACTTATGTTTATTTTACTATCTCTCAATATTTCTTTAGAACACTGCAAGCTTCTCTTTGTCTTTGTTGTAAGATTTAGGTACTTACAGCTTGTAGGAAGGCATGAGGACGTTGAGGATTATATGATAATAATCTTTATTATCCATTTAGCAAGAAAGACAAAGTTATGGTAGCGAACAGTTATTGAAGTATAGAGAAGAAAGGTAAAACAAAACGTTGTGATGATGATAGGTCCAGTGTGGCGCTAGCTGTCGTAGCATTCAGTTATCCAACAAATCCCCGGCATGAATGTGGAGACATCACGAGGTTGTAGCGTAACTTCTCAAATGTCGGCCTTGGTAGCGGCTTGGTCAGAATGTCCGCCTTCATGTCGCCAGTTGGGCAGTAGACCATTTTTATCACTGTCTTCTTCTGAAGATCCTTCAGGTGATGAATCTTGGTTGCGATGTGCTTGGTTCTAGAAGACACTTTTTCGGATGAACATATCTTGAGACATGATTGATTGTCTTGGTGGAAGTAGATTGGAGCTTTCTGTTCCAGTTCGAGATCCTTTAGCAAGTCGAGAAGCCATAACAGTTCTTGTGAGGCTTCAGCTGCGGAGATAAGTTCCGCTTCGGTGGATGAGAGAGATACGCAACCTTGTTTCCCAATCATCCATGAGATGGGGTTTGATCCCAGTAGGAACAAGTTTCCGCTTAGTGATTTTCTGTCGGTGTTGTCGCTTGCCCATGTGGCATCACTGTATGCTTCCAGCGTGGGAGGCTTTTGGTTAGATATGCGTAGCTCGAGTTCTTTAGTAGTTTTTAGATATCTTACGATTCTTTTTGCTGCATTCCAGTCACAATTTCTAGGATTCTGGTTTCTGCTGCTGAGTATGCAGACTGGAGCTGCGATATCTGGTCTGGATACTACGCTTAGGTACAATAGTGAGCCTATCAGTTGTTGGTATTGGACGTTGTTTGGTAGAAGTTTTTCATCAGATATACCGGGGTATCCGCTTTCCATGGGAGTGAAAGTAGGTTTCGCTTCTTGGAGATTGTACCTTTCAACTAATTCTTGGATTTTATTCTTTTGGCTCAGAAGGAGTTCACCTTCTCTGTTCCTTGAGATTTCTATACCAATGAATTGAGTGGGGTCTCCAAGGTTCTTTATTTCGAATTCTTTTTCGAGAGTTTTTACAGTGTTTTGGATGATTATCTCGGAATCGCTTGCGAGGAGCATGTCATCCACATATAGAATCAAGTAGATGGAATGGTTTTCTTCATTCTTGGTGAATAGGCATGGGTCTACAATGCTCTGTTTGAAGTTATTTTTAATTAGAGTGCTTGCAATTTTTGTGTTCCAAGATCTTCCAGCTTGTTTTAGACCGTAAATTGCCTTCTTTAGTTTGCAGACTTTGTTTGTTTGTTTTGTATGGAGTCCTTCTGGGAGTTCCATGTAGAGTTCTTTATCTAGGTCGCCGTGTAGGAACGCTGTCTTGACATCGAGGTGGTTCACTTGCATCCCTTTGTAGACTGATGCAGCTAGGAAGGCTCTAATTGTAGAATGCTTTACAATTGGTGCAAAGGTTTCTTCGTAGTCTCGGCCAAATTTCGGATTGAACCCTTTTGCTACGAGTCTGGCTTTGTACCGCTCTATTTCTCCTTTGGAATTGAGTTTTTGTTTATAGGTCCATTTACATCCTATGATCTTTTTGTCCTTAGGTAGAGGCGTTAGTTCCCATACATTGTTCTTCTCAAGAGAATTTAGTTCTTCGTTCATTGCTTGTAGCCATTTTTCTCTTTCTATTTTTGGTAATTGTAGGACTTCCGAGTAGTTGGTAGGTGTCTGAATGTCTTGAGCTTCAGTTTTGTACAGCATGTAGTCATTTCTTATGGGAGGTATTCCCTTTGTTGGTCTCGTGGATCTTCTTTGTGTGACCACTTGTGTTCCTGTGCTTGTACCGGGTTGAATGTAATCCTCGGTTTCTGAGTCCTCAAGGTTTTCGGATTGTGTTCCTGGTTCCTGACTTTCCTCTGCATTACCAATATGATTGGAGGAAGTTAGATCTGTACTTAGTACTTGTGGTGAAGTTGTTTTTGTGGAAGCGAGGTGAAACCCATTTTCTTTTTCTATAAATTTTACGGATCTGCTGATTGTGATGTTGTCTGTATCGTGCAGGATTCTGTATCCTTTGCTTCGATCATCGTATCCAAGAAAAATCCCTTCGATAACTTTGCTATCCAACTTGTTTCTTTTTATCTTGGGAATATAGGCGAAGGCTTTACATCCGAATCTTTTTAGATGCTTCAGACTGGGCTTCCTGTTGGTCCATAGTTCAAATGGAGTCTTGTCTGTAGCTTTCGAGGGTATTCGGTTGTGTAGGTAATTAGCTGTGGTAACCGCTTCCGCCCATAGAGACTGTGGGAGTCCTGAGTCAAACAGCATGCATCTTGTCATCTCCATTAGTGATCGATTTTTCCTTTCGGCTACTCCGTTCTGGGCTGGTGAGTAGGGGACTGTTAGCTGATGTTTGATTCCGCTTTGGTTCAGGAAATCTTCGACTTGTCGGTTTACGTACTCACGACCGTTGTCTGTCCGTATGGTTTGGATATTTTTTCCAAATTCCGTGTGTGCTGAGATGACGTAGTCTTTTATTTTTTCATAGACTTCGTCTTTTCCTTTCAGGAGGTAGATCTTCGTGTATCTGCTGTAGTCATCAGTGAAGGTGATGAAGTATCTCTTACCGCTGAGAGAGTTAGTTGGTAATGGGCCGCAGATATCACTGTGGACAAGTTGAAGCGTTTCAGTTGCTCTGTACTCTGTCTTCTTTGGAAATGGGGTTTCGGTGAGTTTTCCTTGAATGCACTGAACGCAGTCTGTGCTGTGCGAACAGTTATTTAGACTTAGTCCTCTTGCTAGGTTCTCATTTCGAATCTTCTTAATTGATTCTATATTTCTGTGTCCTAGTCTATCGTGCCAGAGCATGAGGCAATTTTTGTTCTTGCAGTGGTTTTGTTTTGCAACATTTGCTTTGAATGTGCGAGTTTGGGGGTTGTCATCCAGGTGGAGTCGGTACATCCCATTGTCAAGTATACCGTTCGCGAGGGCTGTGTTGTCTCTTTCGATGGTACACCAATCTCTGTTGAACGTTACTTTACATCCGTTGGAGGTGGCCGCACTCACTGACAGAAGGTTGTCTGTTAGTTCCGGGATGTAGAGAACTTTTGTGAGAAGTAAGGTGTCAGTCTTTCCTTGGGGTGTGATGACTTTGATTTCTCCTTGTCCTATCCCTTTGACCTGCAGCTTATTGCCATTAGCAACCACAACATTTTGTGTTTGTTCTCTGTTAAGTGCAGTGAAGAAGCTTTCATCGTACGCCATATGAGATGTGGCTCCAGAGTCGACGAACCAGTTGTGTACACTTGCTTCTCGTTGAGTGCAATTGAGAGCTTTTGGGTTAGGTCCTTTTGTTGTTCTCTGATTTGTTGATTGTTCTTGGGTGACACTCGATTGATTTGTGTACTTTGGTACGTTTCCTCTTCTGAAGTTTTCATATTTGTACTCTTTGTTGCTGTTGTTTCGCTTTTGATAGTGCCAACATTCTTCTTTGGAGTGGTTTGGTTTGTTGAAGAAAGAACAGGATTTCTTCTCTTTTTCTCTTCTTTGGCTTGAAGCTCCGTGGAGGCTTTTGATGCGGTGCTTTCGTCTTTCGAGCTTTCTACTCTGCGTGTGTGTTCATCAAGGAGTTTGTTCTTGGTAAATTCAAGCGTTAGCTCGTCATCAGGCCTTGATTCCAACATCGTGATAAGATTGGAGTAGCTCTTTGGAAGCGAGCAAAGCAGTATAGCCGTGATGTGAGAGTCCTTTAGTGTTTCGCCAATGGTTCGCAGTTTGTCAACTAGTTCCATCATGGTAGTGATGTGCTGTTGCATGTTTTTGTCTTCTTCGAGTTTTAAGCTGTATAGTTTCCTTAGCAAATAAATTTTTCCTGAGAGCGTTTTTCTTTCATAGATATTTTTAAGAGTGTCCCAGGTAGCTTTGGCTGTTAGTAGGTTTTTGACATGCACTATTTGTGAGTCGGCGATGCTTAGATTAATGATAGCTCTAGCTTTTGAGTCTTTCTTTTTCCATTCGATTTTAGGTTCATCTGGAATATTTTCGGTGACAACTTCCCAAAGATCTTCTTTTGCAAGAGCATTTCAATTTTGAAAGACCATAGTGAGTAGTTATAGCCGTCGAGCTTATTTAGGGTTACATCGTGGCTCGGGAGTGACGCCATTTTTGCTAAGCCTTTTTTCTTTGTCTTAACTCGTTAGTGGGATTTCATGGAATATTCAGTCTCATAATCTAATTGTTGTAAGATTTAGGTACTTACAGCTTGTAGGAAGGCATGAGGACGTTGAGGATTAAATGATAATAATCTTTATTATCCATTTAGCAAGAAAGACAAAGTTATGGTAGCGAACAGTTATTGAAGTATAGAGAAGAAAGGTAAAACAAAACGTTGTGATGATGATAGGTCCAGTGTGGCGCTAGCTGTCGTAGCATTCAGTTATCCAACAGTCTTTAATGACGATTTCAGTTTTTCCAAAAAGGATTTCACTCTCACGTTTTCGATGCCTACCTTCTCTTTATACAAAATTAGAAATTTTATTTCAATAATAGAACAGAATAATCTTTTCGTGAAAAATTTCACTTTTGACACAAATTTAAATAACTTTAATCGCATTTGATTTTTTATCTTCCAATTTTTCTTTTGGTTTCATAAATAAAAAATATTCTATGATCACCGAAATGATGATATAATTATAATATCTTGATTAATTTAATAAGGGAAATTATATTTTGGTGTATTTTCCATTTATATATAAATTCGGATTTTCAATTTTATATTAAAAACCTCTTTTTTTTTCGTAAGGAAAACACGTATCATTAAATTTAATTTAGAAATAAGATAAATATTTAAATAATGACACGCATAATTTTCATTAAAAACGAAATACCATTCAGAAATAAAATAAAACACATGTTTTAATTATGTTTACTCGAAAATAAATTCAAATATTTCTAATCAAATGTATCAAAAGACGATGTTAATTTTAAATTCGCGCCATTTTTTCACATTTATTCTAAGATAGGCCTATTTCTATAAACACATTTCGCTGCATTGGACCGTAAATGGCGGATATGTTGTTTATTACATTTTCCAGAGGTCTAGCCATTGTTTAAAAATGAATTCATCCAATTAAGGCTAGAGGAAGCTAATATCTGTAAAAATTTAATTTTTGGCTCCAGCCAAGCGGAAAAGGGGGGATCGAGAATTTTAATAAAGACATTTTTTCCCCTTTTGTAAACCGTTTTAATTAAAGTTAAACAATGAAACAACTCGAGAGGTTTGAATGATATTTAGAAATTTGTATGGCTTTCTTTTCAATTTAATGGTGTGATACAATGTTCTTTAAATAAAAAGGATAATTATCCAAAATGTAAAGAAGGACTAAATATGTCATTTCCTTATTATATATAATGCCTGAAAAACAACCGCCTAAACGCCTACATGGTTGCCTTTTATTGATTTATAAAGAAAGTGTATTTAGCTAATATTCTGGAAAATAATTGGATATCAACGATTAATTGATATTTTTTTACGACAGATGGCGAACGGCATTAGCAACTTTCAATTGCACGATCAGATTTTTTATCTTAATTTATCCCCTGATCCAAGTTCAATTTCACTTTTCACTATTTTTTAATAAAATATGTTACATAAAGAGAGACTCTATTTCTATATTGAATAATAATGATAAAGAGTTTACCTGACATTACTCAACTTCTAATGAGAGGCCTCCTCCAGGTGAAGTAAGAAATATTAAGGTTTATGAAGAGAAGGTGACGCGGCAACTTTTTTTAAATAAAAGGAATGATTAGCTTTCGGGCATGCTTCTTCTACAGAGAAAAAGAGCTCAAACTGAAGAGGGCTTTGACCTTAAGATGATATAATTCCTATAAATATGGAAATTTGAGGCGTTTTCTACTCCTTTGTACTGATCAGCCAATTCCTTCTTAAATATCAGTCAGACTGGCTTCAAAATGTCTCCCAGATAAAAAAATGTAAGTTTGTAAGAAGGATTATGCATTGTTGGTAAGAATGATATTCTAAATATTTAAAACGCGGTCAAACTCGCTAACTTTACTTCTTGCTAAAAGTTTCTTAGGCCCTTCTGTATTTTTAAAGCAGCATGATGTTGACGTTAGCATTTGAAGCTCTAATCAATAAAGTATACCTCTTTCTTTACTACAATCTGATCATAAAACTTTCGACGTTCAACTTGGGTTCAAATTTGCCTTTATTTTTGTTATAAATCGCCGTTTTCAGACTCAAGTCAGGATCGTAAAATGGCAAACAGCAACTCTTTAACGTTTCCAGATATAACCATTTCCAGGAGCTAACCTGAAAAGTTCCTAGGACTTTGATGATGGAAAATGAAGCAATATCACAAACGGCCCAAGCGAAAAAGCAACAATGGGGATATTTGAGGATTTATGTAAAAATAAAAAAGGCATCGTCATATTCAGAACCAGTGATGATTCGAAAGTCGTCTGAATCATCATCATATTATTATCAAGAATATCCGATTGCTTTAACTGAGCGACTCTTCTGGTCTTTGAACCTCTTGTATTACCGGGATGCTTTGCTTTAAATTAGCTCCAAACCAAGTGATAACACTCAGCAATTCTGTCTACAAGAAACTCGTCGACATGTCCAGCTAAGAACTATGAAAATGGGATAATTATTAAATCAAGCTTACAAGGATCCACTGATTGACGTCCAATCTTTGTGTTGTTCGTGATGATAAAATTATCTTAAATATGATAGGTCTTCTTGGGCCTAGATCGAAGTCGCGAGAGAAGAAGCTGAGCCCATTGCTGTGGAACCACGGATGTCATCACTGTCGCTATGATACGACAAGAAGCCTCGTCGTAGGAAGAATGTTACCACAAATATTGATCAACATCTTAATTTGTTCCCAAGTTATATGAACTAATCCCTTTTGTTGGAATTCTTCCTATATGGAAGTTTACAAACATACTGAAGTAGAATAATTCTCTTCATTCATGCCATATTCAAATGTTATGCTTACCGTCACAAATAATAAAAATTTCAAGCTGATGCCATTCTGATGCCACAGATACACGATAAGTCTGAATGGTTATTGATCAATTTCCCGGTTGATGAAAGATTACTCAGGTTTCGGGAACTCTCTTCTTGAATAACTGTGGCATTACCTTCCTCCATTAGTGCCGAAATTCAATCTTTGAAACCTAATGTCCTTGTCGCCACCTCGTCGACTAGCGGATAATACTCTTTGGTACAACTATTTGTGAACCCTATGGATGCTTTACTCAGAATGCAAGTGTGACCTGTGGAGATTTTATATGATCAACTCCATAACTTACTACATCCTTATGAAGCTTCCCAATTTTGACTGTTTCAATTGCTGCAATGCTGTACCCCTCAAAATCAGGACGCTGCTCTCATTATCGTACTCGAATGGAATGCAAACTCACTTCATAAGAACTTCAACGTAATGTTAAACTTGATGTTAAACCTGTTGCGATTTAAATGCTTTATTCATCAGCATGACCCAAGCCATCTTCTTGATCTCAAAACTATTTTGAAGGATATAAAATATATTTATTATATGATGCTGCTATATTAGAGGAAAGGAAGAATTATTTTTACGATTCGGTAATTCAACATTATTCTGACCGGCATCTTTCTCTGCTCACCAAACCCTTTGGCAATCGCACATGTGTGCAGTGGTGACAATGCATATTTGGAAATTTGCTGGTACTTATTTTTGTTTCCCGCTATATAGCCATGCGGACGTTGCTTTTTCGAGTTGCATCTCTACGCATCTGAAAGTTGAACATTGACAAGACAATGATGCAATGCGGAATGATTGCAAACACTAACCTATAGTATTATCCGTACCAGGCAAACCATGATTATGACTTGGAATTTGAGGATGTATGAAGATGATCAGACATACTCTCATTACCACAAACTGCATGTTGCTATGTACTAATTGACATATGTCATTTATGGATATAATGCCACTGTTTGGCTACCCTTGTTCCTCCTTCATCCATAACACATTTCTGACTTCAAACCAAACGGTTACTTGTGGACCCGGATTTACCCGAGTGACTTATTCTAGCGTTCTGTAATATGATCTGCAAACCTGGAATTTTGGATGAAACAGGCTGAAAACAATACCGCCATTGTTGTGCGAGCATTTACGGAGATCTAAAAACGCATAAAAAAATTTAAATTTATAGGAAAACTGAAATAATATTATCTCACTTTGTTGTCTCGCTGGAGGATCTGTCAAAGGTAAGTGCTTCCATCTCTCTCATCTCTGTCAATATCCAGTTAAAACCTTTATGTATGTTTGAAACGTTTGTGAAATGTGATATTGTGAACAAATTTCACGTGAAGTATTTAAAAATTTTAATATAAAGATGATTAGAAGTTGAAGTACATATAGACTCTAGGCGTTGATAAGTTTTTACTGCTAGACTTTAAAATGTGGCGTTGCAGTTGAGGCAGGTTATTGAAGTAAAACAGTTAGTTGACATTGTGAGCAAGAATCAAATAGATGGAAAACTTGACTGGTGAGTATTGGTTGAGATAGAGCCAAAAAGCTAGAAGGAATAAATAAAGAAAGAGAGGCTGACATATATAAATATATATGAAAAAATAATAGAAAAATAAAGTCAGATGTTAATATAAAAACAAAGAAGTCACATCCTCACCACGAGCACATGTGCTTTTTAGATGGCAGAGTGCCGTCTAGTGGAACAGAAATCAACTAAACGTTGATTTAACCTGTACCCTGATATTTAGCCAACCCATTTTGGTACAGCCTGCTCCACGCTAAAGAGGTCCAACAGCCCGAAACGCGTTCGTGGAGGGTTTTCTTGATTTATCAAGAAAATGAGTTCGCCAAATATCAGGGAACAGGTTAAATCAACGTTTAGTAGATTTCTGTTCCAATAGATGGCGCTCTGCCAGCTAAAACGCACATGCGCTCGTGGTCAGGAGATGCCTTCTTTGTTTTTAATATACAGGGTGATCCAAAAGTCCCGCACAACTTTAAAAATTAATAACTCCGCGAATATTTGCGCTAGAGCAATGCGGTAAACACCATTGGGTTCAGGATGCAATGGGTTTTTTATGGCAAATAATGAAAAATTCGAAATTGATTTTAGTTACAACTTTATTCGCTAGATGGCGCTCTACCAGAATCAGCGATACAGCGGCCAAATTGTTTAATAAATTGAAAAATATAACTGAACGACACGTATTTTTCCTTTTTGAATACCAGGAAAGAACCCTAATAATATCAAATGATAAATTAATAAAACACCATTTCGCCAAAAGTTAGAAGAAACGGTTAACGATTTTTAAATACAATCAGAGATATGTAAAATAGGTAAATGCAAATTAAAACTGTATCAAAAATATTTATATTTTAGATGGGGTTTTATGAAATAGATTGAATGTTTAAAATACACTGCTGATATCAATACACGATTTTTTGAAATGTTAATATAGTACCAAATATTATGATGGAACTACTAATAGGATTTCGTGCTATAAGGAATGTGTAGTTTCTTGACTAAATGGCGACACTTTACTATTTAAATGGATATTTGCCATGATCCAAAAATGAAATATAGAGGGGAGTGACAAAATATATTTGTCGTACTTTATTCCAAATATCCTATGGGTTTGTCAAATGTTATCATTGTTTATTATACTGTACATAATTTTGAAAATGTATCCCCTAAAAAAATCATTTTTAAATCGACCTTTTGCGTTGATAAACGTGGTAGTAAAATCATTTTGTATTATTTTTTGCGCAAAATTTCTAAAGTTGGTGGAGGGGGGGGGGGGAGATACAGAGAATAATTCTTATGCTATTTCTTCTAATGAGCGAAAAGCGATAAACTAAACATAAGGGGTAAAATTGTGTATACCAGTGTTATTCGAGAAGTTATAACACTTTGGCCTGCACGACATAATATAAGATGTGGGCAAATGACAAACAAAAAAATTACTGTTCACAGAAAAAAAACAGAGTCAAGATGTGAGGACAGCATTTATTATTCCCATAACCCAAAACAAAGAGCTGCAAAATATAACACATAAGGTAACTGCCTTCTCTCTTGTATTAGGTCACAATCCTTGCTCAATGTGGCGCCCTTCATTCTCAAACACCGCCTGCAGACGATAGATGACAGAATGGTCACAATTAAATAGTTGAAATTTATAAAACGTGCCATCTGATAGAAGCCTTCAACATGGCCAATGTGGTAGGCCGGCATCGATAAAAATGCGACTTAATGTACCCCCATAACCGAAATTGTAAGGCGTCAAGTCTGGTGATATTGGAGGCCACTGGTATATAAAGTGGCGACTTATCAACGAATTTCACCCAACGTATCCTTCAGCAATTGTTTGGCACCGCTGGAGATATGAGGAGGTCCTCCATCTTGCATGAATGTTATTTCGCTTAGTGCTTTTCTGTCCTGCAATATGGGAATAACCTTCTCTCTCAAAAGTTGAACATTACGTTCACCAGTTACAAAAACGGTTTCAAAAGTTCTTCCATTGATTTTTTTCAGAGAAAAATGGCCCAATAATAAAAGAAGAAGTGAACCCACACAAAACTGTAACTCTGGGCTGATGAAGTGGTATTTCTGTAAAAATCCTAGGGTTTTCTGTTGCCAAAATGAGACAGTTTTGAATGGTAAATTCTACCTTTAGATAAAAGTGAGCATCATCTGTTCTTAGAACATTTGACAGCCAGTTTTCATCAATATCAATTTGCCGGACAACCCATGCAGCGAATTCTTGACGCTTCTCAAAATCGCTGACTTTCAACTCGTGAAAACTTTGAATTTTGTTAGGGTATTTTTATAGAAAAATTCTAAATGTGTGTTCTCTCCAAACTGTTCCATGCGAAATCCCCGTTTGTCGAGAAACTTGTCTAGCACTTACTTTTCCATACGTGGATAACGTTTCAATAGCTTCAGCATTCTGAAAAACCGTAACAGCCACTGACTTGCATGTCGATGGTCTTCCACTCCGAGGTTTTGCTTCCAGAGATCCAGTTTCCTCAAAACTTTTAATCAATCGCTTTAGAGAGTAGCAACTCATTGGTCCTTTACCGCTTCGAATATCTTTAAAGGAACGAAACGCTGGTAAAGCTTCAGTGGCAGATTCTGAATCACAATTTAAAAATTCACCAAGAGTGCTTTATCCTGTAGTGACGGCATTCCAGGGGGAAGGGGAGAAGTCCGACCACACCTCCTTGCGGTCCCCCTTAGACCCTTGGAATATTTGACCAAATTCTGGTTCGTTTCCAAGATGACTAACGTTGCAACGGCACCCATTTTCAAATGAAGAGCAAAACTGATATCTCCAGTAATGCTACCGCGTCCGGGATAACTGCCGCGTCAGGAGCTGCAGCTCGAGCTCATGATGAGAAATTTACTACGAGGACACAATTCATTCTACTACAACTCAATATAAATGGTACCCAGAGGAAAATAAAGAGCTGACTTGTCTTCTCTGTGACAACAATGTACATATTACTTGTCCTCAGGAGACAAAATTGAATCAGAATCTGAGATTCAATATCAAAGATTATACAACACTATAAAAGGACAGACCGGGAAAATTCGGAGGAGGACTTGCCGTTTTGATTAAAACTCAAGAAATCAAATTTAAGGAAATCGCCTATAATCAGAGTAAGCCTAGAGAAAGCACGACAGAAGCTAAGGCAATAGAAATCTATCTTACATATAAAACAATTCCGATCATAAATGTTTATCACCACGATAATACTAGCTTCAATACAGGCCTGATAGAGACATTAAGTGAAGCGTCTTCGGATATCGCAATCATACTTGGTGATTTTAACGCCGAAAGACCAACTTGGGGATCACCTGTCTAGGATAACAAAGGTCAGCAGGTTGAGGACATGCTAACCGACCTCGACCTTACACCGGTAAATAACGAAAAGAACACCTATCTATCCAAGTCCACAGGCACAGAATCCGCAATAGATATCACAGCGATAAATTACAACATCGCACCCACAACACAATGGAAAATTCTGAAAAGTGCAATCAGTGACCACAGACCAATTTTAACAACCCTAAAATTAAAAATTGAGAATTTCCAACAGAATAAAAGAACACTGGAAAAAAATTCACAGAAAAGCTTGAAGAACTGTGCAACGAAGAATTAAATCACAGAACGATTGACAAAAAAAAAGGAAAAATTCTCTTCGAACATATCCAAAGCTGCAAAAGCATCGATACCTAGAGGTAGACGTAAAGACCTGTGAATACTTTACTGGAAGGACCACAATATCGAGGCAATGATTGCAGAGAGAGACAATATCAATGAACTTCTTAAAACAAATAAAACAGAAGAAATCATAAAGGAACTCATTGAAATTAGTCACAAAATAGAACAAGAAATTTGGATATTCAAACAAGAGAGAGAGAATAATGGGCAGAATCTGCGAAAAAAAATGGATCCAAAAAAGGAAGGCCAATACTGGAATATAATTAGTGTTATAAAACAATCAAAACCAACACTAATCCTCCAATACTCTAACCGATATGAACAGCGAGAACGAACAAACAGATGGCTGACATAATTGCTGAATATCTTTCAAGCACTTCCAGACTCAACTACACGAATGAAGACACGAATGAAAAGGTTAGTATAACAAGCAAGAAACTACCATCAACAAGATATTTCTCGAGAGAGAGAGAGACTTCACACTGAATGAGATAAACTCATCAATAGAAAAGTTAAATCCAAGAGGTCACTAGGAGATGATCTAATCTTTGGTCAAATGATTAAACACTTTGGAGACGAAGCTAAAAATCAACTCCTACGAATACTGAAGATTTCATGGCAAACTGGTAAACTACCAAAGAATTGGAAGATATCAATTATAGTGCCAATACTGAAACTAAACAAAGATGTCAAGGAATGCAAGAACTATCGGCCAATTGCTCTTACCAGCATAATTTGTAAAATAACAGAATGAATTATCCACTCTAGGCTCATAGCCTGGCACACTAATAATAATAAAATAAACTTCTACCAAACTGCCTAAAGATCCAGACACTGTACAACTGATAAACTGTTCTACTTCTGTCAATCAATGATAGATTTCTAGGAAAAACCGCCAAAGAAGACAACGGCCGTATTCCTGGATATGACCTCAGCTTTTGATCGAGTGTAGAAATTATTTGAAAGGCTGCACAACATCGGAGTAAGAGGAAAAACCTTAATCTGGATTGCAGACTTCTTAAGGGGAATAAGGATAAAGGTTCGGGTCAATGGAACATTTTCCAAGGACCGAAGAACATGGGCTGGTGTAACTCAGGGATCTGTGCTCAGTCCTCTACTCTTCTCGCTATATATTAACTGTTTTTTTTTTATGTAAATAGATGAATATTATTTGTATTATATGTATATAGCCTCATTATGTAAAAATATATGTATATATAAATTGGACATTTGTTGTTGGCCATGGTCAAGTTTGAGCTCTTGTACGTCTAATTACGACACAACAAAAGTGGCGACGAGGATGCGCGATCTACAGAGCCAGTAAAAAGCTGAGGAAAACGGCGTCTATGCAAGTATAACAACTACATCTTTCAAACTATCTGGATCAAGAAAAAAAGGAGTAGAAAAGATCAGCATGACAAGTTCAAAGTTAATAGTACCTTTTAGATGCTATAGCCCAGTGGAGGATACTTCGATCTTTTTGTACAAAAATTTGAGGCTTTCTTTTTGGCATCTGAAGGAGGAGATTAAAGAGCTGATTTTTACCTCGCTACCAGATTCTGAAACTTTGAAGCAGGGAAACGACATTTTCTTCCCGGCCTAATGAAAGATCAACCCTATGATACTATCATTCAAAAAATTAAGCTGCATTTGGATCCAAAGAAGAAAGTGATACCACAGCGATGCAGATTTTTAAAGAGAATTCAACAGGAAGGAGAATCAATTTCGGAATATCTTAGAGAATTGAAACATTTAGCAATAAATTGTCATTTCGGCGATATGATAGGAACCATGATGCGAGACCGTTTTGTGGCTGGAATCAAGTTGGAAAGCCTGCAAAAGAAGCTACTACAAAAAAACGACGATGTCACCCTGGATAAAGTTTTGCAGTCGCGATCTCGTTCGAACTGGCGGAGATAAATACAAGAGAATTACAAGATAAATTAGTGGCCAAGATATCCCCTGTGAATGGAAAAGATAAAAAGGGTGAGTACAATAATAGTATGGTGCAGCATAGGCCTTTCAGGCAAAGGGGAGAAATAATGTGTTATAGATGTGGTAAAAGACATTCACACGTGGCCTCTGTTTGCCCTCATAGAACAAAGACTCGTTTTAAATTGTAAAAAACTGGGTCATTTAGGTAGGGTCTGCAAAGCTAGTAAAAATATGTGGGGATGTAAATTTGTACAAGATGACTCTATATAGTCTGTACAGAGCGAAACTGATGCCACAATAAATCTAACAGTAGATGATTATTCTTTGTGCTTTACAATAGATACAGGAAGTCCAGTTACACGTTAATACCTAAAGATATTTATAAGATTTATTAGCAAGGTAAAAATTATTTCCAACAAATTTAAGATTAAAATACTTTTGTGGTAAATCAATAGAGATTATAGTGCAAAGAAATGTTTGTGTAAAAGAAGCCAACCAATATTTACGATTAATAGTTGTAAATGAAAAATCCAGGTGATTTTGTTTGAAAGAGAATGGCTTAAACAGTTGAAACTTGATTATTCTAGATTGTTTAGCATTAAAAATTTATATAATGAATCTAATAGAAATAGTTTGATTGATACATATGCAGATTTGTTTAACAAAGATTTGGGCTGTCTAAAAGATATTAAAATAAATTTTAATTTAAAAAAGGATGTGACTCCTGTGTTTTGTTAGGCCAGAAGTTTACCTTTCTCTCTAAAAAAACAAAGTAGAGAATGAAATTGATCGTTTAGTGATTTCTGGCATTTTAGAACCTATAGTTCATGCATATTGGACCGCTCCAATAGTACCAGTATTTAAAAAGGATGCTAGTGTAAGTATATGTGGTGATTTTAGATGTACAGCTAATAAAGCAATAGAATTAGATAAATATCCCATTTCATCGATCGATGAGATCTTTTCAAAATTATCTACAAGCACCGTAATTTCGACTCTAGACCTATCACAGGCTTACCTACAAGTAATGTTAGCGGAAGATGCCAAAGCTGTTGTTGATATAAACACAACAAAGAGGTTGTTTTCTTATAAAAGACTACCATATGACGTAGAGGTAGCACCAAATAAATTTCAGAGGATTATGGAAGGCCTATTTGCTGATTTGCAAGGTGTGGCCTGCTACATAGATGATATTTTGGTTGTAGGAAAAAACTTTGAAGATCATGAACAAAAGTTGGATCAAGTGTTTAGATGATTGCTAGAAAAAGGTTTAAAGTTAAACAGATATAAATGTAAATTTAAAAAGAAATCGTTGGAATATTTAGGGTTTAAAATGGATAAATATGGACTGCATCTCTTAGAAAATAAAATTAAAGCTGTGATAGAGGCGCCTGAACCTAAAGAATGTTTCGCAATTAAGATCTTTCATAGGACTCTTAATTTATTATTATAGATTCATAAATAATATAGCAAACATTTTAGCGCTATTCTATCACCTTTTGAATAAAGATTGTAGGTGGAATTGGACGAAAAAATATCGAATGTTATTTTAAAAATGTGAATCATTATTAATGGACTATGGACTAGGCGTAATTCTGAGTCATAGAAATGATAGAAAGGAAGAATGCCCTATAGCTTTTGCTTCTAGAACATTAACTGAAGCGGAAAAACGTTCCTCTCAACTAGAAAAGAAAGCGTTGAGCATAACTTTTGGCGTTGAGAAATTCAGACAAAACTTACTGGGACGAAATTTTGTATTGGTCACAGACAACCGACCCTTAATTCATATATTTTCACCTCATAAACCATTTCCCATATGTGCATCATCCAGAATTAAAAGATGGTCCTTAAAATTAGCTGCATTTAATTATTCTGTGAAATTTCGAAAAACTAGTGATAATTCCAATGTTGACGCCTTGTCACGTCTTCCTTTAGAATCGAGTATCAGGGAGTCTCTTGATGAAGACCAGGTACTTCTTCTCAGGAAGTTGAATGAGGTACTGTTCTCTTTTATGGAGGTGGCATATGAGACGCCCCAAGATAAAATACTGTCGATAGTATTAAGGAATGTTAAAGAAGGCAACTGGAAATTCACAAGGGTACCGAGGGAAAACCCACTAGCTCCTCATTATAAGATCAATGAGGAATTAAGTTTGGAGTTTGGTTGTCTTCAATGGCGTGAAAGAGTGGTAATTCCCCAAAAAATTAAGATCTTTAATTTCAAATGACTTGTATGAAATACACATGGGGATTGTTAAAATGAAGATGATTGCCAGACGGTATTTTCTGGTGGCCAGGCATAGACAGTAACATCGAGGAGTTAACTAGAGAATGTAGAGTATGACAAGAATCGGCAAGCATGCCCCGGCTACCATCTCGGAATGGACTTGGCCCGAAAAACCGTGGCATCGATTTCATCTTGATCTAGTGGGTCCGTTCATGGGAAGAATGTTTTTGGTTCTCGTGACGCATACTCAAAGTGGATAGAAATTTTTATCATCAAAGATTAACCAGCAAAACGATTATAAATCATCTTAGAGAAATTTTTGCCAGATTTGGATTGCCCTAATTTTTGGTTACAGATAACGGAAGACAGTTTGTCTCCGGTGAATTCGAGCAATTTACCAAAATGAATGTATACGGCACACTAAGACCAGTCCGTATAATCCTAGTACAAATGGTTTAGCTGAGAGATATGTGAGAGAGTTTAAAAACCTTTTGAGAAAGAATAATGGAAGGATGATTTAGAGACGAATCTACAAAGATTTTTATTTGCTCATAGAGCATTCCCCCAAACTGTAATAAAGGAATTCCCTGGTGGAACTGCTAATGAAGAGAAGTTTAAGATCAAGATTCTCGAATTTATTACCAAGATGGGAAATCCGCGAGAGGTATTTCATAAGGCTGTAAGAAGGCAGGAGCAGTTTACTACAAGTTGCGAGGTTTATTTCCGCAACTATGCAACTGGACCTAAACGGTAAAAAGGTACCATTTTAAAATTATTGAGCTACCGTCACTACCTTTTAAGTTGCGAGGGCGTCGTGTATAAGAGGCATATTAATTAATTGCGACCTGTGAGAACGAAACAAGTGGAGACAAGAAATTTGATACTTCCTCGAACATCAGGAGAGAAGCCTGTATGTGGAAGTCAGAAATAAAGTGAAGAGGAGGTTCCAGAGGTTACATCAGGAAACAAGGAGGAGACTGCTTCTGTGCACGTACCCTCTTGCACTCCTAGACCAGGGCCTGCTGCTGTACACGTGCCCTCTTGCACTCCTAAACAGGAGCCTGCCGCTGTGCAAGTGCCCTTCGGCAGTCCTAGAACTCAGAGAGCCAGGAAACCCCCAGACCGACTGGAGTATTATTAAGGGGGGAGATTTTGTGTATATGTAAATAGATGAAGATTATTTGCATTCTTTAAAGTCTCATTATGTAAGAATATATGTGTATATAAATTGGACATTTTTGTTGGCCAAACGAAAAGAATAAGAGCTAAAAAAAGAGTCATGGTCAAGTTTGAGTTGTTCTAAGTCTAATTACGACACAACCTTAACAACATCCATCCTCACTGAAGACACAGAAGTTGCCTGTTATGCAGATTATATAGCCATATGGCACACAAGTAGCAGTATAGAAATATCAGAAAATACTGAACACATCAATGAGAGGACTGGAGGAGTGGGCAATGAAACTCAAAATGACCATAAACCCAATAAACACAAACCTATAGGTCTCCTTCACTGACAGGGAAAAAAGGCATGAATTTAACTCCAAAATAAGCATAAACAACCATATAATTGATAAATTAGATCTCCAAATTACCTAGGTGTGATACTTGATGAGGAATTGCGATTTACAGAACACATAATTAGCACCTCAAATAGAGCTACCAGAAACCTAAACATTCTGAGAAGGCTATGTGGAACAAATTGGGGAGCAAAACCCAAAATTCTCAGAATAACATATATCACCTTAATAAGGCCAATAATTGAATATGCAACACCTGTTTGGGCTCCCTCAAGTTCATCACTAAAAAGAAGCCTAGACAGTGTTCAAGAAAAAGCGGCCAAATTAATCACTGGTTCTGTTTCAAATACCAACAATTAGAAAATTCAGAGAGAATGTGGTCTAGACCTACTTGAAAGCAGAAGACAATTAAAAACAATAAAATTCACCAATAGCTTAAAAACTAAAGAAGCCGAACACATATCCCATAGAACCTATTTAAACTGGACACAAAAAGAAAGGCTCAAAAGATCTTCAACACGTCAGTACGACAACAATATTAGAAAGAGCATAAATATGAAACATAATGAATTTCAAATTCGAGAATAACCAATATTCCCTACCCCTTCGCCATCAAATGTAATCATCAATCTTAACCTAAATGAACCCTGCAATACAAAAAAAGAGAACAAAAACATACTTAAAAAGAAAGGACTTGACACAATTAGTTTATGCGATCAGATAAATTATTTAACAGCATATGCAGATGGATCATCAGACCTTACCATAAGTAATGGAGGGGCTGGAATTAACATAATACTGCAAGATGGAACATACATCAAAATCAAAGAAGAAGCAAGAAATATTTCGTCAAACTTCACTTGTGAACTGACAGCTATCTGGAAAGAGCATCCCTGCATCAAGCAGAAGGAATTATTATACCGTACAACGACTCCATATCCGATCTAGAAGCAATTCAGAAGGGCAATACTATAATCACACAGAAAATACATTCGTTACTTACTCAACTGATATCATTGGAGAATAACTGCATTCTACAATGGATTCCTGCCAGTGTTTGGATCGGGGGTAATGAAATGGCAGTTGAAATCGCAAAGGAAGCCAGGAAGTTGAGCCAAAGGAAAGAACAAATGTCATTATTTGACGCTAATGCTTTTGCAAAATAAAATATAATTAAACAAAAAATAAGAAAAGATCAAAGTGTGAAATAATCTCCGAGAGAAAAATGACAAAACAACAACAACATTTAGAACAAAACATTATAAAGGATGACAATACATCCAGATGGCACAGGAACCTATAGAACATGCAACAACTGTCCTGGTATGGAACTAACACCTACCCACATATTCTCATGCCCGCAGCCTTGCAGAAAATTGACATAGACCCAGAGCAGCTGCTTTAAACACCCAAGATAGTGGACAATGCTGCTGCTGCTGTGATAGAGATGCATGGAGACATCTGAGGCTCTTTATTGGACACGACAAAAACAACAACGGCATTCCAGAGTAAAATAAATCATCAGAGATAGATCAATATTTTTCAAATGAATTAAAATAAATATAATCGATACTGAGAGAGAGTTGAATTTAAAAAAATAGAAAATTATTATTTTCGAAATTTAAATAGCTGAGAGGATTCCAGCAAATCGCATCTAAAATATCAGGGTTTTTTTTTTGCTACATGTTTTAATTTGCATATACCTATTTTACATATCTCAGTTTGTATTTAAAAATCGTTAACCATTTCTTCTAACTTTTGGCGAAATGGTGTTTTATTGATTTATCATTTGATACTATTAGGGTTCTTTCCTGGTATTCAAAAAGGAAAAATACGTGTCGTTCAGTTATATTTTTCAATTTATCAAACAATTTGGCCGCTGAATCGCTGATTCTGGTAGAGCGCCATCTAGCGAATAAAGTTGTAACTAAAATCAATTTCGAATTTTTCATTATTTGCCATAAAAAATCCCATTGCATCCTGAACACAATGGTGTTTACCGCATTGCTCTAGCGCAAATATTCGCGGAGTTATTAATTTTTAAAGTTGTGCGGGACTTTTGGATCACCCTGTATATATGTTTATTTTTTTCTCTCTCCGTCAGAAATTTGATACAATACTTAGACCCTTAACTACGCAAAAATAAATTAGGTTTTATGATGTTGAATTGTAAATTATAATTTAATATTTAGTAAAATGACACATTTGCATAATAGAAATATTTATGTGCAAACAAGACACATCTTTCTTTATAAATGCATTAAAACAATACATTTATTTAAGCACTACAGCATAAAACGTATTGTAGTTGATAAGGAATGGTTCAAACACCAGCTCGACATATTTAGTAAAAGGACAACCTGTATACCATGGTTTCATGCTATGGCCCTCATCTTCGAAGCCGCTCCCTGTACTGATGAGGGGCATTACCTGAAATCATGATATATAGGTTGACACATTCGTCTGAATTTGCCAAATCTAGATTTGTGTCGTAATTTTTTATCGCCCCCAGTACCTATTTACTGGGGTGATAAAATGGATATTTTATTTTAATATAGTTTAAATGAAATATAGTATATGTTAATTTTTAATAAACTATAATTAATAAATTTATGCTCTTTAAATTCACTCTCTAATGAATATATTATTTCTGAAACAATAAATATAACTGTAAATCGACCTTTGACAAGTTTTATCGCAAATGTTTCATTTAAATGAAAAATCGTAATTTATTTAAAGGAGAAATAACGACTCTTTCTATCCTTATGGATGAAGTATGAAAGGATGAATTGTGAAGAATAATGATGAACGTAAAAATAACCGAATTTTCCGTTTATCATTACTCTTTACAATTCATCCTTTCAAACTTCATCCCTAAGGATAGAAATAGTCGTTATTTCTCCTTAAAATAAAATAATTTCCGTTCCAAAGAAACATTTGTGGTAACACTTATCAAACGTCGTTTTACAATCATAAGCCGCATTATATTGTATTAATGAATTTAACTATTTAGCATGAGATTTCTCTTCAAATAAGACACTCTCTTCTGTCCTTACTGTAATCAAATAATATTGGGAGGAACTGGCTCTTCAAAGCGGTTTCATCAATTTAATCTACCACAGACCGCTCTACTATTTTACAGTAGAACCTCTCTTCAAATGACATTTGGTTGAATAGCCCTTTATCGAGAAGTATCCTCTTACCGAAGAGCAGCTAATTAGTAAAAATGGTAATTTTAGCTATGAAAACTACTTTATAGAAAGGTGCCTCTAGCAAGAGTGCCCTCTTATGAAGATTCTACTGTATTGGACTATTCTGCTTATATATCCCGTTTAACGTAGGACTGTAGGAAAATAGCCAAGTATTGCATCGAAATTATCAGCAAATAAATCACAAATAAAAAGCCATTTTGGCCTCGATTAGTGTAAAAAATAAGGCGAATTACGCTCCTTCTTTATGAAAAAATAACAATTTTATCCCCTAATTTTTACTTATTCAAATAAAACACTTTCTACTGTCCTCACAATATCTTATATTCTATCATAACTATAAAATAAAGCAAAAGTAAATTATCTTATTTACTTATTCCTTGAGCCCTCTATACTATATATCAAGAATCCTTTATATATTTATTATTTGCTACATTGCAAGATTGATAAACATGACCATTCCTTTGTGATGATGAGCTTATCATTGATCAATATAAGATTGTTTATTGAATTCCAACAATAATTCAAAAACGTTTGGTGTTGGCACTAACTGAGCCCGTTACTTGTGTACGTTGTCTGCTACAACCATTCTTCGAATCTTTCTATCCTTTCTCTCTAGAGCTACCTAAGCCCCAGGTTTTCTTTAAAATTTCACTTTTTCTGACCACTGACACCAAACTCTTACAAGAGTACTCTGCAGCCTACTTTCATAGCAATTTTTCTATTTTAAATTCCATTTTCTCTGACGCCTATGATTCTCCCTCTTGTAAAAATTGGATAACTGTTTGTATGACGCCCTTTATTTTTCTCTAGGCATTTTACAGATTAAATATGATCTTAAGAATTTAAAGAAATCAAAATAAAACTTTATTTAGTAATACATTTAAATATATATACCCTTTCATAAATAGATAAGACTATGTGTGAGCAATAGTTACTCAGAAATTATTTGAAAAAGTAAAAATAAAAATCAGTTTAAAAAGTTTCTTTTAATTTTGAATTTGCAAGCTTTCGAGCAGATATACTGCTCTTCAACGGGCTAATACTCAATGTACAATCTCTTAATATTCTTTATACAAAAATAATTGAAAAACCTTTGTTATTGGCATCCACATGGAAAATCACAAAGTGACCAAATGTTTTTATTTCCATAAAAGTATTATAATTTATAAATGTAAGACACAACTTTCAGAATTTATTTAAATTATGAAAAACTTTAAAATAATAAGATGACAATAACAAAAGTGTTTCAATTATTTTTGTTTAGGATAATTAAGAGATTGTACATAGAGTACCAGCCCGTTAAAGAGCAGTATATTTGCTCGAAAGGTTGCAAATTCAAAATTAAAAGAAACGTTTTACCTGATTTATATTTTTCCTCTTCCAAATAAGGTTATGTTTATATGAACTTATATTCTAGTTATGGTCAGAAAATTGATCATTTACATACCTTAATGTACTTATTAAGTATGCAAATTTTCTGAAATTTTGCTTATGTGTTTTTAGGTGATGCAATTTTTTTTTGTGGCCAATGTATACATAAAATATTCACATTAAAATATAAACACACACTGTTGGAAAAAAAGAAGAATAGTAAATCAATGATCTTGAAATACTTTTAGACTGACAACACTGTAATATAAAAACGAGAACAAAGAAGTGTTTTGTTTACAAAATTAATAATTGTAATGTAAATTGTTAAATGTTCTTTTCTCTCTCTCTTTGAAAATAATAAATTTAAAATACTTTCTTAAAAGGTAAAATTGCCTAATTCTTTAAAACCACTTCAGCTGTAAGTAAACTTGTTATTTGTTGTTTCATTGTCTGAACCATAAGAGATTCCCAACATGGTAGCAGAGGTCCGTGGTTTTTGAATCGCGGTAAAATATATATAAAATATAGGATAAAATATAAATAAAAACAAAAATAGCTATCAGCGAAGATATCGCAAATATTGTGAGACTTAAAAGTCCTGAAATTTTTATTTATGGAATTATCAGATAACAATTATTTTCAAAGCAAATGGCCTTCTAGATATTGTAAATGGAAAATCGTTGTTTGAAGACTTGAAAGATTTATTTATTTATGCTTATGAGGTGATACAGCAGAGTATTTACAATTAGAGAGGAGACAAAATGAATTAAATCTAGAAAAAAGAAGTGAGGACATATCGGTCATTAAAGTCTGAGAGGCAAGGCCTTCAGCCAGTTCACTTGAAAGATGAAACTGGAAATGATAAATGGAGCCTAAAAGACGCCAAAGCACAAAAATACATAATGTTAACCATTGAAAAGAATGTTTTTAACACATATTCTAAATTGCATAACTTCAAAGGAAATGTATGAAAAACTAGTAGCCATTTATCAAAGAGAAGATGAGCAATTAAAATGCAAATTACTACAAGAATTTCATGGATTCAAATATGACAAAAATACAGATATGGAAACAAATATAAGCAGAATGCAAAATTTAGTATTCAAACTAAATAATGTAAAACAAGAAATTGAGGAAATCTTTGTAATTTCTAAAATACTGAGCATTTTGCCAGACTACTTTAATTACTTCAGCACAGCATGGGACTCGACACCAAAAAGTGAGAAAACGTTAAAAAAAACTTAATATCAAGACTATCACTTGAAGAAACCAAACAAAAGGTAAAGCCTGAAGAGGGAATAGCCATGAGTGCTACTAAAGTAAAGCAGTGCTTTAACTGCAAAAAGAGCGGACACTTAGCAAAATACTGTAGACTAAATAAAAAATGGTGCACCATCTGTAAAAAGACAAATCATACTCAAGACAAATGCTTCTTTAAGAAATCTCAAAATAAATTCCAGGAAAATATTCCTTGCCGAATTTGTAAAAAGACAAATCATAAAGAAAAGGATTGTTTTTTCAGAAACAAAAATGAAGAAAAATTGTCCTTTTTTGCAGGAAAGACTTTAAAATGTAAAAATGAGGAATTGCTAGAATTCATTGTAGACAGTGGCTCAACAAGCCATATGATAAATAGTAAATGGTTTTTACTAGATGAAGTAGATTGCAACTAAAAAAAAATCAATAGCAAAAAAGGCAAAAACTCTAATAGCAAAATCAGTCGGAAAAATTCAAGGGAAGAAATGTGATCTCAAGGAGGTGATGTTTGTACCAAACTTGACAAATAATTTACTATCTGTAAGCGCCATTACCAGAAATATAGACAAAGTCGTCTTTGAAGATGAAAAGGTATTTGTCGTAAAAAATGGAAATAAAAGTTTTAGAAGGAGAAAAACAGGAAAATGGACTCTATACAATAAATATAGAAACATAAAATCCCGAAATTAAAGAATCTCACCTAACCGCTACCCAAAATGAAGAAATGCTCAAATGGCACAGAAAAATGGGTCACATAAGTTTTTCAAGCTTAAAACAATTAAAATCTATGGTTAATGGAATAAACATAGAAAAAATAAGTCAAGATGAAATTTGTGAAACATGTATAAAAGCTAAACAGGTAAGAAAGCCATTCAATTCCATTAGAACAAAATCAAAAAGGCCTTTAGAAATAATCCATACAGATGTATGTGGACCTTTAGATCCCACTACCCATGACAACAAAAACTATTTTCTAACATTTCTTGATGACTACACACATTTTTGTCATGTGTATTTGTTACAAAATAAATATGAAGTAAAAGGATATCTAAAAAAATTATTACAGAAGCAGAAAACCAAATAAATCTAAAAGTTTCAAAAATAAGATGTGACAATGGTGGAGAATATGTAAATGAAGATATAAATTCCTGGTGCAAAGCTAAAAGAATCATTATGGATCTCACCATACCTCACTCACCTCAGCTAAACGGTAAAGCCGAAAGATTAAATAGAACCCTGATGGAGAAAACTAGAGCTCTTTTGATTGATTCTGGTGTAGAAAAATACATATGGGGAGAAGCTGTAAGGGTTTTAGCCTATTTGCTGAACCGAAGCCCTACTCAAGAATTAGAGAAAACCCCTGCAGAACTTTGGTTCAACAAAAGACCAAATTTGTCAAACTTACAACTTTTTGGTTGTGAAGCTTATGCCAAAACCGTAAAACACGTAAAGAAATTGGAAGACAGAAGTAAAAAATATACCTTTATAGGTTATGCACCAAATGGTTATCGCCTTTGGGATGAACAAAGCAAACAAATCTTTACAGCAAGAGATGTAATCCTTTTAGATAAAGAATGTGTAAATAATGAAGAAAAATACCTATTGTCGAACCAGAAGAAGAATCTGAAAATCAACTAGAATTAAATGAAGAACCAAGTCCACCAGAAGTCTCTGAAGGCAAAGAAGATATCCCTACAAAACCAAGTACTTCAAAATATAATCTTAGACCAAGAAGTAGTTTACAAACACCATCAAGATATGAAGACTTCTATTTAGAACGGGACGAAACAACAGAATCAGCTCTTCTAGCTTACTCGGAAGCTATATCTGGTCCAAATCAAGAAAAAAGGAAAAAGGCAATAAAAGAAGAAAAAGAGTCTCTTGACAAAAATGAAGTTTGGGAAATAGTAAAAGAAAATGAAGCGTCAAACAAGAAGATTCTGACCTCGAAATGGCTCTTTAAAGTGAAAGAAGATGGTCGCTACAAAGCAAGACTAGTTGTAAGAGGCTTTGAACAAGAAGCAGGCATTGATTATGATGAGACATTCAGTCCAGTTATAAGCACTGTCTCTTTAAGGATATACTTTGCTCTAATGGCTAAGAAAAGGTTTGTTTTTAAAACATTTGACATAAAAACAGCTTTTCTATATGGGTTTTTGGATGAAGAAATATATGTTCAATTGCCAGAAGGTTATAAAGGGAACATATGCAGGTTAAGAAAGGCATTGTATGGTTTAAAGCAAGCCCCATTAAAATGGAATGAAAGATTAAAAACCTTTCTCAAATCTCAAGATTTCATACAACTAAAATCAGAGCCATGTCTTTTTAAAACCAAAAAAGGAAATATGTACCTTGCAATATATGTAGATGATGGTATCTTAATGGGAGATAATGAAGAAGAATTAAATAATATTTTAGAAAAACTATCCCAAGAGTTTGAAGTTAAAATAAACAATGATCCAAGAACTCTTTTGGAATAAATTTGTGTTTTGAGGGAAAAAATAAAATTTTACTTTCACAAGAAAATTATGCAAAATCAGTTCTTGAAAGATATAATTGCAAAACTCAAAACCAGTACCCACTCCCATTACAGATGTAGTGAAAGAATTAGACAAAAACTTAGAAATATCAAATGATAACAAATTTCCCTACAGACAAGCAATTGGAAGCCTTTTATATTTGACAAACCAAACTAGACCAGACATGACCTTTGCCACAAATTTTGAAAGCAGGTCAATGCATGATCCTACAACTCAAGATATTATAAACATCAAAAGAACCCTAAGATATTTAAATCACACCACCAATTTAGGCATATCATATGATGGAGAGATGCCATTTGAATTAAATGTGTATTGTGATTCTGACTTTGCTGGAGATATCAAAACTAGAAAAAGTACCACAGGATATGTAGTTTACTTATGTGGAGGTCCCATAAGTTGGTGCTCCAGAAAGCAACCTGTAATTGTCCTTTCCAGCAATGAAGCAGAGTTCATTGCTGCAGCAGATGCATGCAAAGAAGTGTCATACATAAGATCCCTATTAGAATAATTAATTCCAGATAATTTTGATATAAATCTCTATGTTGATAATCAAAGCACTATAAAAATTATAAAATTAGGCCAATTCACCACTAAGACTAAACATGTTGATGTCAAATATCATTTTGTGAAAGATCAAGCTCAAAGGTTTAACCTGATATATTGTCCAACAGAACACCAAATTGCAGAAATTCTAACAAAACCTCTAGCCAGACCAAAGTTTGACAAATTCAACTGATGACAACCATTTAAAACATAAGTCAAGTGAAGAAACTGTTGAATGTGATAAGATCACTGATTTAAGAGGGATTGTTGGAAAAAAAGAAGAATAGTAAATCAATGATCTTGAAATACTTTTAGACTGACATCACTGTAATATAAAAACGAGAACAAAGAAGTGTTTTGTTTACAAAATTAGTAATTGTAATGTAAATTGTTAAATGTTCTTTTCTCTCTCTCTTTAAAAATAATAAATTTAAAATACTTTATTTTAAAAGGTAAAATTACCTAATTCTTTAAAACCACTTCAGCTGTAAGTAAACTTGTTATTTGTTGTTTCATTGTCTGACCCATAAGAGATTCCAACATATATGAACTTATATTCTAGTTATGGTCAGAAAATTGATCATTTGCATGCCTTAATGTACTTATTAAGTATGCAAATTTTCTTAAGTTTTGCTTATGTGTTTTTAGGTGATGCAATTTTTTTTTTGTTGCCAATGTATACATAAAATTTTCACATTAAAATATAAACACACACTGTTGGAAAAAAAGAAGAATAGTAAATCAATGATCTTGAAATACTTTTAGATTGACAACACTCTAATATAAAAACGAGAACAAAGAGATGTTTTGTTTACAAAATTAGTAATTGTAATGTAAATTGTTAAATGTTCTTTTCTCTCTCTCTTTGAAAATAATAAATTTAAAATACTTTATTTTAAAAGGTAAAATTGCCTAATTCTTTAAAACCACTTCAGCTGTAAGTAAACTTGTTATTTGTTGTTTCATTGTCTGACCCATAAGAGATTCCAACATATATGAACTTATATTCTAGTTATGGTCAGAAAATTGATCATTTACATGCCTTAATGTACTTATTAAGTATGCAAATTTTCTGAAGTTTTGCTTATGTGTTTTTAGGTGATGCAATTTTTTTGTTGTCAGTGTATACATAAAATATTCACATGAAAATATAAACACACACATAATTGTTACCCAATAAATTGAAAATATTCAGAATATCTCAATGAATATTTTTATATAATATCAAATATTTCAAGACTTATGACAATGTCAAATATAGCTACATTAATGTATGATGTACAAATATTATCTTAAATATAGAGAATGTATATAATTATTCAGTATATATTTGTGTATAAATAGTAAAAATAGGTGTGGGTGTGAATTAACCTAATTGATATTCCTTTTACACATATTCAAAACTATATATATGTATATCACATATATACTAGGATTGTAATAAATTAATGTTCATAATTTTTTAAAAGCTTTGTATTTTTTGTTCTATGATAGAAAATATATGTGAAAATTCAAAGTAACCAAATGTTTTTATTCTCATAAAATCATTATATATTTTTCATAAATGCAAGACAAAACTTTCAGATTTTATTTAAATTAGGAAAAACTTTAATATAATAAATTGTATTTGAAATTATTGTTCCAAAAACTATTTTATAATGGTTTTCATCTTTTAGCATATAAAAGATGCAATTTAAAACAGTAAAGAAAGGAAAATTCTACTACTAACCATAAGTAAATCAAGTATTGTAATCAAATATTTTTCAGAAGAACAAAAGCAACTATTTTTATTATTATTATTTATTCTCAACCACAGATATTATTAGCTATAAATATTTTCCAATAACTTTGATTTATAGAAAAAGTCTGATCTATGAAGTAAAAATATTATGTGAATGAAAACTGTAAATAATCTAAAATTCAAATAAAATTTGAGTAAAATTTGAAATGAATTTATAGATTAAATACTACTATATTTATGAAATGTGACCAATATATATATATATATAGTAGTGGAAAAATAGTACAAATGTGATATTGTGCTGGGATAAGGTGTATAAATTAAAGTTTTAAATTTAATAAATATATAGAGTAGTGTTTGTGTGTGTGTTTAAATGATATTTAATATTTCCCAAAATCAAACAATATAGAATTATAAAATGCTCTATAGTTGTTTAATTTCAAAATAGAGCAATCCATAAATAAATCTTTAATTAAAAATAGTTATTCATATTTTATTTAAGTTTTTATTTGACAATATATAATCATTTCTGAAATATTGAAAATATATAATTATTTTGTTGCATATATTCACAATTTTGAACTTTTCACAAATTAAATTATTCTGTGATGCAATATGCTCTATCTAAAGTTGTTTACTTTTTAATTATTTTTATGTTGACAATAAACAGACACCACTAAATTTTAAAATGTGAAAATATTATGAATGTTTCATATCTTTCTTAAATTATAAAATTTATGTTTGATAATTTTACAGAATAAAATACTTTTATGTGTTATATTTTCTATATAAAATAGTTTGTATATCTACTTATTTATTTTTAATTGTATGCAGAACATATTTTAAGATGTAAGCAATATATTAGAAGTGTGAAATATATTTTAATGAATTTAGACAGTAAGATCTTACAGAGTGAATTAAATATTTTTATATTTTATACTTAATAATTTATTATATATTTTGAATAAAATAATTTGGTTTAATATAAGTAGGTATGGAGTAACAATTGAAGTAACAAAATATATGGTAATATAATGTTAAGCTCTTATCTAAACATTACACGAATAATAAAAGGAAAACCTCAATTTTCATATAATCAATTTAAATCAAAATCAATTCAATATTAAAATAGGATATTTACATTTTGAATTTAATTACTTTTGGCTATTTATTGCAAAAAATGTTTATTTTATAGCCTAAGTTTTAACGACACAGTTTTTACAGCTTTTTCTTTTATCGCGTTTAGGTTTGGAATATGAATTGATATGCATTTTTTTATCGAAACGACCAAATTTTAATGGATGTAATAAATATTATGAAATGGACGGACAAGTTGGGATAATATTAGAAGAACAAAAGGTTTTTTGAACCGACAATGAGTTAAGTCATATATATATCATTCTCGTCAACACGTTCAGTGGTTCATGCTGTCATATTGTCACATGCAGGACACTTACCACCAGATCCCATTGCACATCCACGGCCAAAGCAACGACAGCTGGAGCAAAAAGGTTTTTTTCATCCCACGGCTTTTGATAAAGAGGCCATTACGAGCCCAGCGTTGTCGGATGCTGTTTGGCAAACCGACACAAAAGACCGCTGTAACTATTGATGTATAGTTAGTTGTAAAGTGTACCTCTATATCTTATTTAAAAAATCACTTATTTCTATATAGTAAGTTATTTTATTACAACTTTCCCAGAAAGGTTTAAAATATATTAGACATGTGTGATATATTGATTATAGATCATTTAATCATTCTATCTCTTTTTTATACTTATTCTATGAATAAAAATCAATAGCTGTTTATATATAAACACCATTTCTCAAATTTCGGATTTGTAAAACACAGTTAATTTGTGTTTTTCTTTTGTATAGTTCTAAAAAATACTATTTTTTTATTTATATACCATTACAAATCAAAATTATGAGAATTAAAGAAATAGTTATCAATATTTTTAAGGTTAACAATTTTTCCGTAGAATGATTTATAAATGATAATTTTGAGTCAAAAGAAAATGAATAATCATTATAAAATTTAAGAAAATTCAACAAATGATGTAAGAGAAGTTGAAAATAAATTGCCTTATATTTAATGAAAGAAATAAAAGTTATATATTGAAATATTAGGCAAAAGAAAGAAAAAATGACAAATCAGACATAACAAATACAACACATTTTCAAATAAAATTTCTGATGAATATTATATCGGATTCTCATATCTCTCTCTCATTCTAGAAAAACATTTTAAGAATATTTAAATTGTGCGAATATGTAGTATTTTATAATAAATGTGTGTTACATTATGTGTGGGTTAATATAAATATATTTGAATAATTTCAAGTATTTATTGCCACGTGGAAAAATGAGGAAAGACAAGCGCAGAATGGCACACAAAACAATTTATTTAAATCTAAACAATTCAACTGTTTTAAATTTAAAATAAAATATAGGCAGGAGAGAAATTTGCTCTGAATAACAAAATATCAGAACTAATATTCTTTGGATAAAATAATAAATATTTAGTTATAAAGCTCCTTCTCTATGAGAGCTGTGATCCAATGCTTGCCGATTTTGTTGCTACTAGGTATCCCTATAGTCTTGAATGTGGTTACTAGTCAGTTCAATTCCTCTTTCTTGCGTCGTTAAGCTTTGTTGTCTTTACGTCAATAGGGACCTTGTCTTCTTGGAGGGAGTTTTGTCTTTGACACGGCGGTAGAATCCCGAAGTCAGTCGAGGAAAATGCAGTTCATGGTACCTATGGCCTCAAGGTCTTCTCGGTGATGTTTGGTTTGACTTCCCTACTCTACCCTATTCGCCAGCAAGAGGTCAAGTAGAAAAATGTAGAAAGACAAACCCCTGACAAGATTAATCATTTTGAACAAAGAATTTCAAACGTATTCGCATGAAATAAAAGGAGACAAGGAGATAAATCTTTCAGGTAACAAAATATCAGAATTACTATTAGGTGAATGAAAAATAATGATTATTCTGGCACAATATTTTGATGAGATCTCTTCTTTTGGCCGTTAAATTTTCTTGAAAGAGGTAGTTCGTCTTAGTGCGACTCAAGAGTGTTCACTACATGCGGATTATTTGACATCGCTTGATTTTGCGCTATTAGTTGAGAACGATCCAATGTTCACTATTAATTCTTTTGCTATTATACAGATTTCTGTATATTTATTGTGTCATGTCATTCGCCTGAAATCCATAGCTCAACTGTGATATTACCTCTTGTGCTACAAGGGGATTTAGACTTAGTTTATCACTGACCACACCCAAAGGGTGGGGCCTAATCTCTCTATTATGCAATTATATATTAGATGTGTCTGCTGTTATTAACGTAGAGTTAAGTATAGAAACTAGTTGTATAAGTTTTTCAATTGTTTAAATTTATTACTCTTACTTAATGAAAACTAAGATTCTCTTTTCTAAAAAGGTGTGTAGACATCAGGTATTATTATTTTGTGGCAGTTGGTATTGAGTATAAAAAACTCAGCTGGCTTGTAGTAAATGAATTAATCTAGATAATGAGGAGAAGTCAGAACAAATAGCAGAAAGCGACGGTTGAAGATCAAATTTGCATAACCGATACAAGATGGAAATCTTCTGAATATCTGAGGAATTGCTGATTTACCAAGAACTGAAACTCTGATAACTTTTGAGAGAGTCAAACTTGATCCAGGAAAAGATGTTACGAAATAGCAAGACAACGGAAAACAAATTTCAAAAGAAATCATCCTTGTGAGCTATTATGTTTTGAATACAATATGCACAATAATTATTGGTTCTGCTATATACTTATAAAGTCTGCGCTTGATCAAAAATGCAGAAAGTAAACACACAAATTAAGTATTAATGATTACATTGAAATAATTTCGTGGAAGTTTCGTGCATTCTTATAAAAGTTCTAATTAATTAAAAAAATGCATGTTAGGACATCTTCGTGACATTTAAGGTGTACATAAGTGGCCATGAATCAGTTAAAATCCCAACTAACCTAAACACGTCCCACTCTTCCCATTTAAAGCTGCAAGGCTATGGTGACTAAGAGGCGTAGATGAAGCCTGAAGCCTTCACAGCACCGAGCCAGAACCTGAAATGGACTCAAACACCCCTTTCTTGTGGTCGAGCTACCTATGTTGGATAAATTGATCCCACCAGCACCAAGCCAGAATCTAGCATAGACTCTACATAAATGCCCATTCCCTATGAGCAAGCGACAGAACCAGAGTCCCATGATGGCGCCATCACATCTCCATCTTTAGGCAAACCATCAGTTTCACTACAAGTCCTGATCCTTCCCCAAGGAGACATGAAGATGCCCAGATTACACATTTTAAAAATCCTTTATTTTTTATTGATTAAAAAATATATTTTTCAACCTTTTTTATTATTTTTTTTCCTCACAGAGTAGAGAAGTGTCGTGACAGTTTTGGAGGGAGCTCTGCAACACTGGGGACAAGTACCGGAGATATTTAAACTTTAGATTTGGCAAATAAATGTAAATAAGAGAGGGGCAGCAAGATGAGTTGCCTAACAGCGGAGAACGCGAGTCGCTGGCGGTGGCTCTGGACGCGATGGACCTTTTAAAATCCTGGACCTTGTCCTGCTTATGGTTCCTGTGGCGACAAACACTTGAGGTAGGTGGGGCGATATGGGTTGTTTTCGTTGGCACTAATGCTTATTACAATATAATATAATGCGGCTTGTGATTGTAAAACGACATTTGAAAATTATCCCGCATGTGTTTCTTTTCAACGAAAAATCAAAATTTATTTTAAGGAGAAATAATGTTTATTTCTAACCTTATGGATGACCCTGGACACTTTTATTTTTCCGTTCACCATTACTCTTCACAATTAATCCTTTCATACCTCATCCATAAGGTTAGAAATAATCGTTATTTCTCCTTAAAATAAATTTTTATTTTTCGTTGAAAAGAAACACATGCCGGATAATTTTCAAATGTCATTTTACTAATGGTTATTATTATTTTTGTCATCAAATATTTTTTAAAAACCTCCCTAAAGAGAGAGGTGTCACTTTGGTACACTTGGCTTTTTCTGGATTTACCAGAACTGGCATTGTGGTCCATTCTTTATCAACGCCTTTACGTTTTGCACTGGGGTCATGAAACAAATGCACTATTTCAATTAATATTGAAGGGAACGGTTCCATTTTGATGCATGAATATCATTCTCTCTCAACTCTTTATTGTATTCTTCTCCTGAATCGGTTTTGTACTTTTACCAGCTTTAACACCTTTTTGGCCAATTCGACCTATTTCATTACTCCCCTCGTAGGACGTTATCAAATCGGAGCCGCCTCTGTACTGATAAGGGCCAAAGCCCGAAAATATAATATGTTTATTTTGTCTGAATTTGCCAAAACTGGTGCTGTGGCTTATTCTTTATAACCATATTTACCTTTTATATTGAGCGATAAACTAAATTAATTGTTCTGTGCAGTTTTGAAGATATCACTTATGGTAAATATAATTTTCCACATTATCAAAAGATTGCCCACAAGGTTGACTATTGTCTCCATTGCTTTAAATTATATTTCTAAATGATATGTTAACTAAAATACAACTACCAAATTCAGAAATAATTTGCTATGCCGATGATGTCACAATAATATGCTGGAACAAAGATTTAGCAACCCTCAAAAATTCAATTGAGCGTATTTTGGAAAAAGTTGACAACTGGTATACAGAAAACAAACTAAAAAATAAGTCTTGATAAAACTAGTATTTTACATTTTCATAACAAAGATAAATTTGAAATTAAATTTAAAAACAATATTATTACGCCTGTTCAAGAAATAAAAATTTTGGGAATTACCTTTGCAAACCATAGAAGGAAGAATAAATTAAATTTTAATCCTCATCTGGACAATATACTAAATAGAACTCAAAGACTAAAAATTTACTTTTTTCGATATGTGGCAAATCTTGGGGACTAAACACCAAGAAAAGACTCATTTTATAAAAAACAATATTTAGACCAATACTCATTTATGGAACTGAGGTCTGGTATAAATATATAAGTGAAAGGTATGTACAAAAATTTAACTCACTTCAATTACAAATATTATTATGGTGTACACAAACTTATAAAACAACTAGCTACAGTTGTGTGCTTACTCTGGCAAATATTCCTTTTATTACGGACTATATGGAATCCAGAAATATGAAATATGATCTCAATAATTTATTAATTGAGGACCAACAGCGATATGACTTGGATATTCCAAACATAATTGAAAATTTTATAAAATATAAAAATACACTATTGAAGAAAAACACTAACCAAACATTTCAAAGTTTCTTTCCCGCTAATATTCCGAAAATTTTCGGGCAAATTTCCACAACTCTCAATTTATTACAAATCACGGAAATTTTAGAAACTTTTTAAAATTCATCAAAGCAGTTCAAGATTCAAAATGCTTCTGTAGATGTGAGTAACAGACTTCTATTCATTTGCTGCTAAATTGCCCCGTTTTCCAAGAGTATAGAATAAACAATGGACTAAATGTATCAAACCCGTTTGATCTAATTTCAACAAAAGACAAATATATAAAATTCAACTCATTTTGCAGATTTATTTTGAATTTTATAAAATACTACTAAATTCCATTGGTACCCTTTTATTTATAAATTAACTCTTTTAGTACAACAACAACAACAACAAAAGCATTTATTTAGGGCATTCCGCCCCATATAGGATTCGCCGTATTTATACGTCAACAAGAGGAGAGGGAAGAGGAAACATTTACAACAAAATATAACTCTTTTAGTATTGTTTTAATTGAATAATTTTCTAATATCTAGCATATTTTCATTCTAAAATATTCCTTGAAACCTTTTTTTAATCTGCAAATTGCTTTTCTCGAATGCACACAATACTTTACAATTTGATTTCATTCAACTAATTAAACCAACAACCCCATATTGTATATACCTTATAACAAGATTTTAATGTTGTATAGTAGAAACACATCTGTAAATGGTTATATGCATGATTGACATGTGTCATTACATCATCATATGTAATGTAATTTGTACAAACTGAGATAATAAATAAAACTCTGTAATAGATCAAGAGTTGAGCTAGAGAGATAGAAGTCAAACACGTCTAAATTCGAGATAGATGGAAGCCACAAAGAAACATCTAAAGATAGATTGGAAGCTGTCAGGACGGCGCCAGTAGAATGTCACCAGACGACCCCCTCTCACATCTGGTGACAGGCAAAAACCCCTTTCTCAGAAACGGTACATAAAGCCCCGTCCTAGCTAAAAATACAGTTAGTTCAGCATCTGCGCGAGCCCTTGTCGGTCGTACCCCAGGTCCATCTCATCCATCATGTAGACCAGTAAGAAATCTTCTATCTCTCCATCTTTCGCTCCTAGCTCAACTTTTATCTGTTCACGGAACTTTCTTAGTGCAACTGTGTCTTCGTTATTTGTGTATGGACATCCCCAAGCTTTCCACTCTGCCTCGACTACGACTGCCTGTACTCTGTGAGAACTTTTAAAGGTCTTCCAAGGTGCAGAGAGGTACTGGAAAACTCTCCGTCCTGACTGTTCCTCTCGGTCAACACAGTATTGCGAGAGTCAACAGGACCCCATCACATAGTTTAAGTCGACTGGATACCTCACCACATTTATAGTCGACAGGACTTCATCACACTTTTCCCTTCCCCCCCCCCGACAGGATTCTACAAGAAGTCGACAAGATTATACAAGAGCTATCAGACCTCACCACATTACATATATATATATATATATGTCATAATTTGTATAGTTAATGCCAAGAGATATAATTTATTTCCGTCAAAATAAGTATGTAAATATGTTACGCTTGTCTTAAAATGTAAATATGTAAATTCATCCATGTATAAAGGCTGGACAAAAAATAAAAGGTGGCAGACATCGCGGGTGCGCTGTTCGCTAGGCATAACGGCTGCGCCTCTTCATTTATCTACGACAGTTAAGAGTCGACAGAGATAAAGAACCTCAAGAGCATGGGCAAGGCAAAAAGACAAGAAGGCCAGAAGGAGGCCGAGTTAGCTCAAGAGAATAAGTCGGTGATAAACGCAATAAAAGCGATGATGAGAAGACTAGAGCAGGACGCGCCCACCACCTCAGCCAGATTTGACGGATCAAGTTCGGCGGAATCGTTCTTAAGGGAGCTAGAGAGGTCCCCGGAATTCCAAAACAGCAGCTGTGACGAACAAGGCCGCATGGTAGTGGCAGCGCTAGAAGGAGAGCCCCGGAAAACACTCCAATCCATGGACTACCTCTATGAACCCTACTGGAAGATCAAACAGGTCCTTGAGGATCTGTACCCCCCACCCGAGACACCGACCCATCAAGAATTCTATCAACTACGCTGCGGGCCTCAAGGCTTACAAGCATACTATTCACAGAAGGTACGCATAGTTACGCAGCTCAACATCGACCGCAAGGAGATGGTCAATACCCTCACTCAAGGAATGCCCTCCTACAGTCGAAATCTACTGATTGCCACACCCAGCAGCCCGTCGGAATGGCTCACTCTGGCCAGAAAAATCTATGGTATCGGCGGAGACCCGAGTCGTCCCGGCATTTCCTCTCCCACAGAACGCCCATCTCCCTGCCAATCCGGTAGACGGACAAGTAATCCGCTATGGCGCTTATCCGAAGATGTGCCTCATTCCCAGAAGCGACCAGAAGGATCTCCCTCCACCGCGCCTACACCATGCAAGCACTGCCAAGGGCCACACTGGAACAATCAGTGCCCACAACGGTCCACCTTGCCTGGACAGCGTGCCGATCATCCTCGACTATCGACACCGCCGCGGTATTTTCGTGACCCAAGAGACAACACTACCAAGTAACCAGGAGTACAACCCACACGCTATTAAAGGCGTAAGTACCCTGACTCTCAAGTTGCTACTTGCCAACCATTTGTTTTCATTTCTTATTGATACGGGCTCTAATATTAATATTATTGGTTTGAAGCAATTAAAAACATTAAGAACTAAAATGTCACTTTCAAATTATGATGTTACTATTAGGACATTGTCTCATAATATCCAACCTGTGGGATTTGCATTTATTTTAGTTACTGTAGGATCCATTAAGGAACACTTGTTATTTTATATAATAGATAATGATCTACCATTTGGAATTTTTTCTTTAAACTCATTAGGGATATTCCGATTAACTATTGATTTCTTTTCAAAGAGAATATATCAGGATAATATCATGTTAGCACAGTCACAATATTGTTTTAAAGATTATTTTTCGCCATCACTAAAAACCTCTACAATTCAACACGACCCTAATAACCATACCATGCCACACACTACTAAATATTTGCATGACACCCTTAATAGTCCCAAAAATGTAGAAAATTATATAGTTACACATCCTCATCTAATTAATGAATGTAAAAATCTTATTAGAGAAAATATTGGTTTGTTTCCTATCGATAAGTTTTCAGTACCTGCTTTAAATATCGACCCTGTTAAAATTATACCTAACAGTGATAAGATTATAACACTAAGACCATAAAGAATACCATATAGCGATTATCCTTAAATAAAATATCAAATAGAGAAAATGTTAGAAAATGAAATAATAGAACCATCGAATAGCCCATATGCCGCTCCCGTAACACTTGTTAGAAAAGGAGATGGCTCGAAACGTTTTTGTGTAGATTTTAGAAAACTTAACGAATTAATGACTGTAGATAACTATCCCATACCACTAATAGAAACAGTGCTAGATCAATTATCTAATTCCAAATACTTTTCCACCATAGATATAACCTCCGCCTTCTGGCAAATCCCTATCCATCCCGAATCTAGGCCCCTACTTTCATTTGTAACCCACACCTGGGGCAATACCATTTTAATAGACTTCCATTTGGTCTCAAATTAAGTCCTCAAATATTCGAAAGGCAGTTAAATCAATTGATACAGAAACACAAATTAACATTTGCTAATCATTATTTTGATGACTTCATAATACATTCTAACAGTTTAGAGGAACACTTAGGACACTTAAAGGAATTTTTTCATTTTTGTAAATTAGAAAATATAAAATTAAATCTTAATAAATGCCAGTTTTTCAAGACATCTATTGACTACCTGGGATATAAGATCAGTTCAGGTACCTGCACTCCACTTGTTAGGAATATAGATGTAATTAATGCCATAAAACCCCCTACTAATGTAAAAACCTTGCAATCATTCCTGGGCGCCATTAATGTTTACAACAAATTCATTCCAGATTATGCGCGCATTAGAAATTCTCTAAATCAACTTTTGAAAAAGAACGTTAAATGGGAATGGACGTCAGACTGTCAAAAGGCGTTTGACAAACTCAAACAACTACTTTCATCAGGTCTCATTCTCCATCTTTATAAATCAGATTTACCCTGTCAAGTGTACTCTGATGCATCTTTGCAAGGGATAGGAGGAGTACTGAAACAGCTCCATCCAGATGGAAACTCTTATCCAGTACAATATTATAGCCGCACTCTGCGCAAATACGAGCGCAATTATACCATCACCGAATTAGAGTGTCTGGCCATAATTGAAACAGTAGATCGTTTCAAGGTATATCTGGCGGGAAATTGTTTTACCATTTTCACCGATCATTGCGCCTTACAGTGGCTGAAAGACATCAAAAATCCGACAGGAAGACTCTTTCGATGGAGTTTGAGATTGTCAGTCTACGACTATCAGGTGAAATACATCAAAGGCACCAAACAACTAGAGGCTGACCTGTTATCCCGAAATCCGTTTTGTGGCCTTCTTGACGCCACACAATTAAAAATGTACCAAAGTGAGCTTCGGGATAATCCCAAGTATGTTCACCAAACCTCAGGCTTGACTACCGTCACCAGACGTGGTGTGAGCAAAATAGTTGTTCCACCATCCTTACGACCCACCATACTTAGAGAAGCCCACCAGAAATTCAACCATCCAGGAATTTCTCAATTAACTAGGGTCATCTCCGCCCAATACTTTTGGAGCGGAATGTCGATAGACATTCGTGCCTTCGTTAAGAATTGTAACATCTGTCAAATGAGCAAAACCCCAAAAGGACCGAAGTATGGAGAGTTGGGCGAATTGCCAGAATCTCCACCGCCATTCGATCTGGTCTCTATGGACACTATAGCCGGGTTTTCTAGATATGGAAGTGCAAAAAATTACCTGCATGTAGTAGTAGACCACGCGACTCGATTCGCATGGACATTTCCATCTCGTTCCACCAGTACGACCACATATATACAAGTAATAAAAAAGGTGTTACAAAGTGGTTGTCCGAAGCGCCTCCTTACAGATAGAGCCCCTGCCTTTACATCACCGAGGTTTAGGAGATTTCTAATCTCCCATACCATCCAACCAATGCTCACTACCAGCAACCATCCACAAGCAAACGGTTTATCTGAACGTTTGAACGCAACCCTGACCGGAAAACTTAGGCTCCTCCATCTTCAACATCCTAGAGCTAGTTGGACTATGCTCCAATCCAAAGTAGTTAAGGCATATAACGACACCCCTCATTCCGTCACGGGATTTCCCCCATCATACCTTATGGACGGTTCCCTACCGAAAGAGCTGTCACAACATCTAGATCCTTATCCATCAGTCACTGAATCCAGACGCCTAGCGTTACAAAGAACGAAACAACGCCATAAGCTAGATAAGATCAGATTTGACAAAAATCACAGGTCCCCCGACTTTGAAGTAGGCGATCTAGTCCTAACCAAAATTTACCAACACCCCAATACGGGTAAATTAGTGCCTTACTTCAGTGGGCCATATAAAATAATTGAGGTGATATCCCCCTATACAGTTAGAATAAATAGACCTAATCAAGCTCAAAACTTAGAAACAGACGTTATCCACGTAAACAAATTGAAACATTATTCCGAAGACACTAAGTACATCTTCACACCTCACTCAACGAACAACAATAGCAAACCAAAATCATATTTTATTTACCATCATTTCCCACCTGAAATATTTCATGATGATTATAAGAATTATGCATCTACATTCAGTATCCCATTTAATCACATGAACCCCCAATATTTTCTTAGATAATGACGAACAGGCATTAACAGCCAGATACATTTCTACTCCTGACACCACCCCAAAGATTGATATCCAATTAGAACCTTCCCCTACAACGAAGATAATGCTCTCATCCTCACCAACACTTAATCACACTCCGCAAATTAGCCCTATTGAGTGCTCTCCTTATTAACTGTGACAATGCAAAATTAGAAAATAGGTCATTTATAAGCAAAAATACCTTAGTACCGTTACCCATAGTTAAATATTTTAATAGGATTAAACAATTCCCAATATTTTTTCTATCCCTCCTTACAATGGCGTTTATTAACCCAAACGTCTCCATGACGATTATACATTTGCTAATTTATTTATTGCCGTCGTCCCGATTGAGACAAATTCAATCAATCTTGATTCATTGTCTTGAAGAGCTTTCAATAGTCCTTTGGAACACCTTAAAGGACTTCATTAATCACTCAGAAAAAGATGGTGACCACGACATTAAGATTGATGATCCCCCATAAGATCCTAACGTCAGGGAATTCCTATATATAATTCCTATTTTGAATTAGAATCACACCACCTGCGTTGCCCATTGACCACCCCGAACTGATAGTTTTTCCCAAATTTATTTGCTTTTGAGAAGTCAGCAGGATTACTGATAATCACAGACCCATCTTGAAACGATCCGTTCAGGATGTACGTCACAGAATTCAGTACGTTTCCCTCTGACCATTTGCAATAAACCATTATGTTCACACACTAACATCAAGAGATAATCTCCTTGCGCTATTTCATTGACATGACCACCGTCCCCTTTTCTCTCCATCCCAAACGAGAAACCTTCCGAGGACTCCAGTGGCCCAATTTGGATCATCCTACCAAATTGTTCGCCACGACCATGTCTTCATTCCTCAAACGTACCCTGTCATATCAAACATTCATTCCTTTCATCCCTGAGCACCTTTTTATCACCCCTTTTCTTACGTTCCCTATGGAAAGTACGGTACATAGAAGGATGCTCAGCCCATCATCAATCCACCAACACTCCAGCGCAGGAGATTCTCTCACACACAGAACACTCCCACAAACAGATACACAGTCGTAGCCACCTCACACAGGTTTGTATCCTGCTACATTTAAAATTTTATTATCTTTGTAATATATTTCAGACTTAATGTTGTGTTAATCCCTACTTGTATATATTTTATTATAATATCACACAAATTTCCAATTTTGTACATAGTATCAGAATTCAATTTATTAAATTGCCTCTCAATCTCAACTAAATAATTTTAAAATTCATTTTAAATTTATTTATCCCACACAGGTTCCATCTGTCATAATTTGTATAGTTAATGCCAAGAGATATAATTTATTTCCGTCAAAATAAGTATGTAAATATGTTACGCTTGTGTTAAAATGTAAATATGTAAATTCATCCATGTATAAAGGCTGGACAAAAATAAAAGGTGGCAGACATCGCGGGTGCGCTGTTATATATATATATATATATATATATATTGAGACGTTACAAAAAACAATTTTCAATTGTACATAAATTCCTTTAAAATGTTACTTTAATTTTTCATATGTTTATTTTCAATTTCTTTTTCTCATTCATTAAAAGTCAATGATGTACATACTAAATTAGTAAAAACTCAATAAAAACGATATGTAAAAAGATACATAAACAAATGGCTTGTAAAAGAAAGCAGCAATAAATGAGTTTAGGCAAAATGTCTATTTCATTAACAAACATTTCACTTTTAAAATAATAAACTTCAAAAATAAAGTTTTACTAAACTAAAATTAGCGTTTTAAAAATAAAAACGTGGCAATTATATATATATGTTATATTAAAATATTTCATTTAAAATTATGTTATATTAAAGTATTATTTTATTCTAAAATTATATTTCATAGATAAAATACTCTTCTAAAATCGACCGCCAGAGGTCACTCTTCCCGTATAAAAACTCATTGTTGTTGTTCCCCGTTGGCCGACCCAAAACTTTGTAATTATGTAAATAATATTTTGTTTTATTTATTTTTACGCCTTAAGCCAGGCATTACTTTTATCCAATTATGTTATTCATATATATTACTCAGCTCAAATAAAGAAATATATGATCTTCAATATTATTATTATTTCAAGATTGTTCGACCATGACTGCACCACCATAGCATAATCATCAATATGATCCAAAATCAACAGAAATCATATCTTTTTTTTTATTTTATAATATAATATATATATATATATGTCGTATTAAGGTATATTTTTGAATAATTATAAATTTAAAACTCTAAATTTGTATATAAGAAATAATAGACGCGACAAAAAGAAACGCAGCCATTTTCTCTTTGTTTATTATCCAACCTCCTTTTTTCTCCCTCTTACCCCTCGGGTCGTTGGTCAAAAAATTATATACAAGCATTGGCTATTTACTCTTTGATTATAGATATTAAAATATATGGATATGGATATTAAAATATATGGATATGGATATTAAAATATATGGATATAAAAATAAAAAATGTGTTGACTATTTACAAGTAGTGTGGGAATTATATTGCAGTGAACCTGCGTGGGGGTGCGCAAGATGAAATTCGTAGCTGCACAGTCTAGATAAAATTTTTAATTTTCTCTGAATTGAAAATATCCTAACGAGGTTATGATATACTATTGATATTTTAAACTGTTATTTATTACATCTTTATTATCTAATAAGTCGATAGGATTCGAACAGTGCGGGGTTAAAAAGCTAAGATTACGGATGGTAGATCTCTCGGCCACGACTGCTCACTTTGAATATGTTCATATCTTTCTTCATCCTACGATCCCTATTCCTGGCTTCTCAAGCTTTAAATATACTTAAACCATGTTCAGCCTTCTTCAACGGGGCCATATGTCATAATATATGCTCTTCCAGGAATAATAAAGTAAGCCTACAGTCGATCCAGAGAGAGACGGGAGGGTGTCACGTTAGACAGCAGGACATTCCAAAGGGGGCTCCTGGGGGCCGTCACTTGGCACCTCGGGACTTTGGACAGTTGGTGATTGTGTTCGACGCGAGCGGACGCCCGGCGACAGCCGGGTCCGCCATCTTGATAACGTTGTCTGTGTACTTTTTCCTATGATATACTCGCACATTGAGTTTACGACTCACTCAATGGAAGTACATAGGTCAAAGCACTACAACCAAAATTTACTTCTTTTTTAAAAAGGATGATCTCTAATTCGAACTAACATTTGAAGTGCACATCTTAGGATAGGTTTTACCGAACATCGATTTTCGAAACTAACCGATGGGGTTATACCATATCTTAGAGGATGATGTGTTTAAAAACCCCAAAATTTTCTTTTTTCTTTTAACCCTCGATAGTTTATCTTATAAAAACGCTTATACTAATCCTATAGTTGTTCTATCGTATTGCTATACGTAATTTAACTTATTACTATTGTCCTAAATATATCTGTAGGCCTTTACATCTTGTCTGTCCTACACCAGACAAAACGAACGGAGGTATGCGGGGTTGTTATACCCGACTAACGATAAGCGCTAGCCTCTGCATATTGTAAGGTGGCTAAAGATATTTATAGCTATTTAAACCCACACACGCATTAAGTGTTTTTATGTTCACATTTTAAAGTAATATATTCAAGTCTTCAAGGTCATATATCATTTGAGTTTATAGCTTGATTAAAATTATCATATCGCCTCATATAGTCCAACCTTACATTTATATACAAATTTATATATTCCACTATTCTAACGGTCCATTTTTTCAAGAACATTTTATAAGAGATATGTAGGTTTGTTTGTATGGGTAGAGGCAAGATATGAAACAATAAAGGAAGAAGGTATATACAAGATGCTAAATGAGTATAAAGAATCCAAAATATCATTGTGGTAATTAAAAACAATGGAAAATTTTTAATTCTAAATATAACAGTTTTATACAAAAATGTACACAGTGTGATAACATTATTTATTAACGAGTCTTTATTTAAATAATGTGAAAATTCTTTGGTCGCCAAGGTTGTTGGCATAAAGACATCGGCATTTGGATTAAGTTTACTGTGTAATTTTTCTTTGGTAGTACCCAAATTACTTTCCACCATATTATCGAATGGATTGATTTTAGGGTCTAAGACCAATGTACTGGATATAGTGGGCTTTACTATTGATGAAAAAGTTGGTTTGGATGTTATTGGAAAATCAGGCTTATAAAAATTTTCATCCGTGAAAATACTGTTGTCCAAATGGTTAAACGGTTGAAACCATTTCCTTGGTCTGGAGGAACCCGGATCACCCAAGATATCTGTAGTGAAGTGCCTATAAGGAAATAGAAAATAGTTTTGTCTAGGAGGAGAGTCGGGAAGGTCCGTAGGAGGTGTGATATGGGGATTATTTTCCACATACCTACGAAGTTTTTCTATATTTATAATTTCTGTCTCTAACTGCAAAGGTCTATTTGGTCTATTAATGCGCACTACCTGAGGTGATAGTATTTCCAAGATCTCATATGGGCCTGTATAGTTAGGTTCCATCTTTGGAGTATTCGGATGCCTATAAACTTTCACCAATACTAGATCCCCTGGTACAAAATCAATCTTTTTATGTTTTTGATCGTACATTAGTTTTTCGGCCTTATGCCTTGCTTGAGTCTTTTGTAATGCTATTCTTCTTGCTTCTGAGAGTTCGGGAAATGTCTGAACATGGTTGTTTAAATTGTTTGGGACTATCCCTTTTAATAAATAGATGGGAGGAAATCCCGTCACTGTATGTGGAGTTAGATTGTAGATTCTGGTGACCCTTTCTATCTGTTTGGTCCATGTCTGTTTGGGGTGTTCTAAATGGAGTATCTTTAGTTTCCCTGTTATGGTTGCATTCAATCTCTCGCTCAGACCATTTGACTGTGGGTGATTTGCTGTGGTATACAAGGGTTTTATACCTTGTGAGATTAAAAACCTTCTAAATTGAGCGGATGTAAATGCAGGAGCTCGGTCTGTCAGTAGGTTTTTAGGAATACCTTCCTGAAATACCTTTTTTAGGGTTTGAATATAGGTCAGGGTAGAGGTAGATTTACTAGGAAAAGTCCAACAGTATCGACTCATGTGATCACATATTACATGTAAATAAGCTCGGTTACCACCATACTTAGTAAATCCGGCTACTGTGTCCATTGACATAAGTTCATAAGGTTCCTTCGCGAGTGGTAAGGTACCCATTTCTCCATATGTGGGTCCTTTCGGAGGTTTTACTATTTGGCAAATTTTGCATTTACGGACATAGTTATTTATATCTTTGGTCATACCATCCCAATAATACTGACTAGTGATTAACCTAGTGAGTTGTGTGATTCCTGGATGGTTATACCATTCGTGTGCTTTCTGGAGTAACTTATTTCTTAGTGTATCAGGTACGACTACTCTGGGTACGCCCTTTTTAGTAATAATCGCAAGTCCATCAGTATTGATGAGTGATTAATATTTCTCAGGTACACGATGCTGGTGTCCCTCCAATTGTTGAGCCTCTAGAAAACCGCAAAATGGTTGTCTTGATAGAAAGTCTGCCTCGAGTTGTTTTTTACCTTTCAGATAGTGTATGTCAAAAGTGTATGGGCTGAGTCTCAAGGACCATCTAAATAGCCTACCTGACGGATTTTTAATATTTTTCAAATAGACCAGAGCTTGGTGATCAGAATAAATGGTGAAATGTCTACCAAGCAGGTACACCCTGAAGTATTCTATAGACTCAATGATAGCTAAACACTCCAGCTCCGAGATGGAGTAGTTCTGTTCATACTTGCGTAGAGAGCGAGAGAAATATTGTAAAGGATGTTCTTCTCCATTTTCATCCTTTTGCTTTAGAATTCCGGATATCCCTAATGTACTCGCGTCACAATATAAGAAGCAGGGTAAATCTTCTTTAAAGATATGTAAAACTGGTGATGCAGTTAGGCTGCTTTTCAAATCTTCAAATGCCTTCTGACATTCAAGAGTCCACTTAAAAGGAATATTCTTTTTAAGAAGTATATTTAAAGGCGATCTAAGCTGTGCATAATGGGGAATGAATTTATGATATACATTTACGACACCTAAAATGACTGTAAAGTTTTAACATTAGTCGGAAGTTGGATGGTTCCTATTACCTGAGTGTTAGTTAGGTGAGGTTTATAAGTGCCCTGTGTGATTTCGTATCCTAGGAAGCTAATGGAGGTCTTACATAATTGACATTTGTTAAGGTTGAGGCGGATATTTTCTGCCCTGCATAGTTGGAAGAATAAACGAAGATGTTCTAAGTGTTCTTCAAAACTATCAGAAAAATTATAAAATCATCATAGTAGTGTTCTAGAAATTGGAAGTTATATTTTCTAAGTATTTGTCCAATAGCTCTCTCGAAGATCTGTGGTGAGCTTCGTAGCCCGAAAGGTAATCTTTTAAACATGTACACTCCTGCGTGGGTGGTGAAGGCTAAAAAGGTCGAGAATCCGGATGGATAGGAACTGTCCAATAAGCGTTGCTCAAATCAAGGCTGGAAAAATACTTAGCTTTCGACAGTTTTTCTATCACTGATTCTATTAATGGTATAGGTCGGGGATCAACTGGAATGTGTTCATTTAATTTTCGAAAATCCACACACATTCTAAATGTTCCATTTTTCTTTTTTACTAGAGTAATGGGTGAAGCATATTCACCTATGGCCGGTTCTATTATATTATTTTTTAACATCTCATTGATTTGTAAATCTATTTCTTTCCTATATGTAAATGGAATTCTATACGGTCGCAACCTGATTACTCTATCTGTATTTGGTTTAATCTGTACAGGTTGGATATGTAGGGTAGGAACTTTAAATGGGTCTGTAGGAAATATTTCAGCAAATTCTTTCAATAACCTAATTAACTTAAGGTCTAATAAGTTGTTTATCTTATGATACTTATCAATTAAATCACTGGTTAATTTATTTTCCCCTGGAATTCTTGATTGAGTGGAAAGTGTCTGTTGTAAATGATTAACATAGAGTGGATTACTTCCTGAAGGTGCACAGTGATTATCTAAGATTTGTGTATTAACAATATGAAGGTGTTGGTTTATATTATATTTCCTATCTGGATTTATCACATTGTATGCATCATTTACATAAGCCAAATCTGTTTCAAAATAAAAAAGAGTAGCAGGAATATTTGTGCCTTGTTGACTCACTACATTTCTATTGAAGTCAATTCTAGCTTTTAATTTTTTTAGAGTATATAATCCTATTAGTGCAATTTCATATGGTAGATTAAATATATAAAATTTTAAGCTAACTTTTCTTTTAAAAAAACTGACTGGTAAAATAACATAAAATATAGGTTGGATTGGTCCACTCAATGTATTAATTCTAGAATGCTTATTAACTGAATATTTAGTTATATTTCGAAATATATCTGATGGCAAAATTTTATGCAAATAATCAAAAGATATTAGGTTAATGGTAGAGCCAGTATCCACAAGAAATTTAACATTGAAGGTGAAAATAGATAAATTAAAGAATAATCTTACATTATGCTGGTCCTTTCCTTGATGAGGGATCACATCCTTGTGATCTGGGTTGATGTCCGCTCGATGTGGCTGGTTCCCTGGGTTCCTTGGGCAGCGTGTTATCCGCGTAGTTGCGAAAGGCAAAACGTCCATCTCCAGGTCGACGAAAAGTTGTTAATTGCCCATATTGTGGCCGGTAATGACCTCGGTTAGGCGGGGGAGTGGATTCGGGTTGCCAGCGGTCGAGGCCACGCTGTGGTGTCGGTTCTCCTCGAGTTACTGGCCGCTTTTGGATGGTGTTTACATAGTCCAACCATTCTTCAGGCGTCTGTGGGTTCCTGGTGTATATCATTTTCTTCAAATCATACGTTACACCTGCCGTAAGTGCTTCAACAATCTGTTGGTTTGGAAGTGAGTTCTCTAATGCACCCACAACCTTAAAATGGTAATAATCGTTAATTTTTTCTGGCTTTTCCAATTGGTGAGTGAACAATTCTTCCAACGTTGTCTTCTTCTTTGATATATATATTGTGGACAGTTTCTGTTTGATATTTAAATAAGTCTCTTGTTCTAAGCCCAATCTATAAAATATATTTTTAGCTTCTTCTTCTAAATTTAGAATAACTAAATTTTTTCTGTCTCGTTCATCGTTCGTTGCATCCTCAATGTTACGAAAGAAAATATTTATATCTTGATTGAGGCCAGAGAATTTACTTATATGATTTTTATTTGAGATCGTCTGTTGTTGTATAATTTGTGTTAGTAAATTAATTTGTTCTTTCATTAATTTAAATTCCATATTATCGTTTCTGTCAGAAAAATGAGTGTCGGTATCTGACTTCCTTTTTGGCATTTTTGTGGCGAATGGTTGTAGGCTAAAGGTTAAATCCAATAAAGTTTTAAAAAAAGAAAAAGCGTACCGGTTATTATATCCTGTCGGCTAAATACTGTCGTATTAAGGTATATCTTTGAATAATTATAAATTTAAAACTCTAAATTTGTATATAAGAAATAATAGACGCGACAAAAAGAAACGCAGCCATTTTCTCTTTGTTTATTATCCAACCTCCTTTTTTCTCCCTCTTACCCCTCGGGTCGTTGGTCAAAAAATTATATACAAGCATTGTCTATTTACTCTTTGATTATAGATATTAAAATATATGGATATGGATATTAAAATATATGGATATGGATATTAAAATATATGGATATAAAAATAAAAAATGTGTTGACTATTTACAAGTAGTGTGGGAATTATATTGCATATATATATATATATATTTATCTTTTCATCCAACTAACTTGCATACTAATTCTGTATATATTTAAAATATCTTTTTTTTTTCTTTCAAAATTGTTGTTTATCTTTAAGGTTCAAGTGTCCCTAGGGTGACATAGCGCTCTAAGTCGAAATAAAGAAAAATAAAGAAAATATAATATTGCCGAAACTTTATGTTATATAAATATATAACTTTTAAAATTACACACAAAGATAGCAACTCAATTCAAGTTCTATGCAAAATAAATTTCAAATATATTTTGATCGGCTCAAACAGCGATAGTCTCTCTCTCTCTCTCTCTCTTGATTATTGATTCAAATAATAATATTATAGTATAAATTGTTCTATAGGATAGTTGAAGATGGACAAAGACCTTCGTAGGCCTACTAAGGATTCAATTCAACTAAGAACATCCTGAAATCTTCAACATAGGATGATTATAAAATAAAAGGATTTAAAAGCGCGAATGTTTCTTTTATACATAAAACGAACTTCTACTGTCCTTACTGCGATGAAAAAATATATTGGGAGGGCTTGGCTCATCAGTGGTGAACCCTCTCAGCGGTTTCGCCAATTTAATCCACCAGACCGCTTCTCAGAGCTCTAATACTGTATTGGATCATTCTGCTTTTATATGCTACATTGAAGGATGGAATCTTAGAAATGGTTTTCAAGTAAACTATGGACATAAGCTTATAGGACAGTAGAATCACATTCAAATATTTGCTTCGAGCAATGCTCTTCAGCAAACTATAAAGACAAGGCCATTAGGAATAAATTAACACAAAGCAATAACGCGCCATCTATACATATAAAATAAAAGGATTTAAAAGCGCGAATGTTTCTTTTATACATTTAGTCCTAATGGCCTTGTCTTTATAGTTTGCTGAAGAGCATTGCTCGAAGCAAATATTTGAATGTAATTCTACTGTCCTATAAGCTTATGTCCATAGTTTACTTGAAAACCATTTCTAAGATTCCATCCTTAATGTAGCATATAAAAGCAGAATGATCCAATACAGTATTAGAGCTCTGAGAAGCGGTCTGGTGGATTAAATTGGCGAAACCGCTGGGAGGGTTCACCACTGATGAGCCAAGCCCTCCCAATATATTTTTTCATCGCAGTAAGGACAGTAGAAGTTCGTTTTATGTATAAAAGAAACATTCGCGCTTTTAAATCCTTTTATTTTATATGTATAGATGGCGCGTTATTGCTTTGTATAGGATGATTATGTAACATGTTCTTTTATGAAAACCTTTTATTTTTTTATTTATCCCTATCGATAAGCTTGTATTAACTTTAATAGTGCTAAGAAATCTATCAGAGTTTTTAAGAAATATTATTTGTTCTTTGAGTGTCTAGTAATTCTAAAGAAAGAAATAAGGCTCTCTTACGATCAAAAAGTAACATATCAAAGGATCATGTGCTAAAATCTTTGGCTTTATATTTACGTGGTTCTAGAGCTTAAAGAAACATTAAGAGGCGATAAAAATGGTAACGAATTTCTTCATCTGAAAAGTAAAAAGTAGGGAGATCATAGATTAAGAAACATTTTAATTGGCACCAATATACACTAAAATATATCAGAACTCTCATTATATAATTTTCCCGGGATTAGCGTTTTGTTAACGGGAAAAATTTGGTTATTTTTTGTCGAATGACAAGACTTTTAAATAATATTTATAGGATTATAGAAAGAGTTTTGTAAATGAGGAAAATTGAGATAATTGTTGTCGAATGACAAGAATTTTTAAATAATTATTATAAGAGGCATATATGAGCCTTTAAAATATCAAAGTATAGAATAAACTGGAACTAAATCCGTGGTCCTATTAAGGGTCTTCGTCTCATGTCAGAAGGTGGATCCCACGGACTTCTTTCGGTTACCCTTTTTACATACTACGTTAGACGGGTTAAAATCTGGTACATGCTCTTTTCTATATTATCTCTCAAATTCTTATATATTTCTCTTATATTTTTCTTGTAAACCTCTTATAAACTTATTGTATAATTTCTTGTAAAATTCTTGTCTTTTATTATATACTTTTAGTAAAATATTTGTCTATTTCTTGTGTACTTCATTTCTTTTCTTATATATGTCTCGCCTATCTCTTGTATAGATCTTGTGTTTTCTTGTATATTTCTTATATACTCACCATATACTTGTTATCTACAACTTATAAATATCTTGGTAATTCTTGGCTACTTTTTTTTATCTTGACTACTTCATGTTAAATTACTTACTGTTAAAATTCCATTCGTATTTCGGTAAATATATGGGTATTTCTCACGTTAGGCATTCTTGTAACATGTTTTCGTAACGCATTTTTGTCATCATAAAAACATGAACCATGTTAAAATATTTCATAGTTTTTATGGTGTGCTGACTGGAGGGAAATGGTTGATTTATATTTATCCAATCATTCTCTTTCTTTTCTAGCAATCGTTTTTTTATTTTATTTCATATATAAGTTTCAGATTATACTGCCTGGATCTTGTTATCTATGACAAAGATTTGTTCACTCCGCTCATTCCATGGAACTTTTAGCTCTTCAATCATAATCGCTCTTTTCTTCAAATCAAGTGGTTATTTTCCTCATCTTATTAATAACATCATGACAACATCCAGGTAGATACCTAATGTAAATGAGACCACGAGGATGACATATTGCGGCATGTGTGATATAAAATTGTTCTGAAAATAGAGCAATCCATACTTAAATCATTAGATAGTAAAAAGTCATATATTGGATTGAATAAAAGATTTATTTGCCAATATTTTGGTTGGCTTGGTATGCCTGGATAAAGGTTGGCGTTCAGCCAGCCGAAATATTGGCAAATAAATCTTTCATTCATTTCAATATATGCCCTTTTACTATCTAATATATATATATATGTCATAATTTGTATATAATTGTATGCACCCCCGACCCACTATGCATGTACAATGTATGATTTTCAAATATTTAATAAAGAATAAGGTAACTGGAGGACAGAAAGTAGCAGCAAGACATAGGAAGTAGTCTTAAAGCGGGCACAATTATTAATAACTTGTACAGTCAATACTTCCTGACAGGGCCGGACGTATCTGGTGACCGCAGAAGTCATAAAAGTTGAGAGACGCCCAATATTTCCGGGGCAGGACCGGCCGTATCTGATAACCGCGGAAGTTATAAGAGTCGAGCTAACACCCAATACTTCCTGACCAGGCCGGATATATCTTCCGACAAAAGCAGCACCAAAGAAAGCCGCAGGGCCAATTAGAAGACAATACCTAAATAGGTCAACCAATAGCCAACGGCCACGTGACATAGTCCCGCCAATTAGAAAGTATCGCCTAAATAGGTCAACCAATAGAAAAAGGTCATGTGACATCTTTCGACCAATGGGAAAGAAGATAAGTCTTGGTGTTAAATCGAGAAGCAGGAATTGTCAGTCTTAGACTCGCCCCCACCGAGGTGACATCTGCTCTAGACCTCTCTCCCTCTGCTCATCCCATAGCTAAGTCCAATCACCACCATGTGATCAGATAATTAACAATCAAAACCCGCTCCGCCTTCTCAAGTCTTTCTTTCCTCCAAACCAGTTGCCTTTTATTTCAACCCATCAAGTGTTCTGGCTTATTTCCCTTGTGTGCAATCCTTTCTTACTCAGCCATCACGACTGCGCCACCACTTCAACAATATGCAACCCCAAGAGTAAGGTTCCCAGCATAGCATAATACCACAGCTATATTGAAAGTCGACAGGATATATTACCACATATATTGAAAGTCGACAGGATCAAGATGGAAATTAGCCCAGACGCCAGCAAAACAAACGACAATGTCAAACCCAGAGGGAAGAAACTGGCAACGAGCGGAAAGAAGCTGGCAAGAAGCGAGGCGACCAGGCGCCTTCTAGCGGCCATCATATGGCAGATGACCGTGGCCCTCCGACGAGTCAACGCCCCGCAAGGTGAGACGGAGTTCCGGAGCGCCATCCCCCAGGGAGGACGACGGACACAACCCCCGCCAACCCCAGGCGAGTGTCACCGAGGCCGGACACCGACCACCGAGGAGTCATCCACCGCCATGCCGTACACCGCCCCCGAAACCAATCCGCGCGACCCGGGACAGTACAAACGGTCCCAAAACGATATTCCAGTACCGGACTTCACTTCAATTTCGCGGACGGTGCGAGCAGTCCCGAGCCCCAAGCCAACCATCCCAAGCCAAGACCTTCCAGAGGAGACCTGTTGAACTGAGGTAGGCACCCACCCTATGGCGTCAAGAAATTGACTTTGGACTTATATCTCACCCTACCTACCCCTTTAATCATGTATCTAACTTTGTACTCAATGAATGCACGCACGGGCTAGGCCAAACCTGTCCGAAAGGACTTGCACTGCAACCAAATTTGTCACACAGGACAACCCTTGCCTGCATTCGTTGACCCCACCACCATGTTTATCACTCAACCCAATTACCAGTACTATATGCCCTCAAAAACAAGCCGCAACGGCTTCAACCATCACCATGCCCAAAAAAACGTGTCAGTACAGCTCACACACTTACCACACAAAATCCATACATGACCATAAGTCGCCACGCCATAATCACGCAAATGTACCTCACAACAATCACACAAAGTATTTAGCAACAACCACGACATTCACAACAACAATACACCGACAACATCCATCCAAAGGACGGTTTTCACGCTAACAACACACGCTCCCATACGTCATCACGCAACAAACACGCACAACCCGCACAACAAACGCAACACGCGCGCCAAAAGACGACAACAACCAACAAACGCATGCACAGCCGTTAATAACAATCATCTCGTCTACTCAAAACACTAAAAAAATGTTCACATTAAAAGGTGCCATATACACTAACAATAGAAATTTCGATATATGTTCGTACAACCAGCACCCATGACTTTAATAAATTTGTTGTTCATAGTGAGAACAGGTTAGATTTTGTACAAACAAGGACTTCGCGTGACACCTTTTCATTCACAATTTTTTTTTTCGATTCGTGTCACAGGTCACCCCACAAAACTTTTCATTTCAGGCCACAGACGCCTTTCACCACGCCTGTGACACGTCTCCACTCAAAGCGTGTTCACGTCGTAAGCCTCATTTTCACTCAATTCCACTCTAATATCACTGAATAGCATTTTTTACTAAAGTCACACGACCATTCGATTTAATAAATGGATACAACGTCCGGATTTTCAAAATACAAATAATGCCGAAATTACACCAACTCATCTCTTCACAATGTTATTGGCAGAACATAACACACGACAATACAAAAACAGGTAAAAACCTGTCCCACCTGCCGATTATCTACAAATATCGATGAATCCAACCAACAATACGTGAAAACACCGACCCAACCCACAAATAAAACAATTCGTACACAAAATATGCCGCACACACAATACAACCAATACCGAAATTCCACCACCTACGATAAACAAAAAAAAACGATTTTACATCATTCTTCCCAGATAGAGGAGGCCAGAAAATTAACAAAACCAGTGCCAAGTAGAAGATTCAAGTCGCACACAAAATCAATTAGGCGGACAGGAAAACAAGGACGTAGTCCCGCGAGGTCATAAAATTCGAGTAAGACAGCAAATACAAAAAAGGGAGCGTACTTCCTCGGCACGCCCCAGTCCGGATCCAATTACCACCCCTCATTTCCGGCCAACACATAAAAATAGGACACCGCTTTTCCCCTGCCTCGAATTTCTCCATATCATCCCACTTCTTCATGCCACCGATTTTAGATTCCAATTCGAGCCTGCGTATCGATTTTTTACAATACAATTCCGCACGCACAAGACGTCACACACATTTAAATGATTTCATATTCCTATTATAATTAATCATAATTACTTTACAGACTTCTAACATTTTTCACAACACACACAAAGACAAAAAATTATACACAAAGGTTATATAGATTTCCATGTCTCCTGTACACATAGCATAAACGCGCACTTGAGGACTAGAATCACGTTTTCACCTAAGTGTCGCTACAGATGAGACAAAACATTTATAGGGCATAATGGAGCAATCAATACATTTAGATCAGGGCATGTAAATACAAAAGGGTTCAAAACAATACACCTTATTGTTCATATTAATCATTTTCATTATCTTCTCTCAATTAAAATTTAAATATTTAATCAATTTAGCAATTTATTCAACTTATTATCACTTTTAATCATTAATTATCATTATATTTACCACTTAGTTTATATTATCATAGTTTCAAATCAACGAAAACTCATTGGTTTTCTTTTAAAATTGGATATTATATTTTATTTTGATTTACAAAAACATTCTCTTTTTTTTTCTATTTTTTTTCTCACCATGCAACCAAGCATTCACTTTGATTTCTTCCAACTTTTATTTTTATTTTTTGATTTCTCAAAAGCCCTAATAAAAATCCCTCGATTGCCATTCCCAATTTCGAGCAAAAATATAGTTAGGCATTTTTCCTTTTTCTCACCATGCACCAAGCATTCACTTTGATTTCTTCCAACTTTTATATTATTTTTGATTTCTCAAAAGCCCTAATAAAATTCCCTCGATTTCCATTTCCAATTTCGAGTAGAATATGGTTAGGCATTTTTCCTTTTTTTTTTCACCATGCATCAAGCATTCACTTTGATTTCTTCCAACTTTTTATTTTTATTTTTATTTTTTGATTTCTCAAAAGACCTAATAAAAATCCCTCGATTTCCATTCCCAATTTCGAGTAAAATATAATTAGGCATTTCTTTTTTACCATGCAGCAAGCACTTTTCTTTTTTTTTTTTCACCATGCAACAAAGCATTTTTTTTCTCACCATGCAACCAAGCATTTACTTTGATTTCTTCCAACTTTTTATTTTTATTTTTTGATTTCTCAAAAGCCCTAATAGAACTCCCTCGTTTTTATTTCCAATTTCGAGTAGAAATTAGTTAGGCGCATTTTCTTTTCTTTTTAATCCACTATGTACCATAGCATTCATTTTGATTTCTTACAATTAAAAATTTTTTGATTTCTATTAATTATACTCAACCTATATCATCAACACCATTCTATTTTACCTCTTATATCACCACCAATGCTTGTATATAGCCTCTCAATACCCACAACTAATTTTCCCACAAAATTATTTTTCCCTTTACAGAATTCTCTCAGGCTAACCCCTTCTTGAATTCTTCACATGTAGGGGGCGCATCTGTCATAATTTGTATATAATTGTATGCACCCCCGACCCACTATGCATGTACAATGTATGATTTTCAAAGATTTAATAAAGAATAAGGTAACTGGAGGACAGAAAGTAGCAGCAAGACATAGGAAGTAGTCTTAAAGCGGGCACAATTATTAATAACTTGTACAGTCAATACTTCCTGACAGGGCCGGACGTATCTGGTGACCGCAGAAGTCATAAAAGTTGAGAGACGCCCAATATTTCCGGGGCAGGACCGGCCGTATCTGATAACCGCGGAAGTTATAAGAGTCGAGCTAACACCCAATACTTCCTGACCAGGCCGGATATATCTTCCGACAAAAGCAGCACCAAAGAAAGCCGCAGGGCCAATTAGAAGACAATACCTAAATAGGTCAACCAATAGAAAAAGGTCATGTGACATCTTTCGACCAATGGGAAAGAAGATAAGTCTTGGTGTTAAATCGAGAAGCAGGAATTGTCAGTCTTAGACTCGCCCCCACCGAGGTGACATCTGCTCTAGACCTCTCTCCCTCTGCTCATCCCATAGCTAAGTCCAATCACCACCATGTGATCAGATAATTAACAATCAAAACCCGCTCCGCCTTCTCAAGTCTTTCTTTCCTCCAAACCAGTTGCCTTTTATTTCAACCCATCAAGTGTTCTGGCTTATTTCCCTTGTGTGCAATCCTTTCTTACTCAGCCATCACGACTGCGCCACCACTTCAACAATATGCAACCCCAAGAGTAAGGTTCCCAGCATAGCATAATACCACAGCTATATTGAAAGTCGACAGGATATATTACCACATATATTGAAAGTCGACAGGATATATTACCACATATATATATATGAAAAAAAAAACAATAGAAAAAAAAAAAGAAAAATTAGTGGGTCAGGTGTTGATATTAAAAACAAAATAGGTATATCCTGACCAGGAGCACATGTGCTTTTCAGAAGCCTACTCCACGCTGACGAGCTCCAACAGCGCGAAACGCGTTCGTGGATGGCTTTTCTTGATTTTCGTAAATATTGAGGCTGCCTGGCCGGCATCCATTTTTCTTGAAAATAAAGATACTTTGGCCAGTAAATCTTTTTATTACCTCGACGTTTCGACGAAAATCTTTTGTCCTCGTCAGGAGCAAACAAAAATTAAACATTTAGCAAGGCGTTAAAAATCTTTCTAAAGTTCCAAGGGCGTTCTCACGCGATATTTCAAATTTTTGTACAACATCTAAAGCACGAGTCAAAAATAAATATTTAACTCACAAAAGACTATGATCTTTAAAATAAATTATGATATACATATATAATGAGAAATTATAAACAAAAATAAATATAAAATACTAATAATATTTACAGAGATTTCCCAATAGTATATATAAATCGATATCTATTACTTACAATTAATACCAACCCTTTTTAACTAATTTTTAAATTTATAAACGAAAATTATATTGTAGTGGAATATCTTCAAATACATTTATACTTCTTGCCCCCATTTCCCGTGATACCCATCCCCCTAAAAATAATCTTTCCCTTTTAAATTTTATATTCCTATGAAATATCTCAATATCATTCCAATTTGGCCTATGTCCTGAATATAATGCAAGTTCCCCAATTTTGCTTAACGCCCTTCTCCCCAATAAACCCTGTTGGTGTTCCTTAATTCTGGTCTCTAAATTACGGCCGGTTTCTCCTATATAAATTTTGTCACATTCTGTGCATTTAATCCCATAAATTACATTACTTGGTTTTGATATGCCTATGTTATCCTTCATTATGCTATTTCTAGTTATAAATTCCCTTTTTGTCCCCGTACTATATGCCATATATTATATTTGAATTTTCTCAAAATTCTAGATATTTCGTTATCTACATCTCTAAAATATGGAATAATTATATTATTGTAATCAGCTTTATTCTTATTTAAATTTGGTCTTTCTATTTCATATATTCTAATCCATTTGTTTGTGAAACCAACTGGATAATCAGATTGTTCTAGTTCTGCTCTAATTTTCATTATCTCTTTTTTATAAATATCTTGGTCTGTACATACCTGTTTGGCTCTTTGTATAAGATATTTTATCACCTGTCTTTTATGTATTATAGGATTATTGGAATTAAAATTTAGATGTATACCACAATCTGTTGGCTTTCTGAAAACGCTGGTTAAAATAGAACCATCTTCTTTGCGAGTTAGTCCTACATCTAAGAATGATAGAAATCCCTCTCTTTCTATTTCAACCGTGAATTCTATTCCTCTTTCTAAATTACTCAACATGACCATGATTCCACCAAGATTTTTTTTGCGGATCACTGCGAAAACATCATCTATATAGCGTCCCCATATTTTTATTCCCTCAATTAAGATTGCCTTTTTATCTACCGATGCCATTACAATGTCAGCAATGATCATGCTTGTAGGGAAACCCATAGCAGTGCCGTCCTTTTGCCTGTAAAATTTATCTCCGTATCTGAAGTAAATATTATCTAAACATATCCTAAAACAAAGCAGTAAAACCTTCTATCATTTCATCGATTTCTAATCCCTTGTTTACACAATCTTGTCTTTTCACCTCGAAATATTCCCTTAGCTCTTTTAGAGCTAGAGTTCTATTGATATTGGTGAAAAGTGATTTGACAACAAAGGATACCATTATTTCATGGTCATTCAACCTTAAACTTTTAGTGATATCTAATAGCTCTTTCCTATTTCTTATCTCTAACCCAGATATTGTTCTTGTACTCGTAACTTGGTTTTTAAGCCAGTCCGCCAAACCTCTGGTGGATAATAATACATATGAAGAAATTCGCGAAGACTCAACTAAAAAGATAAAACTCAAAATATCAAAATTCATCAAAAACATGAAATCTAAGGACATTGATAAAAGAAAAATGAAGCTAGAAGATGTCGCTGCACCTCTCTTCAAAGGACTACTAAATATCCACAAGGAAGGAGTTCCCCTACGGCCCATTGTGTCAGGACACCCATTGCCTCTAGATAAAACTTCAACATAAGAGCACGAATTTAAGCACGAATGAGAAACCATGATTTATGGTTGGAATGTATAAACTTATAATGAAAATGTATTTCCATATCAACCAAATACGTATTATCACGCCGTTTTTGCGACTTTCTCTACCGCGCGTTCTTATCAGAGAATTTTATAATTTTCCAATAAAATCGAGAGTTGTCGAAATGTTGATGAAATAAAGAATATCATCTTATTGCTATGTGCACGTTCTCTACGCGCGTATAAGTTTATATTATATATAGACCAACATAATTGGAAAGAAACGAACAGGTACATAGTGGTATATTGCCACGTGGAATATTAGGGAAGACGAACTTCAGGATGGGACAGCAATTTATTTCTGGCAACAACAAACTAAGAGTGATAAACAAAAGATAAGCAAAAGAGGGAAGTGTATAGAGTATAACAAAATATAAACATAAAAATGAATACTCTGCTAATAAAATAATAAAATTTTGTTGCATAGCTCCTTCCCTGTGGGAGCTGTGACCCACAGCTAGCAATTATTGTAGTTACTGACATGGATCTGACGTGTTTCTGCCAAGGATTCCATCGAAGTCTTGGAACTTTGTCCTTAGTAACTTTGCGTCCCTTTTCTTGCGGCGTGAAGAGCGGCTTTGTCGTCGTATCGTCTATAGGGACATCGTCATCTTGGAGGGAAGTCTTGGCTTTAACACGTCGGTGGAATCCTGGAGCCAGTCTCCGAAAATGTAGATCACAGCACCCATGGCCTCTAGATCTTTTCGGCGATTTTCAATTTGTCTTCCCTAAATTACCCAGAATCTTCACCAAAATGCCACGTGGAAAATTAGGGAAGACCAACTTCAGGATGGGACAGCAATTTATTTCAGGGAAGAACAAACTATGAGTGATAAACAAAAGATAAGCAAAAAAGGGAAGTGTACAGAGTAGCAAAATATAATCATAAAAAATAATACTCTGCTAATAAAATAATAAATATTTTGTTACAATATGTTGAAACACTTTCAAATTTAATGTGTTCTACAAACCTCTTATTGACCTAAAATTATAAATTCCCATTACCAACATCTGAACCAAAATCATAAAGATTGTTAATGCTTAGTGAAACATAGATAAAACTATATAAAATCACTTCTTGCATAATCTAACTTATAAAAGTAATCATTCAATCGTGACTCAGCAGAATTCTGATAAATCCTCACTGAGACAAATAAATCCAAGAAACGAGAAAACCAGTAGATTCCTGCCCCAATAAGGCTAATTCGATGACCTGCATTCTATTGCTATTATGGGGGAAATTGCCAATACCAAGTTCTCTTCAGGTTGCTATAGCATCGAGATATGATCAAACAGATAATCGTGGCATTTTGATGAGACTTATTATTTGGGAAAGATTCGAAGCACATGCAAATACGTTAAGCGCTAGATGTAAATACTAAAATCAACTTTTCTCTCGATATTTTAGGTTAGTTAGAACTTATACTTTAAGGTAACTTTTTAAATTAATGACAATTTCTCTGTAACATCTTCAAATATAACTTAAAATTAAATTATTATCTTCTCTTATCTCTCTCTAGCTACCAATCTAAAAAAGTGCCTGATTTGTTTGATTATTGTTTTAAAATAATTAATAGCGTATATATTAAAAATACGCTTGATATATATTGTGTGATTCAATATATTGTTGCACCAAGTTTCAGCTTTGCAGAATCGTCGACCTTGGTTTCTTCCTTCTTGGTGTTATACACGTTTCCCGAGCGGGTTTCCATATTCAAAGCAAATAAATAAAAGTAAATAAAAATAAATTACCTTTTAACGTTATTGTGTTTATTTATTCGTGGTCTTTCGTAGGTCGTGATCCGAAGTCTTCGTCTAGGTCCTCTCTCGCTCCAATAACCAATCAAGATATATGTACAATAAATATTACAAAAGGAATTAAACTTTAAAAAGGATGATGATAATCTAAATATTCGGTTTTAAATAAATATTAAATATCATAGAATATTTTGAATAGATGTAAGGCGCATTAAAATTGATGTAACAATAAATATATATATATTAAATATCAACACCTGACCCACTTATCTTTTATTTTTTTATATTGTTTTTTCATATATATCTTATATTTAATAAAGAAAATGAGAGATTTCCTGCTTGAATTTGGAATTGTTCAGGATTATAGTAATGCAGTTATTTGCTGTGGTACAAAGATTTTAAGCCGGCCAACGGGGAACAACGACAATGAGTTTTTATAGTGGAAGCGTGACCTCTGGCGGTCGATTTAGCAGAGTATTTGTATCAATTAAATATATAATTATAAATAAAATATTTCAATATAACATTTTAAATAATACCTTTATATAACATATATATTATATTATTCATTGTTGCTGATATCATAAATTAGGTTGCTCTTGTTGAGCGGTACCTAATTAAGTGCTTTTGGAACAAGATATATAAATACAGTCGAACTAAGATAATTCGAAGCCCAAGGGACAAAAGAAAATCTAATTAAAAATGTTTTGAATAAAAGGCTTAAAAGTCTATAAACCAAGATAAATATTCGAATTATCCAATTTCTAATGCATATTTATATATATTAATATTTTTTAATTTTTTGAAAAATCTTGAAATTCTCATAACGATACTACATATATATATATAGAAAATAATTTGGTAATAGAGTGTTGCATCACTGTGGGCGTGATCGTAGCCAACTAATAGGAGGGCGCCATTCCAAAAAAAAAAAAAGCAAACGGTGACAGAGACGAAAACTGATTAAGAGATGAAGAATTGATGACGCTCGTAACTGTATATAGAATTGTATTGAAACGAATTTCTATTATGATCTGGATTTTCTAAGGAAGGGACATATACTTGACATATACTTGACATTTCCCCACTATATCAATTAGAGAATTGACAAAACAAGTTTTAAATTAAATCTTTTTATTGATATAATTGAGGTTATACTTTTGAATTTTTCCTCAGAAACTTAAACATAAGCCAAAATTCCAACTTGTATACCATGACAGCTTTTGTCTGAATATGCAAAAACTGTTTTTCTGGCTCATTATTTTCATCGTTAGATACGTTTTGTACCGAATAAAAAACAAACTTACTTGTTTTAATGCATTTTCAAAGGGAGAGTTGTCACCTTTCAGGGTGTCAAGTTTCAAAATGAATGGAAAATAAATTTCAGTTGAAAAGTGATTCAGAAATTATGATATTGGGGGGGGGGGGGGGGGGGGGGGGGGGGAAATAAAAAGTACCTTGTTCATCCAAAGCAAATATTCAAAATGTATATTTTTGATTAATAGCCCACTGCCTTATACATATAATGATTAATTGAAAATAAAAAGAGCTTTAAACTTGTTGACATGAGATATTATCCCCATCGGGCCAATATTAAGCCCTTCATTAATTTCGTAATGAGTGGTAATAATTTTGGAAAGAATAATTGGTTTTGGCCATAAATAAGCATTCTAAAAATTTATGGTTTCCACTCTTGAAAGAATCCTTTGTTCGAATTAAATATTTATATAGTAAAGTCGATTTATAGTAATATACAATGTTCTAATTCTTATATTTCAGGCTACTGAGTTGATTTAGAATTGTTAGAGTAAAATTTTAAGTAAGATGAAAACTGGCTAACTTTAACTAGAACGAGTAAAAGGCGATCTGGTAGATTAAATTGGAGAAACTGCTGGGCGGATTCCCTATTGATGAGCCAAGCCCTGCCAATATTTTCATCCCTGAGGAGTAGAAGTTTTTTTTTAAAGAAAAATTCGTGTTAAATAATTTTATTTCTTAAATATAGATGGAGTGCGGGTAATTACCTTATAATCTATCTGAATCGAATTGGCTTTGGCCTCCTGGCACTAAGGAGGAATCACCGCCTATATTCTTATTTTAACGCTGGTTTTAATTCTACGCTCCTTAACTCAGCGAGCTAATTATAACTCCTTCAAACTTGACTGACTGCTATTGTCTTGTCTCACCAACTCTAATGACTCAACCACGTATACTTTAATAACTAACTTTATTTTCTAAAATCAAGTTTATATACATTTCTAAAATTTACATAATTTAACAATAATTAACAAAAGTAAATTCTAACAATTTTGCATATTTAAGGCTGGAACATACTCCCCCCGGCCGCTGAACCCTGGTTCAGATTTGAAGGGAAGCGGAGCCAACTTCGTAATAGGTCGTAGGTAGACTCCGGTAGCAGCCCGAACTTGGGCAACTCGCACCTTCTGGTCAGAGCCCGGATATACCTCGAGGATCCTGGCCAGACGCCACTTTAGAGGTGGAAGGTTATCTTCCTTTATTAGCACTAACTGATTAGGCTTCAAATTGTCTTGTGACAACCTCCATTTATTTCTCTGTTGCAAAGAGTTAATGTACTCTCTTGTCCATCTTGACCAGAAAGTGTTCCTCAGACCTTGTGGTGCCGAAACCCGGGACTGGCAAGCTAAGGCTACTTTTTCTTCCTCATGGCATTCTCGGCCATAGCAATTATCCTGATTCTGAACAAAGTTGTTATCTTTCAACCAAGTCGGTCCTTGCCACCACAGTGTATGTCCAGATAACGCAGCAGGCATTATTCCCCTAGAGGCACAATCGGCGGGATTATCCTTCCCAGACACGTGACGCCATGAGTTTCTGTCAGACAGTTGCTGTATTTTCACAACTCTATTATGTATGAAGGTCTTCCATCTGTTAGGATCGGATTTGATCCAACTCAATGAGATCTGAGAATCCGACCACAAATATGTCCTGCCAATATCAATCTTCAATGAATCAACAACAGATCTGTAGAGCTGAGACAGGAGGAGAGCCGCGCACAATTCCAATCTTGGTAGAGTTAGAGACTTACATGGGGCAACTCTGGTTTTTGCTGTAAGTATTGATATATGGACTTGTCCATCCAGAGAGACTGTTCTTAAGTAGCACACAGCCGAATAAGCTACACTTGACGCGTCACAAAATCCGTGGAGTTGAACATCTCGATCCTTTTCACATGCCCATACGTATCTTGGGATACTCAAATCCTCTAATTTTAGTAATTCGGCTCTAAAATTATTCCACTTTTCCTTGATGTCGTTCGGAATATGCTCATCCCAGCCTGTCCCACCTCTCCATAACTCCTGCATTATTATTTTCAAAGCCACTGTAGTAGGTGAGAGGAAACCAATTGGATCGAAAATCCTCGCAATATTGGAGAGAAGATCTCTTTTGGTAACAAATTCTTCAGGAAGAATTATATTAACTCTAAACGTATCTTGTACATGATCCCATACAATTCCTAAAATCTTGGATATGGCTCCTTTCTCCAAGTTAATTTTCTTCTCTTCGTTCATTTCCTCGACATGAGACACTATCTCGTGGCAATTTGAATTCCACTTTCTTAAGTGAAACCCTCCCTTTTTGATTAAGTCCTTTAATTGGTCTATTAGTTCTTTGGTTTCAGCAATCGTTTGAGCTCCTGTTAGCAGATCATCGACATAGAAATCATTCAAGGTCACCCTAGAAGCTTCAGGATAATTTTGGCCTTCATCTTCTGCTAACTGTTGTAATGTTCTCATTGCCAAAAATGGAGCCGAAGTTGTACCATAGGTAACAGTCAGTAGTCGATTGTCCACCACAGGCTCTTCTGGCGATGGTCTCCACAATATCCTCTGATAGTCCGCATCTTCTGGATGAATTCTTATCTGGCGGTACATCTTTTCTATATCAGCAGTTATGGCGACAGGATACGTTCTGAATCTGAGGAGAATGAAGAATACATCCTGTTGGATTTTTGGTCCCTTGTGCAAAAATTGATTTAAAGAAACATTATTTTCAGATTTAGCTGATGCATCAAACACAACTCTCATTTTTGTTGTAGTGGATTGCTCTCTAATTACTGGATGATGAGGCATGTAATAGCATCTGCACAATTCTCGCTTCACTTCTGCAATTGGGACCCTTTCCATGTGGTTTAAGTGTTCATATTCCTTCATGAATCCCCGGTATTGGTCATATAATTTCACATTCTTACACAATTTTCTTTCCAACAAAAGGAACCTTCTTAAAGCCTTTTCTCTTGATTCACCCAGAAGCGGTCGATGTTGTCTGAATGGCAATTTTACCCAATACCTTCCATGGCTATCTCTGCCATGGTTATTCGAAAATAAACTTTCACAATCTTCGTCCTGTGTACAAAGATCCGGTGACGGCACAGATTCAGTTTCCCAGAATCTTTTCATTACGAATTCTAGTTCTGGTTCAGATTGTAAACTCAAGTTACAGACTTCTGTATTACTCTCCGATGTTCCCATGAGTTTTCCTAGAAGTACCCAACCTAGTCTTGTATTAATAGCCATTGGCAATCCTTCTCCGAGAGATATAGGGCCATTCAACATAAGTTCAGTGTATATATCTGCTCCCAATATCATATCTATTGGGGCTTGTATGTAGAACTCTGGGTCTGCCAATTTGAGGTTCTTCAAAGTTGGCCAATTAGGGTCTTTCAACCTGAAGTTCGGAATTTCTGTAGTGAGCACTCCCGTGACTACTGCCTCTACCGAGAATTCCTCAGAATTATTCAGTGGACAAAATGTCACACTTACTGTCGATGAAGAATGCTGCACTGGTGTGTTTCCAACCCCTATAATCATCCGATCTGATTTCCTTTGGACAAGTCCCAATCTTTCGCAGCATCCTTTTGTTATCATGGTGACTTGGGAACCGCTGTCCAGTAGGGCTCTGCAGGTGCATAACTTTCCGAGTCCATTTTTTATCTTGATTCCAGCTGTTGCGAGTAGTACGTGGCTATCAATGCAGTTTGCCTGTTGAGTATTAGTCAAATTGATAGCACTTTCATGTTCCTTCGGAGTTGTGTTCTCCACTTGGGCCGAAGCGCCTTCCGTGCTCGGTTTATCATAATGAATCATCGTGTGGTGCTTCCCCTTGCATACTTTGCATCGTTGGTTCAGCCTACAATTCCATGAGAAATGGCCTTTCCTCAAGCAATTGAAGCACAATTTATGACTCTTTACTACATTTAATTTTTCTTTTAAAGGCATTTTGCAAAATAAGTTGCACATGTACAGTGGATGATGCTTAGATTTGCATAATATGCAAGTGTCCGAACTCTCAATTAGCATCCCGTAGCTTTGGCATTTGGGAAATCTCGATCCGGTGGTTTCTTCCTTTTTTGAACATTCCCTGACAGCACAAGACATGCTTCTCGCATGTCTGGAAATGAACGCTATGAACTTGTCATAAGATGGAAGAGTGTTGTCCACTGACAGTTCCCAATCCAACCTTAGATTTTCACTCAACTTCTGCTGGAGGAAGTGCACCAGGATCACATCCACTAATTGATTTCTCTTAAATTCCAGCGTTTCCAAGTTTCTTATGGCTTCATTACAAACATCCATGAATTCATGGAGACACTTAGCCGATGGATTCTTAATTGCCCGGAGAGAAAAGATTTTTGACACCTGGGCATAAGCTAGCTTTCTCGGGTTATCAAATCTTGATAACAGTGTACTCCATGCTTGGCCATAATTTTCACTTAGTAAAGGGAAACCCCTTATTAATCTGGCCGCTTCGCCTTTTACTGCAGAATTCAAATATTGTAACTTCTGTATATTAGTTAACCCTGGATGTGCATCGATGGTGGTGAGGAATAGCTCTTTGAAGTTGATCCAAGTGCCCATATCTCCATCATATATCGGCAAGTCAAATTAAGGCAATTTTATATTTGCCTGAGAGCCATTTGGCTTTATGTCCGCCAGTGTTTGTCTTTGAGTTTTCTTTTATTTTCTATTTTTACCCTCAAGCTTCCAATCTTGTTCATTGAACTATCATATGCCTCACTTTCTTTATCTATATCAACTTCATCCAAAGAAAACAGCTCATCGTAGAGTTTCTCAATTTTTTCTTTGATCTCCTTTAATTCTTCACCCATTATTTCTAAGCGTACTGTTTCACCTGCCTCAATAATTGAATCCACAGTTTCAATAAATCCATCAATTCGCCTTATCTGGCAACTTAACTTTCTTTGGAGGATCCTCTCGTCTCGAGACATTTCGCAATTGTATTCTCGCTGAGTTTTTGCCTAAATTTCTTCTGTTTCAAATCCTAATCCGGCTCGAGGGACCATGGATCGAATTGGCTTTGGCCTCCTGGCACTAAGGAGGAATCACCGCCTATATTCTTATTTTAACGCTGGTTTTAATTCTACGCTCCTTAACTCAGCGAGCTAATTATAACTCCTTCAAACTTGACTGACTGCTATTGTCTTGTCTCACCAACTCTAATGACTCAACCACGTATACTTTAATAACTAACTTTATTTTCTAAAATCAAGTTTATATACATTTCTAAAATTTACATAATTTAACAATAATTAACAAAAGTAAATTCTAACAATATTGCATATTTAAGGCTGGAACACTATCCATATAATTCTTCCAACGCCAATATCAAACATGCCAGTTCGTAATATTTTCTTGAAGAGCTACACTAACCCGATAAAAAATATTTTTGTCTGACTTCAACAACTTTCGATATATATTTTCGAGCTGATATTTCACACTATATTATTTACTAGACGCCGACCCGGGCTTCGCCCCGGGATTGACCCGTGTGCATATCAACCCGAGTGATATATATTTAGATAAGATTTTTTTTTAAATAATTGTTTTTACTCGAGGGAATGTCTGTAGTCTAGTATGTTGATATAATCAATCTATCTGAATATTATGAAAGGTCAGGTAATTTTTTTGTAGGGTGATGCTCTGAAAAAGAACGCTATACCACTTTATCACTAAACAAATTGGCGAGGCAAAAATAAGCAACCTAAACAATCCATTAGCTTTGCAAGATAAGAACAGAAATAGAGAAATGCATGCAAACTTTTCAACACAAATCAAAATCTTTAATCCTCATTATTATTAGTTTTTTTTTTTGCTTATCCCTAGTGCACGTGGTCAAGGCCATGATAAGCATGGTGGGTAGTTAGCGACTGCTTTTTACTGTAAGCGCACCACATGTCTACACATGTGAAAGCAGTTCGACTTTGCACTTACAAATGTGGCAGAGCCCCGTTTGGTTACTTGCACTCGCTGGTGGGGTTGGACTTTTGCAAGAATCGGGGGGCCATTGGAGCATTTTTTTTTTTTTTTAACAGAAAAAAGTGTCCAATGCGGGGATCGAACCCGGGTAGTAGTGGTCGTAAACCAAACGGTTTAACCAGCCTTCCACCGACCCCCCTTCCTCATCAGTAATGTATATTAGGTAGGATGAGGTTTATTTTGTTTCCATTACATTACATGGAATAGTTTTTTTTTTCTAATAAAATTTACTGACCTCTTTGTTCACCGAAACCTAAACAATGTGTATGTTAGACCACTCTTTGTTCAACCTTACACATTGTTTAGGTCTCTTATTAGGTGCAAGATGTATACTTATGCTAAAATGGTAATTTGAGTAAACATAGGTAAATTCATGTTGGGCCAGTATTGTTCAGCAAGCCAACACAGATATAAAATTACGGTATGAAGCAAGTTGTGCTAAAACTAATATTTCCAATCAAATTATCAAAAAAATAACACATACTATGTAATATAAATACATGTATGTAAAATTAACACAATAATAACCAATAATTAAAAACCATAAATTTTGCTAACACTGTATACTTCTTAAGTAAGAATACCTTACCATGAAGGTTTAAAACCCTACACATTGACACATGTGAAAAATGTAGCATGTGTGTATGATGGGCTTGAAGAGAAAATATTTAAAAAAGATATTTATTGAAACTTTTGTAATACCACACAAAATATGCATATTTACAGTTACAACAGTTGCAGATCTTATTAGCGCTTTAAAAGGGACAATCATATATGAGCAAAGCATCCATGTACATTAGAGGACATTAGAAACATAGTGAAAAAAATATAAAAGGTAATGAATAAATTTTTGGCTAATTGAGGAAAGAAATACCTTAAGAAAGAGCTTCTTGATAAACAATATTTTTTGTGCTGCCATTAGGTGCGAGAATAAAAAGTTTTCTGGAGGAACTGACGCGTGAGCAGGCAACATAAAGCTGGCCATGGGAAAAACATGGAACTTGAAGATCAATTCCAGCCCATTTCAATGTTTGACCTTGTGCTTTGTTAATTGTCATTGCAAAGCACAGCTTAACAGGAAATTGAAGTCTTTTAAAATGAAAGGGCAAATCTGAAGATATAATGGGAATCCTAGGAATCATAACCTTCTCACCAGTGCCGCATCCAGTCAAAATAGTCGCCTCCAGAAGATATCTGTGTAAGCTGTTAACTTGCAACCGAATACCATTACACAATTTTGGGGGATTAAGATTTCTTAACAATATAATTGGGGCGCCAACCTTTAGGGTAAGACTGTGCATAGGCATTCCAGGCGGATTGATAGAATTTAAAAATTCAATGGGGTAATGCACAGAATCATTCGGATCTACAACAGTGTCTATTGACAAATAGGTTCTTGAAGGAGCAATAAATTTACCGAGGATATATTCATTTATCTTGTCCACAGCATCATTTCTTGGCGCCAATAAAGCCCTTTCACTGAACCAAGAAAGTGGCATGGTAAGTAAAGAGCCTATATTGGGGTAAACAGATGATATTAAGGTATGGATATCTTCAACCAAGACACAAAGATCACTTGATGCAATGGAGATGAGTCCCTCGTGAGTTGCAAATGTCCCATTGCCCAGTTCAAGCAACAGCTGAGAGAAGCTGCTTCCTCTGTCGCCAAAGAGATGTGCCCGCATATTGATAGTGAGAGATAACTTAACAATACTACTCCAAATATGAGAGCGCTTAAGGCATGTATTCACCTCGTCTGCTCGAGTGCCTTTGGGAATAACCGGTAAAGTTTGCCGGAAGTCCCCAACAAAAAGAAATGTCACCCCTCCCATTATGGTGTTGCTATCCCTAAGATCTTTCAGAGTGCGATCAAGGGCCTCGATTGAGCATCTATGAGCCATTGTGCATTCATCCCATATCAATAATGAGCATTGCTGTAGAATTTTGGCAGTGGCGCTCTGTTTAGCAATGTTACAGACTGCTAATTCATCATCATAGAGATTCAAAGGTAGCTTAAATAGAGAATGTGCTGTTCTGCCGCCATCAAGGAGTGTAGCGGCGATTCCAGAAGAAGCAGCAGCACAAACTACTAAACCCTCTAAGCGCAATTTGGCTAACAAAAGATTAATAATAAAAGTTTTTCCAGTGCCACCAGGAGCATCCAAAAAAAAAATCGTGCCAGCCCTAGAGCGAACACTATTAAGAATGGCCTCATAACAATATTTCTGATCAGGATTTAAAGAAGATTCGCGGGTTGAAGCCAAAGTTTCTAGCTCACGCCTATCATATATGTCTGATAAAAATGATGCCTCTCTTGGTGGTGATACATTTTCAGGAAGAGGCAAACCCATACACGCAATACTTTTACCTGAAATTGACAGAACATGTTTTGCAATTTCCAGTAACGCGGCATTGAAAACATCAGCATTGTAATCAAGTTCAGGGATGGACATATCTCGTCGCATTCGGTGCAAAATATCTTCAGACATACACTCCTTATGAGCATGCCACAGCGTAAGTGTATCAGACATGTGGCAGAAGATGAGCATTGTAGAGAACAATGCTCTCACCGATGCTGCATTACGACATATAGATGCCTCTTTGAGAGTTTCATTCCAGTGAGAGTCGTCTTCTAGTAAGCCTAAAGCTTTGCAGGCCATTTGGAAGGTAGTGTGGATAACTCCTTCAACTGTGCGCAAACTCTGGAAAGAACATGGCCCTCTAATATGGAACAAAAGAAGTCTCAAATAGTAGCACTCAGCATTAGTTGGGTGAACTGTATAGACGCGGCCAAGAACATCACTTTTCCGCACACCAGGATATCCTTCTACAGGAGTACCCTGCTTTCTGCCTAAAAATTTATTGTTGGTCCAGGTATAGAAAGAAGGAACTTCACAGTATAATAGTGTCCTAGCAAATGTGTCTTGGTTACAAAGTTTAAAAAATGCTGTCAGAGTTGTATCTCTTGGATTTGAAATAACATTTTCTGCATTTGCAGTAGTGAAATAGACCCTCTGTCCATTTTCAAGGTGAACAGCTAAGTGTACAATCGGAGGTGATCTTTCATGGATGCTGAAACCCAGAATCCTCCAAACAGCTTCTGCGGAACTTATATAGCGGCCAGACTGAAATTGGGTAACCTCATCAAGGTGATTCAAAGAGAAAACTGCCTGATCAGTTCCCTTATTAATGTATTTGCACACGTATTTGATGGCCTTTACGGAGCTGCAGTATTCCACATTTATATGGGAATCAAAAGCACGAAGGAGAACAGAATTATAGGGCACAATCCAGCGATTGTCAATATCAAAAGTAACTCCTCGCATATTCACCGATGAAGTAAGACCACCTTCAGCAGAGCACCGTCTTCGGTATCGGGGATAACCATCTTCTGTTGTCGAAGTTGTCTCACAAAAACCTTTAGGATATTTTTTGCTACATTTCCCATCCTTCATACATGGAGAATTTGTGTTCAGAACCCCACATGGACCATGAACCATTTGTTTAATGACAATTGCATGAAGCTCTGGGTCTAAGTTAATATCCGGAATCTCGGCTTGTATGACCTCATCAATTTGATTAGGTCTAATCATGCTCGTAAGCCAAAGCAGTAAATGCGCATGTGGCAGACCACGCTTCTGCCACTCTATTGTGAACATAAAACACTTGCAAGGCCCAAATAGCTCAGCCTTAGTCACTAAATAGATAAGCTTTTTCATTTTAAGGTGAAAAACACGACTAATCAAATCATATCTATCTTTAGCAGAGTTATTTGAAAATAAATGCATTTGAATTTCTTTCCATTGAGGGTTGCATGTAAATGTTATAAAAAGCTGAGGCCTTCCATAGCTACGAACATAAGTCATTGCATCTTGGGTCCGCTCATGCAGATAACGGGGACCACCAGTAAACGATGATGGCAGTATGACTATTTGGCCTATATTGGCTAAATTCTCATCTGCTCGCAGAGCATCTTGCAGGTGAATATAATTTTCTGTCCGAAGCTTTTTCTGATTGCGCCGTATGAAGGAAAGCCTTTCTGATTCAACCTTAGCATACATATCAACCCAGAATTGATTTGTAAGCATGCCATAACGCAGTAGCGAGTTAAATTCCCCAGCACGAGCCATCATTCTGTAAGCATAAAAATTCATGCACGATACAGTCTTCTGCATTATTTCTCTAGTGGATGGATTGACTTGAGGTAGCGAAACAGAATAACCGACCTCACCCCTGCAAAAAATTAACGGGTATTGTAGAGGGTCATATGCTTGATGGATCTCGGATATTCTTTGTGTCAAATTATTACGACAATGTAATACAATATCTCTTGGCCCAAATTCCTGACCTACCATCAGCAGAGCTACTTCATTGGTCGTGGGCGCATTGTAGCGACGCTCATGCTCTTCTGGTGGAAGCTTATCAGAGTGTATAATAACCCGGTAGTCAGCGTGATTTTGAGGAAGAGTTTCTAAGGCTGCTTTAAAGGATTGAATATAATGATTGTGCGCATGCAATAAATCTTGCAAAGAGCGAACTAAATCTCTGTTCAAGTTTGCTGTAATGTTGCAACGTGCAGTAACCTGAGACTCATAATTATCGATAAAGTATATCTGCAGGAATTTGTGCTCACTATCAGGTTCTGGAAGGAGACTACCAATTACGTGGTAAACCTGGCCTTGGACTTTGAAAGTAGGCATATAACCTTGCTCCACAACTTGTCTAGCACCAAAAGATGTCATTTGGAATATAGAGTTATATCTACGGATATGCAGCAAGAAGGACTTCGATAGAGGATGTAGGCCAGAGAGCAAAGAGAAAATAGGTTCTGGAGGGGACTCAATAGCAGGTAGAGAAACTCTACCTTGTTTACAACAGAGGCCTAAGGGTTCATCTTTAAATCTCAAAGCAGAGCAAAACTGGCATACCCGAGACATTTGGCCTATATCGACAGATGAATCAGCTTTATAATCAATATGGGCATTATACTGCAAACCTGAAAACGGCTTATGAGTCCAAAGATGAATACGCTGAACAGGAACTTGCATAGTTTGTGTAGCCGCGACGCGGGCTTCAGAAGACCTAAGAAGGCGAAGCTCACGACGCGTCTCACGTTGAAGTGGTGTCTCAAGAGCTCTAGCATTCCTATATCTCCTGGAAGCAGCCGTATTCCTACCAATTAAAGGTCGGCGGCGGGGAGGCATATTCTGAAAAAAAAAAAAAGATTGAGATTAAGAACAAAAGCTTAAAAACCAGCAATTTATAAACAAAGCATAAAAATTTCCTGTCTTTTTGAGGTAAAAAGCAAAATTCTTAAATTTTTTCTTCAAAATAACCTTCCAGATATGTTAAAAAGATTATAAAAAACTAAAAGCATAATATTAAAAATAAAAAAATAATGTACAAAACCAGTTATCACTAAAAAGCCTCAAAAATAGACCAACCGCCGGACACGGCAATGAAAAAGCATGTTTTTTTGAGGAAAAAATAGAAAAATTCTCTAAAATACAAAATACAACCCCTATATGGTAAAAAAAACTACAAATAATCTAAATATAAAATACATAATCAAATAAATTAAAATATCTTTAATAAAATTTAGAAAAAGGACCTCAAAAAGACAAATAAATGAATCCGTTAAAGAAATCCCTCGCTTACTTAAAAATATAAATAATCTATTTTTTAGATACAACCCATATATGTAGAAAATATAATAAATAAACTGTATCTAAAAGATAAAAGGAATAATGAAAAAATTCCATAAGAAAATTTAAAAAAGGACTTCAAAATGACCCATATTTGAACATACCAATAAAATATCTTGCATCTTAGTGAAAAAAAAATAGAAATAATCCAAAAGTTGTTTACAAAACAACCCATATATGCTGAAAACACCATAATCTACTTCTAAAATATCTAAGCAATTAATTAAAATGAAATTTCAAGCTTTTTAGTGAAAAAAAAGAAAAATAACCCAAATGTTTTGCACAAAAAAAACCATATAAGTGGAAAACACCATAATCTGTAACTAAAATATCAAAACAATTAATTAAAAAGTTTGTTAAGGTCCTCAAAAAAGACATAAAATTGAGCACATGCATGAAATTTCTAGCTTCTTAGTGAAAAAAAGAGGTCCTCAAAAAAGACATAAAATCGAGAACATGAATGAAATGTCTAGCTTTTTAGTGAAAAAAATAGAAATAACCCTAAATTCGTAAAAAATAATATAAAATACCTTTGTCTTATAAAAATTTTAACACGTAATAAAATAAAAAAGAAACTTGATCTCATTAAGTAAGGCCTCAACTTTTTTCGGTATAAAATATGAAAACTATAAAATAAAAGTATCTTACCAAGTATAAAAGTTATTATTAAAATTAAAATATATATATATATAAAAGATAGAACTAATTTAGCAAGAAGCGGAAAGTAAACACTTTTGAAAGTGTTGTATCCGCTGTCGAAAGTAAATACTTTTACTCTGTTGAATTTTTATTGTATTTTATCGACAACAGCAAAGTTATGTATTTTAAAGTTATGAAAAATATTTTGATGTTAAGCAAAACCTGCTCCATCTCGTTTTACATAAATGTTGAAAATTTGGTCGAAATTGATGCATTGTAACGAAAGTTTGTAGTGATGTACTCTTATGAAATTTGCATTTTATTAATATAGATTAATAACTATATTTAGTAATATAACTAATTTTAAGCTGCGTGGTTCTTCAATTAAAAAAATCATTTGTGTCTTATTCTCGCTTTGATTCGCATTAGATGCGGTTCACGCGACGTCTATATGCACGATATTACTATTAAGAACACATCGACCAAACTTCTACTGGCTTTTCTGCGAGGAAAAAAATAAATTCTGGGAGGGCTTGGCTCATCAGTGGTGAACCCTCCCATCGGTTTCTCCAATTCTCTCAATCTACCAGACCGCTTCTTTAGAGTTATAATACTTTATTGGATCATTCTGCTTATATATGCTACACTGAAGGTTGGAATCTCAGAAATTGTATTTAAGAAAACTATACAAATAATAATTCAGGACAGTAGAATTACATATAAATATATGCATCGAGTAATGCTCTTCCGCCAACAATAGTTTTTCATCGCGCTGAAGACAGTAGAAGTTTGGCTTATGTGCAAAAGAATCATTCAGGTCTTAATATTTTAATTTGTTATATATAGATGACGCGTTATTATCTTATATTAATATATGCCTAACTAGCCTTTTCCTTATTGTTGGCGGAAGAGCATTGCTCGATGCTAATATTTATATGTTACTAGCCGAATGACCCGGGCAACGCCCGGGTTTTACTCGATTAAATGTTTTTATTCAAATACTGTTCGTTACAATTATAAATTGGCGCCGTGGATGTCATTCTTGTGAAACGTCCCGCTCCAAACTTTGTGTCTGAGACGCGATAATATTATAAAGAGATGATCTGGCTTTGTGTCTTCTGCTCGAATGAATGTTTTTCTGTTAGAATTTTGTTCCTGCACACTAAAATTGAACTGGCTTCACCCGTGGTCTCAGCCTTTTGGAATATTTTTCCCGATATAATTTTGTATCTGATAATCAAACATGATACAGCAATATTGTCATCATCATTTTCTGACTAAAAAAACAACTATTTTTGCCCAGAACCTGTCAATTTTATTTTTATTGGCTAAAAATTCGATAAATATATTTTCCAGATTTTTCTCTATGCCCGGTCAAAACACGTCTTACATGTACATTAGGTCAGCTGATATTACCTCCCATCTTCACCGCTAGAGGCGTTGCTTGCGAGCGAAAAGGCAAATTTGCAATGCAATTTGCAAATAACTCGAAGAATATTCGGGATAGAGACCTGAAATTTTCACTATAAGCTTTCCAGATTCTACTATATATACTTCTATAATTTTTGTCAGATTAGTCACGATTTGTGGACACTGACTTTTATATATATAGGGATTCTACTGTCCTAAAAGCCTATGTCCATAGTTTGCTTCTGAAATTCCATCCTTCAGTGTAGCATATATAAGTAGAATGATCCAATACAGTATTAAAGCTCCAAAGAAGCAGTCTAGTAGATTAAATTGGCGAAACCACTGGGAGGGTTCACCACTGAGGAGCCAAGCCCTCCCAAAATATTTTAATCGCAGTAAGGACAGTAGAAGTTTGATTGATGTGTAAAAGAAACATTCACGTCTTCATTTTTTAATATAAATAATTTTTTTTCTATTGTTTTTTCATGTGTTAAGCGTATTTACGCATATTTGCCCTTAAATACCCATTTCTTGGTTTTTCAAGAAGCATCTGGGACCAAAAATATTTTTGGTCGCAGTGGTACATCCTGCTCCACGCTGACGAGCGCCAACAGCGCGAAACGCGTTCGTGGATGGCTTTTCTTAATTTGTCAAGAAATTGGGTTGGCCAAATATCACGGAGCAAGTTAAATAAACGTTCAGTTTATTTTTGATCTACCAGATGGCGCTCTGCCATCTAAAAAACACATGTGCTCGTGGTCAGGAGATATGCTCTATTTATTTTTAATAAAGAAATATATATAATATATAACATATAAAATATCTTCAGTTTTCCAAGATAGGTTTAAAAACGATTTTCATTTTACCTTAAGTTTAAAATAGGTTGATTTCGATTTATATCAAACCACAAGTATAGTGACTATGAATTTATTGATGTTTGATTAAATATTGGCGTCTGAATGATTGAAGACATTTTTCAGGAATTTCTCATACCTATATAAGAGGTAAAGAAAGATTAAAATGTTATTTGAATTTTAAAAAGAGGATTTGAAAAATGGAAATTTTAATTCATTTATAGGGTGTCTCTCTATTTCAGTGTCCCGCTGATTGAATATTGTTTCTACTTTCTACCAGAATCTAGCCATTCAAGTGCAGGTCACACATATTGCATCAAACACGTTATTCTTCTGATTGTACGATGTGACACGTATAGATTATCTCACTGGACATTTGCCTTTTCGCCAAGTGTTTTAAAGAACAAGTAAACGCAGGTTTTAGAGTTAAATAAAAATAAAATATAGAATCTAATCAGAAGTTGAATATCTGTTTTTGAGTTAAGGTACAAAATATATCAACTTTAGGACTTTGGTTTATATATATGTGAAAATATATAAATTCAGAAAACCCTACATAAACCCTTGGGATATATGATTAAGATAATAATAGTAAGAAAGTGAAATTGTAATGGCATCAGGTGGATAAATTAAGAAAATAGTCATCTCCTGATAATGCAACTACTAGCCGAATGACCCGGGCAACGCCCGGGGTTTACCCGATTAAATGCTTTTATTCAAATACTATTCGTTACAATCATAAATTGGCGCCGTGGATGTCATTCTTGTATAATATATAAATGAGTTTTAAAAATTGTAAAAAAAAAAATGCATCGGCCGGGAATCGAACCCGGGGCGCCCGCGTGGCAGGCGTGCATTCTACCACTGAACCAAAAGCAAACGGTGACAGAATAAAGAACTCATGACGCTGATAACTGTATATATTAAAGATTTGCAGATAGCTTGGTTTATATGTCGGAATAAATATCAAATAATCGTTTATTTTCAATTATTCCATAATTGGCCAAATACCCTTTTAGGTACAGCTTGCACCACGCTGATGAGGATTAGCAGCCCAAAACACGTTCGTGGTTAGCTTTTATTGATTAATAAAAAAAGGTATTTGACCAATTATGGAATAAATGAAAATCAACGATTAGTTGATATTTATTTCGACAAATGGCGCAGGCCATTAGCAACTTTTAGTTGAATTATCAGGAGATAACATTTTTTAAAATGTATGAGTAAGGTTTATAGGAAATGGTACAACTATTTAATTTGGCTTTGTTTCAAGATCACCCGTTCTGTCAGAATTATTTATCTATATTAATAAAATGGAAATTTCATAAGTGGTGTTCGCGAAAAACTTTCGTTACAATGCATCAATTTCAACCAAATTTTCAACATTTATGTAAAACGAGATGGAGCAGGTTTTGCTTAACATCAAAATATATTTCCTAACATTAACATGCGTAACTTCGCTGTTATCGATTAAATACAAAAAATCAACAGAGTTAATTTTATTTATATATAAATACAAAATTAAATTTCAACAGAGTTAATTTTTTTACATATGATATAAAAAGCCAACAATGAAGAATGAATGTAAGATAAAAAACCAACAATAAATAGTAAATGTAATATAAAACGCCAACAATGAAGAATAAATGTAAGATAAAAAGCCAACAATGAAGAGTAAATATAATATAAAAAGCCAACAATGAAGAAAAAATGTAAGATAAGAAGCCAACAATGAAGAGTAAATGTAATATAAAAAGCCAACAATGAAGAATGAATGTAAGATAAAAAGCCAACAATGAAGAGTAAATATAATATAAAAAGCCAACAATGAAGAGTGAATGTAAGATAAAAAGCCAACAACGAAGAGTAAATGTAAAATAAAAAGCCAACAATGAAGAATGAATGTAAGATAAAAAGCCAACAATGAAAAGTAAATATAATATAAAAAGCCAACAATGAAGAGTAAATCTCTCTATATATAAAAATGAATGTTTGTATGTTTGTCTGTTTGTATGTTTGTTTGTATGTCCGGTATACAAATTGGCAGTAGTTCACTAATTTAAACCAAAATTTCCATACATAGGTAAATAAATACGGGGAAGACGATAGGCTATTAAAAGATATATATAAATCAATTATTAAAACTATATATTTTTAGTCAGAAAATGATGATGACGATATTGCTGTATCATGTTTGATTATCAGATACAAAATTATATCGGGAAAAATTCCAAAAAGCAGAGACCACGGGTGAAACCAGTTCATTATTTTGTACGCAGGAACAAAATTCTAACAGAAAAACATTCATTCGAGCAGAAAACAAAAGCCAGATCATCTTTCTATAGAAATATCGCTTCTCAGACACAAAGTTTGGAGCGGGACGTTTCACAAGAGTGACATCCACGGCGCCAATTTATAATTGTAACGAATAGTATTTGAATAAAAACATTTAATCGGGTAAAACCCGGGCGTTGCCCGGGTCATTCGGCTATATTATATAAATATATAATGTAATGAATATTATTATCATCATTATCAATAATATTCGTTAGGCAAACTTTCACTCGGATAAAACCCGGGCGAAGCCGGGTACACATCCGCTAGTATAATATATAAACACACATGCATTTCATTTATAGTGGGTGGAATTATTCAAGGCCTTTTTGCTATATTAAAATAAAGGATGAATCTCTGCAATTGGTGAACAGAATATGAAGTTTCATATATCCACATACAGTTTCATCCATTGTAGAATTTCGGTATTTATTTTTTATGAACAATTTCGTTTGATAATTCATATCCTCTACATATAAAGAGCGCTATGTGTATTTTTTACATAAATATTTAACTATAATTAATCTTCCATCTCACAAATAAAAATGATCTTTGCTTAACAAAGGATTCTCAGTATAATAAATTTAAACTATTTTTGACTCGTATGTTTCTTTTCAAAATAAAAATAAATCTATTACTTTTACTGCCAGAATAAAATAAATACCCTCCCATTACTTTATCCTTGTAGTAAAATCATTATAGAAAATTGTTTTATTAAAAAGAGAAACGTACCCGTCAAAAATAGTTTGAATTTCTTATAAAGGAAACCCTAGCTATTCCAAAATAACTGTTGATTAAATATGAATTATTCCAAAATTAAAATCACGATAGGATTCGTCATCATACCCAGCTACAGGAAGAAAGACAAAATTCATCTAATTCATATTTCTTTTAAAGTAACGAGATATACACTGCGTGACATTGAAAATGGAACACCAAGAAATAGTGGCCAGAAAGTGATGAAACTCGGCAGACAGAGAGAGAGAGAGAGGGACGAACAATAAGTGATCTTTATTTCAAAATGATAGTCATAATACAGAGCGAGAACGGCGTCGGCTTAGTAGCAAGTAGGACCACCGCGGACGGCGATGCACGCAGCAACACGTCTAGGTAGAGAGTCAATCAGAGTACGGATGGCGTCCTGAGGGATGGCTCTCCATTCCCTCTCAACCATTTGCCACAGTTCGTCCTCTGAACGCGGCTGTGGCAAGGCATGCAAACGGCGTCCAATGATGTCCCAGACGTGCTCGATTGGTGAGAGATCAGGAGAGTACGGTGGCCAGGGAAGCATCTGTACATCTTGCAGAGCTTGTTGGCTAATGCGAGCAGTGTGCGGTCGGGCGTTATCCTGCTGAAAAAGGGCATTGGGTACCCCCTGAAGGTAGGGGAGTGTCACCGGTCGCAGCACATCATCAACGTATCGTTGGGCCGTCATAGTGCCCTGAATACGAAGTAAAGGTGACCTGGAATCATACGCGATTGCGCCCCAAACCATGATTCCACGTTGTCGCACCGTGGGGCGTTCCACAATTGCTGCCGGATTGGACCTTTCTCCACGTCGACGCCACACGCGTACACGGCGACTATCACTGGACAAGCAGAAACGCGACTCATCTGAGAACACGACCCTGTGCCATTCCGTCATCCACGTCGATCTAGCCCGGCACCATTCCAAACGTTGGCGCCTATTCGGTGGGGTCAATGGCAGTCTTCTTAGCGGACGGCATGAGTGCAAGCCATTAGCAACCAATCGACGGGAAATGGTTCTGGTCGAGATGGAATGATCTAAGGTGTCTTGCACATGTTGCAGAATGGCGGTACAAGTGGCTTGTGGGGCCGCCACTGCTTGTCGAAGGATACGCCGATCCACACGTGCTGACGTCACTCTGGTTGCACCGACATTCCTATAAATTGCCACATTTCCTTGTTCCAACCTTCTTCTCCACAGTCGGTGCACCGTGGACGCACCAAGGTGTGTATCAGCTGCGATTTGACGTATGGACCAACCTGCCCTTTTCAGTCCGATCACCATGTCCCTCGTAAAAGCGTCTGTCTGCTTGAACTGCCTCCGTTTACGATGACCTGGCATTCTCTGTTATTACACGTGTCTTTTGACACAAGAACAAAATTTCTACAATGATTTTCCTTGAAGAAATAACGACACGAATACTGTCCTTTCTGCAAGTTCCTTCCCTTATATCTTACTCCATGTGCGCACGAGAGCTGCGCATTTTACACCATTTGCATAACTCGGTTAGGCGCGTCTACCCTGAAATTTGCATAATTTTCTGGCCACTATTTCTTGGTGTTCCATTTTCATTGTCACGCAGTGTATAAACATTGATTCATTGATAGAGATAAAATCTTTGTCTATTTATAATACTGCTTCCACAGTTCAGTAGAAAATATCTGTTTATCCTCAAAACCAGTTAGTAATCCTATCTAAAATATAGAACATATATTATATATATATATGTCGTATTGTAAATTTTTCCAAAGTTTCAATATCTGGAAATGACAATTAAGCAGTCGTTAGGCATTTTTCCTTCTTCTTTATTATAAGCAATCAGCGCGAGGCCACACACACTGGACAACACTGCGCCGAGACGTGGATCAACTTTTCTTTTTTAACATGGAATTTACATGTTTAAAAAATGTATTTGGCAATTTGTGAAACAATTCAGACAAAAATAAAAGATTAAACAAAAACTAGTACATTAAAAACAATTGTGTGTTCAATATGGAATTGAATCATGGTTTACTATATACAAAATATATCACTACCCCCCACGAAAAGAAAAAAATAATAATAATACAAAAAAAAAAAAAACTTCCCTTCTTTTTTTTTCCTTTTTTTTTTTACAATGGTGGCTGGGAGGGGAAGGACGGTAAAGGACAAGATATATTTTGAACAACAAAGAAAAAAGAGAAAAAAAAACTATACATACAATAATTTTATATACAAGAAAAGATGTTAGATGTGTTAGGATGACCAAAGTTCTGTTAGTTGGGATCACAGAAAAGGTGCCCAAAAACTTAACTAACATAATGCAGACAACTGGGGAAAAATTTTCTGAATATCAAGCACTACATGTTTACATACCCTCATACACATAGGTATAATCCCATTCAATAGCAACTTTTATTGCTGAATGGAAGTATGCAAAATTCTGGGTTAGTAGTGGAAAAACTTGCCTGTTAAGCTAAGTGCCCAAGCATTGTTCCAGGTCCTCTTCTTGAAATGGAAAAATTGTTTTTAGGTTTTCCTCGGTATCTTCAGATACTGGTTCCCAGAGTCTTATTTTAGAAATATTAACTATTGTTGTACGTTTATTTTCGGGTTGACATGGCTTATCTATTTCTATTGTTTGGGGGGAAGGTATGGCAATTATCGTATAAGGTTCTGGGTAAAAAGCTGGCATAAGTTTACCTTGGCCTGATTGGTAAGGGATCTTATACAGTACCTTATCTCCTATTTTTAAATTGGGCGTTTTATGGGATTCATTATATCTTTTGACTAATTTGAGATGCAGTTTTTTTGTGTTATCATTGGCGGTTTTCCTAGCTTCTTCTATGGGGGGATAGGCTATTGTTAGGTCACTGGTATAAAATGGATCAATGCCGAAAAGTAAATAAACGGGAGGAATTGTAGTTATTGAATGGGGAGTATTCCTATATTCTTCTAATGCTTTTTGTAATAGCTTGTGCCATGGAATTCTGGGATTTTGTTGATGGTGGAGTCTTAACTTCGAAATGATAGTGGCATTAGCCCTTTCTACCAGCCCATTACATTGTGGATGAGAAGGGGATGTCATAACGTGTTTTATGCCTTTTTCCTGTATGAATTTATTGAATCTTTTGGAGACAAATGAGGGATGTCTGTCGGTAACAATAATCTTTGGCTTACCTATACTTAATAATTGATTTATAATATTTATATACGTTGCTATCGAGGTACTTTTAGAAGGAAAAGCCCAAATGTATCTAGAGTGATGATCAACTACTACATGAAGGCAATTTTTTGTACTATTATATTCTCCTAAGCCTAAAATACTGTCAAGAGCAACTATATCAAATGGTTTCTCAGCCAGCGGTAAAGTACCCATGAGTCCATATGAAGGTGTAGTCGGCTTCTTTACAGATTGACATGTTTTGCATTTCAAAATATAATTTTTTATTTTACCTATCATACCTTTAAAATAATATTGTGTTGATATTACCCTAGCCATTGCACTAATACCTGGGTGTCCTAAACTTTCATGGGCCTTAATTATCAATTATTGTTGTAAAGATGGTGGTACTACTATTCTATCTTTATTTTTTAATCGAATATAAGTGATATTGTCTTTATTGAAATATAATTTAGATGAAGGCTTAGCTAAGGATTCTTGTCCTTCTTTTAAGTCTTGTATGGATAGGAAGCAAGAATATGGTAAGCGGGACAACATGTCAGCTTCATAATTCTCACATCCTTTATTAAATTTGAATTCTAAATCATATTCTGATAATCTTAATGACCATCGAAATAGTCTACCATTTGTATGTTTGAAATTATTTAACCAAATTAATGCTTTATGATCAGTGTGAACTATTACCCGCTGACCTGAAATGTAGGGATGGTATCTCTTGCACGTTTCTATTATTGCTAATAATTCCAGCTCTGTGATGGTATATTTGGATTCTGCACCCCTTAAGGCCCTACTATAAAACGCTATGGGTTTCATTGTGCCATCAGGATACTCCTGTTTGAGCACGCCTCCTAAACCTGCAGTACTAGCATCACAAAAGATATGCGTAGTTAATAACGGATTATAAATTTGGAGGATTGGTTTCGAAACTAATGCTTCTTTAAGAGCCTCAAAACTTTTTTGGCATTCGTCAGTCCATGTAAATTTTATATCTTTTTTCAAAAGATTATTTAAGGGAGCTCTTAATTTATTAAAATGATTTATAAACTTAGCATAATGTGTAACGCTTCCTAAAAATGATCTTAAGCACCTAACATTACGAGGAGGTGGCAATGATTTAATTATATCAACATTAATGCCTGAGGGAGACATTTGGTCTCCAAAAATTTCATAACCTAAATAATTTATCTTTTTCATAAAAAATAAACACTTTTCCTTCCTAAGTTGGATACTCTCTTTTTGTAGAATTTCAAATATTTCCTTAAGATGTTCCAAATGGGATTGCGTATCGTTTGAAAAAACCAATAAATCATCAAAATAAGAAATTACATTTTTAAGGTCATATTTTTGTAATATTGAACTAAGTATCCTATTAAAGATGGCGGGAGCTGTACGTAGACCAAATGGTAGTCTACACCATTGATAGGAACCTTCTGTGGTGGTAAAACATGTCATGTATTGATCCTTTTCATGCAAGGAAACAGTCCAGTATGCACTTAAAATGTCAAGACATGAGAATACTTTCGACCCTTGAACCTTCTGGATGATATTTTCAATTAACGGAATTGGAAAACTGTCACCTATTAATTTTGAATTTAATTTTCTAAAGTCAATACATAGTCTAGTCTTATCACTTTCTCCTTTTTTACGGGCTAGGGTTACTGGCGAACTGTATGGTGATGAAGCAGGCTTAATTATGCCATATTTCAACAACTGACTAATTTGTTCTTTAATTGTTCCGTTATCCTTTAGATTATGTCTATAAGGCCTGAGACAAACAGGAGTCTTATCTCTGAGTGTTAATCTCGGGGGATCTACCTTTAAAGGTCTAACATTATACTTATTTTCACCAAAAAGATCATCATAGTCATTCATCAAAACATGTAAATTATTTCCAAGTCTGACGTCATTATGTATATAACTATCTTCTGAGTTTGGTAAAGGCAAAGGTCGGAAGTTTGGTTGATAAATAGGTCTCGATTTAAAACAAGAAGGAAAATATATGTTAGATTGATTTATAGTTTTACCTATGGCATGTACATTTTTTATACGATTACATTTCCCTGATAGTCTTAAACAATAATTATGTTTGTTGCAATATTTAGCAGATCTAACAAGACTTAAATAATTTTTAGAATTATCATATTGTAAGGCATCAAGTTCTTCTTTAGAAAAAGTATAATCAAAATTAGATAAAACACCATCATTTTGTATAATAACATTTTTATCAAAATCAATCTTTAGTTTAAAATATTTTAGGTACTTTGTGGACATTATCAAACAGTTCAAATTAGGATTATCAATAATATAAAACAAAATATTTTTAGTTATAATTCCAATTTTTATATTCAAACAAATCTGGCCTTTTATGTTAACATTATTAGATACAGTACTTATTTTATCGTAACTAGAAATATTTATGTTATTTGAAAAATTCTTGGGCAAAAAATGAGTAGGTAAAATATTAATCTCACTACCTGAATCAAAAAGAATCATAAACATACCCAGGAACCATGAGTCTGCTGCCCCCACATCCGCTCTGATCCCCGGGCACCGTCAACATCCCACTTGGCCTTGATTACCGGGGTTCGACGCACTTTGTAGGCCGATGGATGAAGTCCCAGGATGGCCAGGTTCGTGGAGTTGGCCGGCGTTGACATCTCCATGCTGCGGCGTGATAGATCGCCACCGCGAGGCCATGTCGGGGCGATTTCCTCCAGCAAAGTTGTTCCTCCGTCCGTTATTCCATCTTCCGTCTCTTTGTTGAGTTGTGTGCTCCAAAGATTCGGCAATACGAAGCCAGTCCTCTAAGGAATGTGGCGAGGAAGCAATCAGAAACTTCTCGAGTGGGCCGGCACCAGATGTAAGAGATTCCAAGACTAAATCCTTTGGCATGTGTAGTTGTGTGCCAATTTTTACCTTTTCAAAATAATAACCACGAACTGATTGCGTCTCTTGCTTAGTTAGTTGCCAGAACTTTTTATGTAGCCCGCGTTCAAACTCTGGGAAGAAGGTCATCATCCTAGAATGTAAATCTTCCAAGGTGTCAATTTCGTCACAAATTGTGGCATAAATCTCAAGAGCATTGCCCTTAAAAAGAGTGGGTATCATGAAAAGAGCATCTTCTTGTTTGATATTCCGGAGCTTGATTTGTTGGTTGAAAACCTTCAGCCATTGTTAGTATTTAAGCCCTTCTTCAGGGTTAAAGCTTGGTATCAAATCTTTGGGGCAATATTCCATATTCGAATTTTCTTTGAGATCAGTTTTATTAATAAATGAAGTATTTTTTTGGCTTGCCTTCCTCTTTCCCATGCCTTGAGATTAAGTAAAATTTCCGCGAACAAGTTCGAATCCTGTCGGCTATTTGTCGTATTGTAAATTTTTCCAAAGTTTCAATATCTGGAAATGACAATTAAGCAGTCGTTAGGCATTTTTTCTTCTTCTTTATTATAAGCAATCAGCGCGAGGCCACACACACTGGACAACACTGCGCCGAGACGTGGATCAACTTTTCTTTTTTAACATGGAATTTACATGTTTAAAAAATGTATTTGGCAATTTGTGAAACAATTCAGACAAAAATAAAAGATTAAAAAAAAACTAGTACATTAAAAACAATTGTGTGTTCAATATAGAATTGAATCATGGTTTACTATATACAATATATATCATATATATAAGTTGCAGTATTACAGGGTCGTCGACCTTAGTTTCCTCCTTCTTGGTGTTATACACGTTTCCCGAGCGGGTTTCCATATTTAAAGCAAACAAATAAAAGTAAATAAAAGTAAATTACCTTTTAAAGTTATTGTGTTTATTTATTCGTTGCCTTCCTCGTAGGTCGTGATCCGGTGACTTCGTCTCGGTCCTCTCTCTCTCTCTCCAATAACCAATCAAGTTATAGGTACAACAAAATTATTACAAACGGAATGATACCAAAGTATATAATCTGTTTTAAACAAATATTAAATATCATAGAATATTTAAAATAAATGTAGGGCGCATCAAAATTGATGCAACAATATATATATTTATAACTATTGGAGTAAAATGTAATATTAAAGCGTTGGCCGGGATGGGAAAAGTAAATTCAAGAAGTGACAAGGTATAAGAAGAGGCAATATCCAAGCAAGTTGTCAGACTTGATGTGGGATCTATTCTATTTGTGTCCAGTCCTGCAGCTCCTTTCCATTATTTATGAGGTAAATAAGTAAGTAAAGCCGTTTTGGCCACCGCTACATCAAGTTGATTCTAAATATTTATAAGTCCCAAGCCTCTGTTTATTCAATAAATAATTTGATCAGGACATTGAAGACATTTTTATAGAAAGACTATCAGTTTGGATTAAGGATTGGAGACGTCAAGTATTGAATAACTCGGGTTTATATAAAATAGATATATTTATTTTTGTACGTGTTGCTTGATAGATCAATATCTTTATATTAGTTGATGTCAAATAGGTGTTATTTGTTTTTGTTGGTTTTCTATTGATAAATAATACTGATTATAAATATTCAAATATATGAGAGAGAGTCGATGAAGATTGTTTATTATATTATTTTCTTGTTTTATAGTTAATGAGATATATTAGTGTCCTATAAAAAGCATAAAAATGTTGAAAGAATATTCTCATACATTAATTATATTTATTTCTGCCAAAAGGTAAGCTTAATAACTTGTTTTCCTCAAATTTCCGCAAGACCTATCTATGCACGGAACGGAATTCGAAATTTATAGACGAAGTGTAAATGAGAATTTTGCCGCGGGAGGATATTGATCTATAAAAATAAAGCTCATTCCCTTCTTTGAAAGTTGTTTTATGTGAAATTCCTTCTTTCAAAATAATGCACTGTATTTTTTTTCATTCCAAATTATAGTGAGCTATGATAAGGTTTTTATACGAAGCAAAAAGGTGGACACAAAGAATATTCAAAAGAGGATGTCGCTAGTACACAGCGAATCAGTAATGTCTCTGCAATCCATATGGAAGTAATGGCATCAATTTGACTTAGGCAAGACGTCGCTTGAAGATATGTACATTCCGGAGGGCCACAAACTCTGTAACTGATACCGTTTAAGTAGAAGCACGTGTTAGAGGTCATCAAAGAAATTCGTTCCGTGTCATGTTTCCCAAAGTTCCGTAGCAAATTATCGTTAAGTAAGACCTGCAATTACCAGAGAAGACAAGTTTTCAGGACTTTCATCTTCAAAAGAAGTGTCTATTCAGCACAATGCTAGACCTCACACTGCCACAATTACGGCACAACATATTGAACGTGTAAGAAAATAACTTATACTACATCAACCATACAGTCTCGTCTACCACTAATGACTATATCGTTCTATATGACTAGCTCTTATTTGGGGCGTTAAAAAAGAAGCAGGCTGAGGCGCCAACCACATCGATGGGACAAAAGATCATATGGGGATGTTCTAATTCATTATCTTATGATAAAGATTATTCCCTGCTTTAACATTTTGCCATAATCATTAAGGAATCTAGGGTGTGGTTTCTTTTCACATTTCTTTTACATCTCGAGCTTTCGAGCTAACATGCCCTTATCACTGAGATCTAGAAGTACAACTTGGCTAGAAGTAGTACTTCTGAATCTCCGTGTTGAAGGGCATATTAGCCCGAAAGCTTGAGAAATTAAAGAAATATGAAAATAAACCAAACACTAGAATTCTTATTCATTATGTCAAAAGAATTATCTGTTACCATATTTAACGATTAATTCTTTAAACGAATAACACCTATATTAACTTTTCACTCTTTTAGACAAACAAATTCCTTCACAACATGCCAACCTTCCCACCCAGCTCTGTGCTAAATTAAATCCAAAAATTTAGTTACATTCAATCGATCACCACTTAATTAAAAACTTTGTTTTCCGTTTAATGTTGAAAAGTTTGGCAATAAATGTGTCCACACAAATGTTTATATTTTTTATCTAATTAAAGATTTTCAAGGTCTCCAAATTCTTTGCTTAATTGAAAAAGAAAGAAAAAATAGTCCCCCCCTTTTGATAAATTACTTGAGCTACTATGTTCTTTGTAGAATTCGTTTATTTTCACAACATCGATAAATAAAAGACTAAATTAATTGTTTTTAGTCGACCAGAAAGTTAATGTGGAAATGAATTAAATTCTAATTATACTTACTTCTTTAGAATAAAGGTATGCATTTTTATATTTTGGGATGAAGAATTTGTCGAAATTAGTTTTAGTAATTCGATCATTTCTTTTTCAGTAGAGATCTTATATTTCAGAATAGATTTCAAAAAACAAAAGTTCTTTTGATTCTCTCACATTCTATCAATTCTTTATCGAGGGCTCTATTATGAACGAAGATAGCACAATGTATTCAGAGGATAGGGTTCAGTAACATAATGTACTTCATTTTGTTTCCTCGACTGATGATATGATTTCCTGTTTTATTATGTCTGAAAAGTTTATAAAATGGTTATTATACCTTCCAAAGTTTATTTTTCTGTTTGTGGAGTAACTTATATATATTTTGCCTATCCCCTCTTATAAATAAAAAAAATATTTGTATAACTAGACAGCATTTAGAGATCAAAAGTTATGTTTTTTTAATTCAAAAAACACTCTTTGATTTTGTATTTATTAAATTTCCCCATATATAAAAAAAAGTCTTCTGAATGTTCTTTTATTTATTTATTTATCAAATCAGACGCGATATCCCTACAAGGGATGCTTGCGTCAATAACAACACTAAATTCAGATACTATATTACAAAAAAAAAAAAAATTAAAATAATTACAAGATTTGAAAAGATAAGAAAGAGAACATTAAAATCATTCTTGATTTTACATCACAACCAACAAAATAAACAAACCAAAAATATACAAATAGGTAATAATTAAGGTTTTTTTTTAACCAAGAGAGAAAATCATAAATATATTTACAGAATTTTCTAAATTTAAAATACGAGTCTTTACTATTTACAAACATAAAAAGATCCTTGTATTCGATGTTTTTCCGGTTTCTGTAGTTCTGGAAGATTGGGCACTCAAGAAGCAGATGACTGGAATCCTGCTTTCTCTTTCCACATAAACATCCCGGATCGTCTATAGCTCCTATTCGAAACAGAAAATCTCCGAAATTTCCATGACCAGTAACGAATTGCACATTGTAAAAGTCAGGGCGGAAATATTTTGGAATGCCCAAAGGGAAAAAGAGACGAAAGTGATCACTTGTATTAGAAAACATATCTTCCATTCTTGTTCTTAAAAATCCATTTATTATTGAAGGAGAATGTGGACTGAACGTTCGTTGGTCTTCCTCGCTTAGTTGGTCCAATTCATATTTAATCAATCTTGATTCGATAAAATCAGTCAGGAATGGGATCTCTGCCAGACAGTGGACACAATTTGAGGAAGATGTTTTAAACGATCTAGTAGCCCAAAGAACAATTTGGTATTGCATCGAATTTAATTTCTGTTTACAGCGGTTATTTATTTGGTAAAACCAAATTTCAGCTCCATATGTTAGAATAGGTCTAATTAGCGTCTTATACAAAATTAACCTTTTATTAGAGTTTATACCCCATATTTTGCCGCTGAGGGAAAAAAGCAGATTTTTCATGCGATGCGCTTTATGCAAAATCTCATTGATGTGCGGGGTGAAATTTATTTTTGTTCTGTACCTGTGATTAGATAATTTCATTCCCAAAATTTTGATTTCATTTGAAGGCTTTATGACGGTTTTTTGAAATTCCAACTGGAACCTATGGAAATTATGAAAGTGAATCAAGTTTGTTTTTTCTGGATTTATTTTTAACTTGTTTGAGCGACACCATTGAGTGACATAGTTTAGGGTGTTCACTAACTCAGTTTTTAGACCCTCTAAATTATAATGCCAACATATTATAGAGATGTCGTCCGCGTAGCAAATAATTTCAGCGTTTGTTGATTTAAAATTCATTAAAATATCGTTTAGCAAGATGTTCCATAATAACGGTGACTTGCTACCATTTTATTCTCCTATATTAAAGTATAAATGTATTACAATATGCAAATGTACAACGTAATTACATACAATGTAATGCTAAAAAGGTTGAAAATTTCACATATTAATTTATCACTCCCTCACAAAGACAAACTTTTATAGAATATTTTCTGTACTTTCTCGATATGGGGGAATAGGTAAACGTATTTAACACCTGAGAACATGAAAACCTTTTTATTCGCATCAGATACGATGAAAATATTAGGTCAGGTAGGTGTCATTGTCAGAATTTCAACCCTGGGATATGCTAATTACTTTGATAACAGCCTAATTAGCATAATCGCGGGTCGTTACATGTTTAAACGATAATAATATGTTAATGAATCTTTATATTGACTCTATATACTCTATACTACTCTCTCTAATATATAATAATAATAAACATTAAAAAGAGAGTAAAAACAATAAGGCTATATATAGTATAACCATTCACTAAGTAAAAAAATTCTAAGAAAGGCTAGACAATTTTTTTAACGATTCAATGTATTTTATTGACACTGTTTGCGACTAGTTATGTAAATAACTTGCTAGGCAGCATTTATTTATAATCATGTAAATTTTTCTTTCTTTCTTTTAATTATGTAAATATATATGTGATGAGGTATCCTGTCGACTCTCGCTATAGCTGTGATAACCGAGGGTCAAACCTGTAGAAACCGAGAGGGACAGTCAGGGCGTGGAGAGTTTTCCAGTACCTATCTGCACCTTGGAGGACCTTTAACAGTTCTCACAGAGTACAGGCAGTCGTGGAATGTCCACACACAAAAAACGAAGAGACACAGTTGTAGTAGGAAAGTTCCGTGAATAGATAGGAGTCGAGCTAAGAGCAAGATGGAGTTAGAAGAGATCTTACTGTTTTATATGGCGATGAGGTAGACCTGGCTACAACCGCCAAGGGCTCACGCCGATGGCGAAGTGACTGTAAGTTCGGTTAAAACCGAGGTTTTATATACCTTTGCCGAGGAGGGAGACATGCGAGAATTTGGACTTTGAACAGGTTCAAAGAGCGTGGGGGCGTCTGCGCTATTTTGCACCCTTTGACCTTGATGGCAACGACTTGCCAAATTCCTTTTTAGGGTTGATTTCTATCTCGATCTCTTGCTTAGCTTAGCTCTTAATCTATTACCTAGTTGTATTTATTCATTCTCAGTTTGTACAAAGTACATTACATATGGTGATGCAATGACACATGTCAATCATGCGTATAATTATTTATAGATGTGTCTCTATATACAACATGACAATCTTGTTATAAGTAGTATACAATATAGGGTTGTTGGTTTAAATTACCATAGATGGGCCCCGGAAGTGAAAGGGTTTATCCGGGTTTAAACGGGTAGAGCCTCTCTAACACAGGTAAGTAATTAAAATTTATTTTAATTAATTTAAACTGTGAGGGTTAAAAAGGGCTATAACAAGATATTTTGTTTGGATATATCTGAAAATTATAAAAAATAAAATTTATGTTTAATTTAAAAGTTATGATATTCATTATAAAAGAGAAATTTAGATAAAACCTTTCTTTGATTAAAAAAAATAATGATGATGAAAAATAAAATGATGTTCTAAGAGATTGCTGGCGGGCGTTGGAAAGGGTTAGGGGTTAAAGAATATGCAATTGTAAGTATTACACAGGCAACCAAATACTTAGATCCAGGTGCAAAGCGAGGATATAGACTTGAGCGTCTTCCTAGGCAATATTTCACTTGTGATCCTGTATAAAGTTACAGTGCTTTGTCACAATTGTAGGGTTATTGAGTTGAAAAGTTGTTGAAGAACAAGTTGTTCATTAATATGATTGTGAAAGGGGTGAAATGGAGAGCCATGCTGGTCAAACTATAGACCTATGCCTCTCAAAAATGATTACATTAGATTAATTTCTAACATTGAGAATGGAATCAAAAATTTGAATGAAAATGATAAAGTTATTATTAGAAACAAAATAACAAATGTAATATCAAGGACAACAAAAAACGAAAAGAAATTTGATTTAGATAAAGCAAAAAGCTCAGAATGGGGGGATATCAAGAAATTAAAAAATGACGACAGAATAGTTATAACTAAGGCTGATAAAGGAGGCAAGACAGTCGTGATGAAGAGAGAAGATTATAACGATAAAATCACGAGCCTCCTCAACGATAACGACACATATGAAGAAATTCGAGGAGACCCTACTAAAAAGATAAAGCTTAAAATATCTAAATTTATCAGAAGCGTGAAATCTAAGGCCTTGGACAAAAGAAAATTGAAGCTAGAAGATGTCGCTGCACCTCTCTTCAAAGGACTTCCAAAGATCCACAAGGAAGGAGTTCCCCTACGGCCCATTGTGTCAGGATTCGAGGCCCCCACCAGAGGTTTGGCGGACTGGCTTAAAAACCAAATTCCGACTACAAGAAAGATTTCTGGGTTAGAAATTAGAAATAGGAAAGAGTTATTAGATATCATTTTTTATATAAATATAAATAAGTAGAATTGTTGTAGCGACAGTAGGTGATCTGACTTGACTTAAAATTGAGGTTGATTGTGGTCCGCTAGAGCTAAAAAAATGAGAGTTGTGAACGCTTTGTGCATGCGTTGGTGATGGTGCTCTACGGAATGATTGAAATAGACTTTTGAAACGTGTTCAAGCCAGAAGTTGGGATTTTTAAATCTGGGGAACTGAGTTCAAAAGTTTGTTGAAATTACGAAATAAAATAAATTGTCAAGCAGTACTGTCGTTTTTTTACGTTGCTGTGAAGCAATGGCGGAGAAATAGATTGTAGTGTAAAGTACACTGAAGTGGTTAGAGAAATAGATTGTTGTATGCCCGATAGTTAATGATATTATTTGTCCTATTATAAAGGTATAAAATCAAATATAAAATGAATAAAAATATAGCAATGTGATTGTGGTTGAATAAAGTTTAAGTGGACAAAATCAAACATGTATTATATAAAAGTAATAATAATGAAAATTAAAGTGATTTTTGAAAACAAATAAATGTTTTGTAATACTAAAATAATATTATGAAAAATAAAGTAAAATTTGTTCGTGGCATGAATGTTCAGTAAAAGATACTAAGAAGCACTTTGCCACTTGTCTTGAATTGTTTTATTTTCTTTGGGTTTTAGAGTTATGAGTAGCTACCACATGATTTTAGGTTACATGAATTTTACTTAGAATTTGATACTAGTGGTAGAGAGAGAGAGAAAACAAAACCTATTAACTAACCAAACTAGAAATTTGCATACATGTTGATTGCTTTAAAATTTACATATTAAAGATTTATATTGTACAATTGAATTTAGAATATTTTGGCTTAATTTTCATATATAAAATTGAATTTAAGGAAATTATTAACTATAGGATCCAACATACTCCCCCGGCTGGGAAGAGATGACCAGAAAATAAAAATAAAAAAAATAAATAAAAATAAAAAAGAGTTCCAATAGTATAGATGCTGGACCAATTGATTCCGACTATGTAGCTAAGATTACAATTCTCATTGTTTGAAAGGTAATGGAATCAGCTTCCATCTTTGAGTATCCGATTGAGGTGAATCTTGGATGAGATTTTCAGATTCGTTGGCCAGTTCTCTTTCGGGAACTGCTGAATTATCAGACTCTGCGGCTGCTAAGTCGGATTCAATAGGATCTTCCCAAGGTTTTGATTCAGCCTTTATGCATGAGCCTTGTTCGGTCGATTCCTCTAAATGTTCTTTGGAGAGTTGTCGACTTTCTGCCGCCTTCTCAAAATCTTCCAGATTGACTGCCTTTTCTAAAGCTTCGGGTCTTAAGACTTCTTTCTTCAAGATTTCTGGCCATTCTATATATGCCGATGAACTGTAATTTTCATCGTCGTCTTCAGATTCCTTGACGTCTTCTAAGCATAGTGAATCGATGGGTTTCCAGCGGGATAATTTTGCCTTTTCACCGCTCTGTAGATAATCCTTTGTTGATGTATCCACAATTTCAACAGGTACAACTTTCTCTTTGCTTGACGATTCATTAGCTTCTGTATAAACATTGATTATGCCACTGGTAGCCTCTTTAGGTCGATTAAGATCAGCTTAAACTACATTGAGGTGAGCTGAGTCATCATGGCACAGTTCTTTCTTATCCAGAGCTTCTACACTGACTACTGGTTCTTTCGAATATTTGCCTTCCGATTTATCAATAACCGAAACTTCGGAGATTTCAATCTTTGGAGTCCCGATATCTTTGTTAGACTCTTCGTCTTCAATGACAAAAGTGGTTTCTAAAATTGAAGAATCTTCTTGATTCTCATCAATAGCCTCAGGAATGTCGGCATTCTCAGTTGAGAGAATTTTGATAAGTGATTCCTGGCGTGGGGATTTTGGTTGTAAGAGAGGGAATTTTTGATTTTCATTTAAATAGGAATACTTGAGTCTACCTCCAACTCTTAGAAGTCCTTGAGTGTCTAAAAAGGGATTTAGAGAAGTTAGCTTGTTGGACAGAGGTAGTTGTTTGTTTGACTTCAGTAATTTTATTTCCGTGCAGAATTCAACTTGCTGAATTGATTTGACTAAGACTTGAATTGCCTTTGTTAATTCTCTTGTTGTCAAAGGTCCTTTCTGACGAATTGGATCAAAGAGGAGGCAATTGTAGTAGAATCTCCAACACCAAGCTGTTATTCGGATCAATTTGGTCATTGTGGAATACCTTTCAATAAATTCTAGATTTAACATAGTTTCTGAATTTTGAATTAAGGTTGTTTGATCCAACACTTGACCCTCACCGACTTCTTCTTGAATGATATTGAGATTTACTTGGGTTGGTGAAGAAGGAATATATCGAACATTATTTTCTTGAAGCCAAATAGGACACCGCCACCAAATTCTATGATTGACCAAGTCTTGAGGCATGATTCCTCTGGATGCGCAATCAGCTGGATTATCTTGACTGGATACATGGAACCAATCAGTGATTTGAGTCAAATTTTGAATTGACGACACTCTGTTCGAAACAAAGGCTTTCCATCTGCTGGCATCTGATCTTATCCAATCTATGCAGATTTGTGAATCAGTCCACAAAAAGGTTTTGTCAGGTTGAAAAGGAAATGATTCAAGAATGACTTGATTCAGTTGAGCCAAAAGCAATGCTGCACTTAGTTCAAGTCTTGGAATTGTAATGGTCTTTAATGGTGCAACCTTAGTTTTTGAGGTTATCAGATTGATTTTGATCTTTTGAATTTTGAATCTAGTTTTCAAGTAAAAAACTGCTGAATAAGCATTAAGGGATGCATCACAAAATCCATGTAGTTGTAATTCTTCTATTTCAGAAGATGAACTGTTCAGGTATCTTGGTATTTTGATTTCCTTTAGGCACGATAGTTGAGTTTGGAATTTATTCCAATTTGACTTTATATCTGATTCAATTGGTTCATCCCATGAAGTTTTCTCAGCAGGAAGTTGACGTTTTCGCCTATAATAGGGTGGTGGCTTTATCTTAGGAATAATCGAAGTTTCTTTCTTAGATGAGAGTGGTTCACTTGACTGAGAAGCGAGAGGTTGTTCTGGAGTGGATGGTTGACTTGATTCAGAAGGAAGTAATTGGTTTTGTTTAGAAGTAATTTGTGGAGTTAACTTGGAGATACGTGACTTTTTAGATTTACTTGGAATTTCTTCAGATTTACTTGGATTATCTTCGGATCTACTTAGATTTTCTTCAGATTTACTTGAATTATCTTCAGATTTACTTGGATTTTCCTGTAGCCCTTTTTCCAATGCTTGAGATCTTGAATCACCTAAATTGGGTGTTGATTTAAAAGGGAGATTGACTGAATATCTGCCCTCAATGTCTCTTTTGAGGTTTGACTTGAATAATATCTCACAGGCATTCTTTGTACCCAACTGGGCCTTAGAAATTGGGACATCTTCAAGTTCCCAGAATTTTCTTATGCTGGAATCAAGTTCAGTGGTACAGTGATTGATTACCGAAGTATTCGACTTAATAGTTGAATGGATTCTCCCAGAAACAAGCCAACCTAACTTGGTATTAAGTGCTATAGGATGGTGCTTTAAATCTGTTTTATGACCTAGAATTATTTCTACAAAGGTATCTGCACCCAAAATTAGGTCTATGGGCTTGGTGACATAGAATTCTGGGTCTGCCAAGAGCAAATTTTCTAAATGAGGAAAGTCTGCTGACTGAATTTGGAAGTTTGGAAGGTCTGAAGTTACCCTCCCAACCACAAATGCTCTGGCAGAAAATAATTGATCATTATGATGTGGGGTGAACTCTATTTCAACCTGCGATGTTGTCCTGTTGACAACAATGTCACCTACACCTTTTAGTGTATAAGAATTTTTCCTTTTTTCAAGTCCCAACTTGTGGCAACATTGTTCTGAAATTAGGCTTATTTGGGACCCATTGTCCACTAATGCTCTACATAGCACAAATGAGCCATCCTTCGCCTTGACTTTAATAAGGGCTGTTGACAGTAGAATATTTGTTTCCGTTTCCAAAGGCATCGCATTACAGATGGTATTTGTTGAAATCAACATCTCTTGAGAGGTTGTTGGTTGTGGAATGGATGGTTCAGAGTTGTATTCATGCAGAAGAGTATGATGGTTCTGCTTGCAGTTTTTACATCTTGATGTGATGAGACATTTGGATATCTCATGATTTGCTCTAAGGCAATTTTGACAAAGTTTATGTTTTTTAACTAATTCCCATTTTTTAGGCAAGGGAAGAATTATGAATCTCTGGCAGTCATTTAGTTTATGAATTTGATGACATAAAATACAATTTTGACCTTTGTTGACATAAAGGCCATGAGCCATCATATTTTTGCTAGAGGTTTTTTGTTCCTGGAACAAAGGAATTCTCATACCTTGCAGGCTTCTAGCATGTTTTTCTAAAAAATTCACAAAGTTTTCAAATGTTGGATATTCTTCATTTTGAAGGGTTAATTCCCATTCTTTCCTGAGGGCTTCACCAATTCTTTTTTCAAAAATATTTATCAGGATTAGATCTGTTAATGTGTTTTTCTCAAGTCCTAGCACTGAGAGATTTCTAATGCCGTCATTGCAAACATCAAGGATTTCATAGAGAGAACCAGCCGAAATAGATTTTAATGGCCTTATGGAGAATATTTTGTTGATTTGTGAAAAAGCCAATTCTCTTCTGTTATTAAATCTATTGCATAAGGTATCCCATGCTTGCTGGTAGTTTTTGTCAGAAATGGGAAAACCCCGAATCAACTTTTCCGCAGGACCCTTAACAGATGCATTTAGATATTGAAATTTTTGTATTTCAGTTAGTGTTTGATTTGAATTAATGGTGGAGTTAAATATTTCTCTAAAACTAAGCCAATTGGCTGAATCACCATTGAAAATGGGTAAATTTATCTTAGGTAAATTAACATTGGATTCGGGCAGTTGTTTATCACTATGAGTATTTTCTTTGGTTTCAATCAAAGATAAAGCCTCTTCAATAGACACCAACATATTAAAAATATCCTTCTTGGCCTTTGAATAATCGTCATATTGTGTATCATCTAACTCTGATTCTAATAATGTGTTGATAACTTGATTTAGGCTAATTTTCCTTTCATTAACTTCTTGTTGGAATAGGTTTAATCCATGTATGTTTTTGGATTCTACAATAGCTTTATTCTCTGATTCCAGATCCTTTATTTCCTGAATAATAAAGTTGAATTTGTGCCGAATTTTAACTTCTGATTTGGGCATGACTTTATTTTAAGAATTTTAAGTTTTCAAATGGCTTACCTTAATTTTTTAAAGTATCCGGCTCGATGAGGGACCATAATGTTCGTGGCATGAATGTTCAGTAAAAGATACTAAGAAGCACTTTGCCACTTGTCTTGAATTGTTTTATTTTCTTTGGGTTTTAGAGTTATGAGTAGCTACCACATGATTTTAGGTTACATGAATTTTACTTAGAATTTGATACTAGTGGTAGAGAGAGAGAGAAAACAAAACCTATTAACTAACCAAGCTAGAAATTTGCATACATGTTGATTGCTTTAAAATTTACATATTAAAGATTTATATTGTACAATTGAATTTAGAATATTTTGGCTTAATTTTCATATATAAAATTGAATTTAAGGAAATTATTAACTATAGGATCCAACAAAATTGATATTTAAAAAAAAAATAATATTGGATTAAAAACTAGTGATTATATAATTGAAAGGTAAAAAATAAAAATAAAATATTTTATACAAAAAATAGAATATAATTAAAGATTATTATAATGATTAGATGAAGGTTTGGTAGAGGAATGGGACAAAAATATTTCTTCTAAAAAGAAGTTTTAAATGTGGTGTGTAGGTTTTATAAATCGAAAATTGAGAAGCGCAATTTATTGGTTGGATTGGTTACTAAAATGTTGTGTATTGTGATATCAATTTAACATGTAAAATGTTTGATATGTAGAAAAAATTAGAGATTTACACAGGGTCAAAAAATATCAAAATGTTCAATTTTAGGTAAGTCTAGTTCAAATTCAAATATCTAAATGTTTTAAAGTTAGGTTAAGATATCGACTGCTAATGTAGTAAAAGGTGTGGAATTAAAAGGAATGTAGGACTGGGGGCCAGTTAGGGGGAAGGGTGGCGATGGATTTAGGGAATGGTCTCGAGATGTTTAGTCTATCGTCACTGGGGCCTTTGGTATGCCAACTAGCGGTGTCCATTTCTATGACTCTCTGTCTGGGAATTTGTGAAATGCTCGAGGAAATATAAATGGTTGATGTGAAACACGTGTTACACATGGCGATCATTCCAATAGCGGATATTATATGACAGCTTTGTGAGCGGGGTGCGATGGATATTTTTGAAGGGGGAGATATGGGGCTTGTCTACGGCGCACGTGCTGTAAATTCTTTCTCCTCTAGTCTGGATCTGTGTGATCTGGATATTGTGTGAAATAGAGTAAGTAAGTAAGTAATACAGATCCAAATGTGTTGGTGTAGAGTATGTAGATAGAATAGGTTTTTGAATTTAACAGAAAATTTTCTGGTCGCTACTTGAGGTTTGTTTTAAAACGATCGATGTTGAATAAATCTGGATTTAAATGTAGGAATTGGCTGGGAAGTTTGAGGAGGAATTATGCGAGTTGCATCAGCATTGAATATGTCTGGCTGCATATGGTTATACGGGGTATGGGTTAAGATGAGTTCGTAGATCTGGGGGGATAACATTGAACATTAAGTAGGTAGGTGGAAAACTTGTGACAGAATGGGGTGTGTTATCATACGTTTGAGTGACGCGCTTAACTAGTTGAGTCCAGGAAACTTTCGAATTTTCTAGATAAGCTAGTCTGAGTTCGCCTGTAATGGTCGCATTTAAGCGTTCTATTAAACCGTTTGCTTGTGGGTTATTGCTTGTGGTGAGTAGGGGTTGTATACCATGTGTTATTAGAAATTTACGGAATTTTTCTGAGGTAAAAGCGGGCGCTCTGTCAGATAACAGACGTTTTGGAAATCCTTGTTGTAGTACAGTTTTAAGGGTTTGCATGTACGTTAGGGTACTGGTTTACTGGTTAAACTCCCTTTGAGAGTGGTGAAAGCTTGTTGGCAGTTTTATGGTCTATTTGAAAGATGTAGTTTTCTAGGTGTTCATAGGTGTTGTGTTTCGACGTTGTTGCGGACTTAGTAAAAATGTTATTCAATGATGTCAGGTTTAGATGTGAGTAAAAGTGCGACTTTCGACGTGGACACGCTTTGGGGTAAGATGTGTCACAGCATGAAGGCGTCTTAGGCCTGAAAAGTGAGAAGAAATGTTGTGATGCGCTGTGTGACACGAGTGAGTGAATTGAATGGAAAGGTGTATCTTGAAGTCTATCTAACTTGTTTCACCATGAATAACAAATTTTCTAGTCATGAGTGGTGGAGATATTTTGGATATTAGTGGATGTGGCACGTTTAGTGGCGACGATATGGAGCTTGTGTGGCTCGAGATTAATTTGTTGCTAAGTCGCGCGCTAATAGATGGTGGCCAATTGGAGAAAGTGATGGGGGAGTGTGTTGAAGTTTGTTGAGAGAGATGTGTGGATGATTAATAATTAGCATGTAAAAGGAAAGGACGAGGGAGTGAAACTATGTTGGATCTTAAACTTGTTTTGGGGAAGGGCAGTTACTTTTCTAGTTGTGATTTTGAAGATATTGTATCTTTCGATTTTTGCAATTAAAAAAAATGCGTTTCACCTATGTTTATTAAAATTTGAATATATTTTTTAAATCGTTGATTACACAGGTCTACAAAAAAAAACTTTTTTTTTTGCACAAAAGAACCTGATGGTGTTTCTAGTGTAACTTTTCATGCTGAACTCAAAAATCTAATCAGAAATTTCCCATCACGCATGGTTTTTGCCTGACGATCTTTTTTTAGTATTGGGATAAATACATGCATCCAACATGAAAGAGACTTACGAAAACATGAAACTGCTTTTGAAAAAGATAGAATATGAAAGATACGGTTGAAAAATATGCAGCTATTTGAAAGTCGTTGCTCTCTTGCGTGGATTACAGCTTGGATATACAAAATTTTGTTGTTTTCTGTGTGAGTGGGATAGCAGAGATAGGGAAAGGCATTACATTAAAAAAATCTGGCCAAACCGTAAAATCTTTACTCCAGGATATAAAAATATTGCAAATCTACCCCTGATCGATTCAGAAAATATTTACTTACCACCATTACATATTAAACTGGGATTAATGAAGAACTTTGTCAAGGCAATGGATCGAAATGCCAGTGGATTTGCCTACCTAAAACAAAAATTTTCTAGTATAAGTGAAGCGAAGATTAAAGAAGGCATTTTCGTTGGACCTCAGATTCGAGAATTGCAGCAGGATGGAAATTTTCAAAATAGTTTGGATGAAGTTGAAGCAGCAGCATGGAATTTCTTTAGAAACGTTTGCAAAAACTTCTTAGGAAGTGTCAAGGTTGAAAATTACCGAGACATAGTTAATGATCTGTTGCTTTCCTACAAGGCACTGGGATGTAACATGTCCCTCAAGATCCATTTCCTGCATTCACATCTAGATTTCTTTCCAGACAATCTTGGCGCAGTTAGCGATGAGCATGGTGAGAGGTTTCATCAAGCTATATCAAGCATGGAGAAGCGGTACCAAGGTAAATGGAGTCCCGCTATGCTTGCCGACGACTGCTGGGCACTCAAGAGGGATCTACCACAAGCAAAGTATAGAAGAAAATCCACTGTCACTGCTTTTCAATAATAAATATGTTTCGGTCATATATGCTTATATATTAACAATATTTCCAAATTCAAGTAGGTGTATCTCAGAATTATTGTGTAATAGAAAAAAACTAATGGTATATTTGGATTCAGGACATGTAGATAAGATGCTATTTCTTTGTGGACAAAGAAAAATATTTTTTGATAAACCAGTTACGTGACATTGTTTGCAATTTTTAGTGTATTTATCCCAATACTAAAAAAAGACCGTCACGCAAAAACCATAGGTGATGGGAAATTTCTGATTAGATTTTTGAGTTCAGCATGAAAAGTTACACTAGAAACATAATCAGGTTCTCTTGTGCAAAAATCTTGTTGACCAGTGTTATGGTAGTGCGAAAATTATCCTTGTAAATGGGCAATGGCCTGATAGTGACTTATAATTTAACTGGGGCGTTTACATAAAATAGTGAACATAACAATGATTTCTGCAAAGTTTTGAGTATTTGATTGGAAAATTGGGGTTTGCTATAAAAATAAGATATTAAGAAAAACACACAAATAAATTTAGAATTATGATTCGGGTAATTTGAAAATATTATGATTTTTTTTCTTATGTAAAATTGAAAGTAATGAAATAAAATTTATAAGTTGCTTTAAATGAAGTAAAAATTGATAAATGAGGGTTTAAAAGATTTAAAATTTGAATTGAAATGATATAAAAATGGTAAAAATTGATTTAAAATAATTACAGTGAAAATAAACATTAAATTTGTGGATAATCAAGTTGTGAGCATGAGGAGAAAGTTACGTAGGTTTTTAAAAACTCATAGTTTTAAGGATTGTTCAGTCAGGAGACTTGGTCTTTAGGTGTTGTCCTACTGACGTGGAAGACGCTCCATGGAGGGCTTGTAGAAGCTTGTAGCTTAGGTGGTTGCGTTGTAAGGCCGAAGGTTGGAAACTTCTCACCGGCTTATTTTGCGCGATTTTCGGCTGTGTCGTTGGGGGTTGACAGCTTGCTCCTGAAATATAGTCTCTTGTTGGGGGAGAGATTGATTGGTCGTTCCGTTGGAATGGCGGCGGGCTTGTTCCTCCATCTTTGCTCATCCTCGCTTCTATCTGGACAGACTTCCTACCTTCTTAGTTGTGGTCTTACTTCGTTGTGGTCATCCTGTCGACTCTCGCTATAGCTGTGATAACCGAGGGTCAAACCTGTAGTAACCGAGAGGGACAGTAAGGGCGTGGGGAGTTTTCCAGTACCTCTCTGCACCTTGGAGGACCTTTAACAGTTCTCACAGAGTACAGGCAGTCGTGGTCGAGGCAGAGTGGAAAGCTTTGGAATGTCCACACACAAAAAACGAAGAGACACAGTTGTAGTAGGAAAGTTCCGTGAACAGATAGGAGTCGAGCTAAGAGCAAGATGGAGTTAGAAGAGATCTTACTGTTTTACATGGCGATGAGGTGGTCCTGGCTACAACCGACAAGGACTCACGCCGATGGTGAAGTGACTGTAAGTTCGGTTAAAACCGAGGTTTTATATACCTTTGCCGAGGAGGGAGACATGCGAGAATTTGGACTTTGAACAGGTCCAAAGGGCGTGGGGGCGTCTGCGCTATTTTGCACCCTTTGACCTTGATGGCAACGACTTGCAAAATTCCTTTTTAGGGTTGATTTCTATTCGATCTCTTGCTTAGCTTAGCTCTTAATCTATTACATAGTTGTATTTATTCATTCTCAGTTTGTACAAAGTACATTACATATGGTGATGCAATGACACATGACAATAATGCGTATAATTATTTATAGATGTGTCTCTATATACAACATGACAATCTTGTTATAAGTAGTATACAATATAGGGTTGTTGGTTTAAATTACCATATATATATGTTATAAAAAAGATGAATGAGGATAATAGGAAAATTCATATTATATTTAATAATGAGATTTCTGTTGATTTTTGATCATGTTGAGGATTACGCTATAGAATTATTTGCTGGTTCTTTTTAGGACTAAATGGTATTGGTAATGCAGTCGTGGCAAAAATATTTAAAATAGTTTCTATTAGTGATTTATTTATTTGAGCTAAGGAATATATTTGAAAAACATAATTTGATTAAAGTACTGCTTGGCTTAAGGCAAGTAGAACAAGGAAAACAAAATATTATTTACATAATGTACAAAGGTTTTGAGCCGGCCACCGGTAACCAACAACAATGAGTTTTTATAGGGGAAGTGTGACCTCTGGCGGTCGATTTAGCAGAGTATCAGAATCTATGAAATATAATTTTATATAAAATAATATTTGAATAAAACATATATATATGTTTTACATTTCATATATATATATCTTATATAAAGAAAAAAAAAAGATATTCTGCTTGTATTTAGAATTGTTGAGATTATCTTAATTTTGGTTATCTTGAGGATTAAGCTATGGCGGTGCAGTCGTGGTTGAATAATCTTGAAATAAAAATAATAATGGTTTTGTTAAGTAATTGCTCTAATTGTAATAAAGGAATATATAAAAGAACATGATTTGATAAAAGTAATGCCTGGCTTAAGGCCTAAGAATAAAAAAATGAAAAGCTTATTTACATAATGTACAAAAGTTTTAGCCGGCCAACGGAGAAGAACAACAACGAGTTTTTATAGGGGAAGCATGACCTCTGGCGGTCGATTTAGCAGTATTTGTATCTATGAAATATATTTTATAAAATAAACTAATATTTTAATATAACATTTTAAATAATACCTTTATATAACATATATATATATGATATATTTTGTATATAGTAAACCATGATTCAATTCCATATTGAACACACAATTGTTTTTAATGTACTAGTTTTTGTTTAATCTTTTATTTTTGTCTGAATTGTTTCACAAATTGCCAAATACATTTTTAAACATGTAAATTCCATGTTAAAAAAGAAAAGTTGAATGATATGTAAATTTACTAAAGTTTTTTTTTTTGGACGGTCGGTGGTTGTCCAGTGTGTGTGGCCTCGCGCTGATTGCTTATAATAAAGAAGAAGGAAAAAGGCCTTACGACTGCTTAATTGTCATTTCCAGATATTGAAACTTTGGAAAAATTTACAATACGACATATATATATATATATATATATATATATACTTAGTCTAGCCATAAATATTGTTACAAAACCAAATCAGTGATAAAAAAATAATTTGACCGCGTTAAGTATTCAAAATACAGTTGTTGTTATTTGAATATCTCGTGCACACGTGCTCAGAAAAAAATCTAAATATATTTGTTTTTTAATAATGGGTTTCGAAATTAAAGAAAACCCTATAGTTGTAATAGCCTTACACAAGGTAGGTCAAAATCTTTCACCCTTTTTGAACTTTTACAAAATTTGAATATTACGCGTCAATTTATTTATCGAATCATTGTAAGGTTCAACAAGGCTTGCACTATTGATGACCTTGAAATATCTGGTTGACCTTGCATGCAACGAACGCAAGCAGCTATAAAAGCCATTCGCGAAAGAATTCGTCGAAATCCACACTGCAAACAAAAGATCTTAGCAAAGCAGATAAATTTAGCTCCAAGATAGTTTCAATGATAATCAACGAAGACCTTGGACTGAGAGCTTTCAAACGACGCACAGGTCATTTCATAACCCCTGCTCTTAGAGATATTAGAAGGGTTAGATCAAAAATGTTGTTGGCGCAGCATGATGGTCGGTGGCATGAGAGAATCCTTTTCACAGACGAGAAATTTTTCACTGTCGAGGAAAAGATTAATCGTCAGAATGATAGGATATATGCTCGTAGCTCTCTAGAAACTTCTTTGAAAGTCAGAAGACTTGGAAAAGTCACCATCCTTCTTCTGTCATGGTTTGGTGGGGAGTTAGCTACCAAGGTGTAACAGATCTCCACTTCTGTGCCAAAGGGGTAAAAAATAAAGCTAAAAACTATAAATAAGACATTTTGTAACAAATAGTAAAGCCTCTGAATACAAAAATGTTTAATGGAGAACATTGGATATTTCAACAAGATTCAGCTCCTGCTCACAAAGCTAAGTCAACTCAACAATGGTTGAGACGAATTTTCCGTAGTTAATAAAGGCCAATGAATGGCCCTCTGGAAGCCCTGATTTAAACCCCCTTGATTACAGTTTGTGGGCATATTTAGAGGAGAAGGTGTGCTATAAAATATATCACAATTTGGATAAATTGAAATCAGCATTGGTGAGAGCAATGAAAGAAATACCCTTAGAAAAGGTGCGTGCCACCATAAATCAGTGGCCCGAACGTTTGAGATCCTGTGTCAGAAATAAGGGAGAACATTTTGAATGCTTGTATATATTTAGAATCTATGTCCTATTGGCTAATAAATATGTATTTATATTCCATTAGTTTTTGTTCTTAATCATTTAATTTATAAAATTGTTTGTAACATAATTTTTATGGCTAGACTGTGTATATATATATATGTATATATGTAATGAGATGAAGTCCTGGTAGCTCTTGTTGTAGAATCCTGTCGGCTACTGAAATAAGATATGCTGTCGACTCTCTGTAATAATAAGTTGAAGTTCTGGTAGTTGACTCTCGCTATACTGTGTTGACCGAGAGGAACAGTCAGGATGGGGAGTTTTCCAGTACCTCTCTGCACTTCGGAAGACCTTTTACAATTCTCACAAAGTACAGGCAGTCGTGGTCGAGGCAGAGTGGAAAGCTTGGAAATGTCCACACAAAAAAAGGAAGACACAGTTGCACTAAGAAAGTTCCGTGAACAGATAGAGTTGAGCTAGGAGCGAAAGATGGAGATAGAAGAGTTCTTACTAACTACATGTTAGATGAGATCGACATGAGGTTCGACCGACGCGGGCTTGCACTGAGGGTGAACTAAACTGTCAAGTGACTGTAAAGGGACTCTATTTATAGGTTAAGACGGGGGGGCCTTATGTGACAGGGGGCCGTTTCTGAGAAAGGGGGCTTCGCATGTCACCAGGTGTGAGAGGGGGCTCTGCATTCCACCACATGTGAACAGTGTGGGTGGTCTGGTCCATTTTTAGACCTTGTTGTGGGAATTCTAAATCTATCTCGATTTTGACGTTATGACTTCCATCTCTTGCTTAGCTCAACTTTTAATCTATTACAGATTTTATTCATTTATCCTCAGTTTGTACAAATTACATTACATATGATGATGTAAAGACACATGTCAATAATACGTATAATCATTTACAGATGTGTGTCTTTTATACAACATTAAATCTTATTATAAGTTATATACACAATATGGGGTTGTTGGTTTAAATTACCATAGATGGGCCCCGGGAGTGAAAGGGTTTATCTGGGTTTAGGCGGGTAAAGCCTCTCTAACACAGGTAAGTAATTAAAATTTCTTTTAATTAATTTAAACTGTGAGGGTTAAAAAGGGCTATAACAAGATGATTTGTTTGGATATATAAAAGTAAAATAAAAATGACATTTTTGTTTGATTTAAAAAAAAGATGATTAAAATAAAATGATGACATAAAAATTCACATTCTTAGAGAATATTGGCGGGCGTTGGAAAGGGTTAGTAGTTGAAGAATATGCAATTGTTAGAAGTGCACATGTAAACCAAATACTTAGATCTAGGTGCAAAGCGAGGTTATAGACTTGAGCTGTCTTCCTTGGCAATGTTTCACTTGCGATCCTATATAAGGGTTACAGTGTTTTGTCACAATTTTAGGATTATTGGGTTAAAAGTAGTTGAAGAAAAGTTGCTTATTAATATGATTGGGAAAGGAATGAAATAGAGCCATGCGAGAAGTAGAATTGTAGTGACAGTAGGTGGTCTGACTTGACTCGAAATCAAAGGTTGAATGTGGTCCGCTAGAGCTGAAAAAAAAAGTTGAAAGTTGAAAAAGTGAACGCTTTGTGAATGCGTTGGTGATTTGCTCTGCGGATGAAATGAAATAAACTCTTGAAGCGTGTTCAGGCCAGAAGTTGGGATTTTTAAATCTGGGGAACTGTGTTTTCAAAGAGTTTGTTGAATTACGAAATCAAAAAAATAAATTGTCAAGCAGTGCTGTCGTTTTTCTACGTTGATGTGACGCAATGACTGAAAAGATAGTGATGAAAAATATAGGGAATTGGTTAAAGAATATGATTGTTGAAAACGATTGTTGTATACCAATAGTGGATGATAAACATTGTCAGATAATAAAGGTATTTAAACAAATATAAAATATAGTGAATAAAAATATAGAAATATGATTGCGGGTACAAAATGTGTAAGTGGACAAAATTAAACATGTAATATATAAAAGATATAATAAATAATAAAATAAAAATAATTTTTGAAACAATTAGATGTTTTGTAATACTAAAATAATATCATGAAAAATAAAAGTACATTTGATTAAAGTTTTTTTTTTTTTTAATAATGTTGGATTAAAAATTTGATTATATAATTGAAAGATAAAAATAAAACTAATTATTCAAGATTTTATACAAAAATTAGAATATAATTAAAGGTCATTAATGATTGGATAAATGTTGGGTAGTGGAAGATTAAACAAAAATTGATAAAAAACTTTTACCAAGAAGCTAAGATTACTATCCGATGGAAAGGACAATATTCAAGTAATGTGAAAATTAATTCTGGAGTGTTGCAGGGAGAATCACTTTCCCCACTTTTATTTATACTATATATGGCCGACCTAATAGAACTTTATAATAACTCAGCACTTACAGGATTTCATCTCCCTGATTTTGGTGTTTTACACCTACTTATGTATGCGGACGACATACCCATAGTTGGAGAATCGAAAATTAATTTACAAATTGAAATTAATTTACTAAAGTCTTACCTGGATAATAACAAATTGGTTTTAAATGAAAATAAATCCAAAATAATGGTATTCAGAAATGGAGGAAGACCGGCAAGACATGAAAACTGGCACTGAGGTGACACCCCACTGACTGTTGCGTCCAATATTACATATCTGGGATATCCATTCACTTCCACTAATAATAGTAAGAAGGTAGCCCTCTTTTATAAAGCCAAAGCAAATACGGCAATAAATGCAACTATTAGACTGATAAAAAAAGAAAAAATTAACTCATTAAAAGTTGCACTCAATCTATTTGACTCAGTAATTAAATCAATACTACTCTATGCGGCCCCTGTGTGGGCTTGGGACAATACGGATATTATAGACCAATTACAGAATACGTTTATCAAAAATTTTCTGAATCTACCAAGATATATACCAGGGTATATTGTAAGGCTGGAAACAGGCAGAATATCTCTGACTTTTACAACGATCAAATTAATTATGAAATATTTCATTAGATTACAAAAAATGGAGGACAATAGACTACCTAAGCTATGCTGGAATAGATTGAAGGAAATTTCCTTAATGACAAAAAAACCTATAGGATTTTGTAAGAATATTATGGATATCATCAATCATTGTGGACTCACATGGCTAAACTATAGGTTAAATTATGATGACATACAGATCGAACTTCCGAATATACTAAAAATAAAAATTGAACAGCTATTGCAGCAAGATCTGGCAAAATTATCTCTTACGAAAACATACTCAAACTATAGGTTACTTTATGATTCATTCATTCCAGAACATTATCTTTCATGCAATTTGTCTTCAGCCTTAGTGAGTTTTATTGCACAGATCAGATTAATGTCAACAATGATCAAAGAAAATCACATTTACGCAATTAAGAAAGAAGATTTGTACTGTGGGTTATGTGGAAGTCAGATAACTGACGAAATATACCATTTTATTGCTGAATGCGGGGATCTGGAAGGAGAGAGAAAAAAGATCCTGAAAAGTCTTCCTAGACCGCATTTGAACTCAATAAAGCTACTAAAAACTGTTTCAGATAAGAAAAGTTGGGCAATTGAACTGTTCAACTATCAAAAAGCGGTTGAAAAAAAAATTGCACTCGTGGAAGAGAGAAGAACAGGGGCACAATAAAAAGTCACCCTGTTTGCCATACCTTAATTGTAAATACTCTATCTTCCCCTTTTCTCTTATGTTTAATTTTGTCTATAACTATACGACGAATCCGTACAGGGCAAGATGCCCTAATAAAGTTTTTTTGTTTTTGTTGTTGTTGATTAAACAAAAATAGTCTCTTTTGAAGAAAAGTTACAACTGTGGTGTGTAACTAGATCATATCCCTTTGGTAAACATCGATGTTTTTGACTCTCTGAAGCTGGGAATACGTGAAATGACATTTTCATTTGTCCAAAATGCTGGTATTTAGAGGATGATTTCTTTTTCGCGTTATAAAGTCTATATAAGACTTAACCAAATTGTTTTAATTGGTGATATCAATTAACATGTAAAATGTTTAATGTATGTTGTGTGTTGTGATTAAGGCGTTTGTGAGATTCTCGAGGAAATCTAAATGATTAGTATGAAACATGTGTTTTAAAAAAAATGGCGCATATAAAGATAGCGGTCATGAAGATCTGCCTTGAGGGGGAAGAGAGGGCATGTCCAAAGATAGCAGTGACCAAGGGGAGTGACGTCATAAAGGGCGTCCACTTCCTTTTTTTCACGGAAATTCTATTTTTGGGGTGGGCACACATGTGGAATGGTTTTCTAGGTTTGAGATTTACTTGAAACTGACTTTCTCTCTTTTGTTGAAGTTGGCAATTTCCTTGCCTATTTGAAAATATAGTTTTCTCGATGTTCGTAAGTGTTTGTGTTTTCGAAGTTGTTTAGACTTAATAAGATTGTTATACGATGATTTCAGGCTAGAAGTGAGTGAAAGATATGACTTTCGACGTGGATACGCTTTGAGGTGAGATGTGGTGTCACAGGCGTGAAGGCGTCTTTGGCCTGAAAAGTGAAAAGGTTTTGTGGTGTGGCACTATGACACGAAGTGAGAAATGTGAATGAAAAGGTGTCACGTGAAGTCTTAGTTTGGTACAAATCTAACCTGTTTCACCATGAATAACAAATTTAATAAAGTCATGGGTGGTTGTTGTATGAAACACATCGAGAGAATATTTGACTGTTAGTGGATGTGGCACGCTTAATGTGAAATTATTTTATTCTGGCGACGATATAGAGCTAAGTGGCGCTTGTGTGACTCGAAATTTGGATTTGTGTGTTAAGTGGCGCACTAAAAATTGTTGCCAATTGGAGAGAGTGACATGTGATGGTGTTGAAAGGTTTGTTGAAAGAAATGTGTTGATGACCAATCATGCATGCAAAAGGAAAAGACGAGGGAGTGTATTTATCCTCGAATATTAACGATTGTAATCGTTTTGGAAGGCTGTGACTTAAATTAGCTACTGGCGGTGAAGTGGAGTGAATCTTTATTTTTAACTTGTTTTGGGAAAGATAGGTGTTTTTGAAGATATTGTATCTTCCGATTTTTGCAATTAAAAAAAAAGCGTTTCACCTATGTTAATTTATATTTAAAATTTGAATATACTTTTTAAATTGTTGATTAAGATAGTTAAAATGATTCTTATAAAAGGGCAATGTCGTGAGAGTTACAAATAATTTGAATTGGGCGCTTACTTAAAATGGTGAACATTACCAAATTTTAAGAATTGATAAAGATATTGGTCTTTTGGTATAAAGATAACTAATAAGTAAAACAAAAATAAGTTGAGAATTATGATGAATGAGATTTTTAAAAAATAATAATAATGATTTTTTTTTCAAGTCGTAGCTTGTAGCTGGATAATGCCATTTTAGGTAAATTTAGGAAAGGCATGTAAGATTAGTAAATTAGTAAAAATGCGTGATGGGCGAATTTTTTTTAAAGTAAAATTGAAAGTAATAACTTGAAATTTATAAATTGATTGAAGATTAAAGTAAAATTGTTAAAAATGAGAGTGTGAAAGTTTAAAAAATTGAATAAAAAATGATATAAAAAGGTAAAAATTGATTTTAAAATGCTTAAAGTGAAAATATAAATACAAAATTTATGTTGAATCAAGTTGTGAACTTGAGGATAAAGTTATGTAAGATTTTAAAACTTACAGTTTTGAAGATAGTTCAGTCAGGAGACTTGGTCTTTGGTGGCCGTCCTGCTGTCGGGAAGTCGCTCCATGTAGATCTTGTAGAAGCTTGTAACTTCTGGAAAGTTGTTTGTCGCTTGTTGCCTTGAGCATTGTCTCGATGATGTCAAGTCGAAGGTGGAGAACTTCTCACAGGGTTTGGGTACATCGCTGCTTGGTTTCCATGACTTGCGGGAATTTCGGGGCTGTCGTTGGCGCGGTCAGCTTGCTCCTGGCGTTGCCGATCGGTGTTAGCGGGTTTGCGGAGGTCCCTTGGGGCGGCGTTTCCTCCTAAAATATCGTCTCTTGTTGGGGGGAGAGATTGCTTGGTTGTTTCGTTGGAATGGCCGGTTTGTTCCTCCATCTTCGCCTTTTCTCGCTTCTATCTGGACAGGCTGCTTACCTTCTTCGTTGTGTCATTCTTCGTTTTGGTCATCCTGTCGACTATCTGTAATAAGTTGAGTTATTGTTGACTCTTGTAAAAATGTTGTCGACTAAGAGGAACAGTCAGGATGGGGAGTTTTCCAGTACCTCTCTGCACCTTGGAAGACCTTTTACAATTCTCACAAAGTACAGGCAGTCGTGGTCGAGGCAGAGTGGAAAGCTTGGAAATGTCCACACAAAAAAACGAAGACACAGTTGCACTAAGAAAGTTCCGTGAACAGATAGAGTTGAGCTAGGAGCGAAAGATGGAGATAGAAGAGTTCTTACTAACTACATGTTAGATGAGATCGACATGAGGTTCGACCGACGCGGGCTTGCACTGAGGGTGAACTAAACTGTCAAGTGACTGTAAAGGGACTGTATTTATAGGTTAAGACGGGGGGGCCTTATGTGACAGGGGGCCGTTTCTGAGAAAGGGGGCTTTGCATGTCACCAGGTGTGAGAGGGGGCTCTGCATTCCACCACATGTGAACAGTGTGGGTGGTCTGGTCCATTTTTAGACCTTGTTGTGGGCATTCTAAATCTATATCGATTTTGACGTTATGACTTCCATCTCTTGCTTAGCTCAACTTTTAATCTATTACAGATTTTATTTATTTATCCTCAGTTTGTACAAATTACATTACATATGATTATGTAAAGACACATGTCAATAATACGTATAATCATTTACAGATGTGTTTCTATTATACAACATTAAATCTTATTATAAGTTATATACACAATATGGGGTTGTTGGTTTAAATTACCATATATATATATATATGAAAAACAATAAAAAAATAAATAAAAATAAAAGATAAGTGGGTCAGGTGTTGATATTAAAAATAAAGAAGACATCTCCTGACCACGAATCCATGTGCTCTTTAGATGGCAGAGCGCCTTATAGTGGAGCAAAAATAAACCAAACGTTTATTTAGTTTGCTCCGTGATATTTGGCCAACCCAATTTCTTGATAAATCAAGAAAAGCCATCCACGAACGCGTTTCGTCATCTAAAAAGCACATGTGCTCGTGGTCAGTAGATGCCTTCTTTATTTATAATATCAACACCTGACCCACTTATCTTTTATTTTAATTATTTTTTTTTCTATTGTTTTTCATGTGTTAAGCGTCTTTATACAAATTTGGCCTTTAATACCCATTTCTTGATTTCTCGGGAAGCCTCTGGGACCAAAAATCTTTTTGGTCGCAGTGGTTACAGCCTACTCCACGCTGACGAGCGCCAACAGCGCGAAACGCGTTCGTGGATGGCTTTTCTTGAATCATCTAGAAATTGGGTTGGCCAAATATTACGGAGCAAGCTGAATAAACGTTTAGTTTTTTTTGCTCCACTAGATGGCGCTCTGCCATCTAAAAATCACATGTGCTCGTGGTCAGGAGATGCCTTCTTAATTTTTAATATATATATATACAAGAAGACCCTGTTTGTTCTTCGAACAAAATGATACAAAAAAAAAAACGATATTCTCGTATTTTAATAATAATAATATGAATGAGTTTTAAAAATTGTGAAAAAAAATGCATCGGCCGCGAATCGAACCCGGGCCGCCCCCGTGGCAGGCGAGCATTCTACCACTGAACCACCGATGCTTATTAGAAATGGCCATATTTGGGTATTTATTCCATTCACAAAAGCAAGCGATGACAGAATTGATTGTTGATGACTCTGATACTTGTATATATATATGTTATGAATAATTTGTTTATTGTTAGATAAAGGGTTGATAAGACAAAGGATCGATAAGATAAACGGTTGAAGGTGCAGTCGTGATAAGAAAAAAAAATAATTATTTACCATCAAGTAGCTTTTATTTTCAATTACTTGAGAAAATATTACACATTAGTTATTTTCACATTATATAGAAATTATAAAGTTAATCCTATATTAGTGAATCAAAAAGATAGATATGTTAACTACGAATATTTACAACAAAAATGAAAGTTATTCTAAAAACGTGATTACAAAAGTGTAATTATCAATGAAAAAAAAATATATTTTAAAATATAGAAATATTTAAGTTTTTAGATTATATAATATGTATATAGAGAGAGCTCTACTATTCTATTGGACAATTCCGCTTATATAACTGATATTTTAGAGTTGAATCTTTGCGCTATGTTGTTCAATCAAACTATAGACATAAGCTTTGTGGAAAAATAAGGAAAAACATGCAAATATTTACATCGAGCAAAGCTCTTCTACGAAACAATTTAAACAAGGTTAGTTGCACATAGATTGAACATATGGCAACATCGGGTCATCTATATTCAAGAAAAAGATGTATAAGAATAATCGCCCAATACAACAGTAGAGTTCAAAGAAATCGGTATGTGGATTAAAATGGCGAAATCGCTGGAAGGATTCACTGATGAGCAAGGCTTTACCATTATTTTTGTTACAGTTAAGGAGAGTAAGAGGTGTGTTTTATTTTAAAAATAAAATTACCTTTTCCATAGTTTCATTATTTGAAATGAGAAAATATTCCAGCCCCGTCACAAGGTTTCTATCTGACCTATGCAAAGATATTGGAGGCCTAAAGCTGATCTCTTACTTTTCATTAGGAATACATGATTCATAATTTTCTCTCATATCTTTGGAAATATCGGCAGCAGATCCCTTCTATATCAAAATCGCTGATACTTGAAATTCTTAATAATTACAAATTTTTAACCAGAGCATTATGACCAATGTATGCTTGATATCATTGTTCAAATTTGTTTCAATAAATCATAACTTGAATCTATCATTGTGATCAAGAATTGGTTATTTTAGAAACTCTCAAGGCAAAATACGGAATCAAGGCAATTTCACCACCCTAATTTCAGTAAACGTTCCATAGTGATATCTTAAATAGAGAATAGAGGTCATTGCGCGATTTTTGTCTTTTATTGTTGAATGAATCGTAATTTTTCAAGCACAATGCTTTTTTATTGGCTACACTGTAAAAACCGTTTCTTTTCCTTCACCCAAAAAATATATTGTGCTTAAAAACTCACAATAAGAAATATAAACAATAAGCACAAAGCATATTAGACATAAGTTTGCGAAACCGCTGGGAGCGTTCATCATTAATGAGCTAAACCCTCCCAATATTTTTTCATTGCAGTAAGGATAGTAGAAGTTTGTTTCATGTGTAAAAGAAACCTTCGTGGCTAAATGCTTTCATTTCTTATATGAGGCTTTCTTCCAAAAGCGGAATTTATCTCGGGTGTAATTACTGTTTAACCTATCTTTTTAGTAGTCCTTTTCATCCACTACAATTTTCTAATTCAAAATAAACAATAATCACATTGTATTTCAATTACATTCATGTATTATATGACCAGAGCGGCGAGAGTTTGGTGAGTCAAGACGACACTTTCTCTCTATTTCAAAATGACACAAAACTTATTAATATTAACTAGTTTCCTAATAGTTTCCTCCTTAGCAATAAAAAAAAAGCCAAGGTCATTATAATTACAAAATTATATTTTTAAACCTTGAAACATTTTAACTACTCTTTTTTTTAGATTGGTTTATTTTATCTTAAAGAAAGAGCTCTCTTTTTAACTGTACAACCTTCCTTGAAGGAAGACTGACTACCATTGTAAATAGAATATCTAACTATGCTTTCTTCCTGTTGTATATCTGTAAAAAAACTGGTGGTCTTAATAAAACTGTATATGTGTGTGTTTAAATACGAACTGAACTGACACGAACAAACTATCTATCAAGGAAACACTCCAGGAGAGATTAGAGTTACACATGTTTTAAGAGTTTTTATCTGAAGATATACTTTATCAGTCCTTCAGATATTTAGATTTGATTTAGATATAAGAACTTCAACTATATCGTTGATATAACTCTTTCACAGTTTATACACGGTTTACCATCAATTTATTGGGGGGAGAAGTTCGACCACACCAGTTCCCCCTGGACCCTTGGAATATTTGACCAAATTCTGGTCCAAGGTGACTAACATGGCAACAGCACCCATTTTCCAATGGACACGACAACATCAGTTTCTAATAGGTTTATCTATATTTATAGGATATATAATTTAAAAATTGTAATGAGCTCTCTGCCACTCAAAATATTTCGAGATTAATATGATGTCTATTTGAATAAAAACCCATCGCATGTTTATAGCTGATTAAATCCAAAATTTAATATTGGATTTGGTATCTGAGTTACAAAATTTCGAATAAAGATAATACTTGAGTTTTATTTATTTATTGATTTGAAAAATCCGTCAAAATATTTTAGGTTTCGTTTGAACGGCTTAATTATTTTGGGAAATTATCTGCATTCATTCACAAATTGTTTTTGCTTATTTGATAAGAAATAAACTTTCAAGCCTTTGAGAGTTTGGTGATGACAGCCATTTCTGTATATAGAAAAATACGCAGAGAATATGAAAGACATTATATATATCGTTTAAAAAAAAATAAAAATCCATATAAAATATCACTGTATAATGACCTATATTGAATCGAAATTTATCAAATAGTTGGCTGAACGCCAACCTTTGGTTAAAAAAATACGTTGTTGTACCTTGACATGAATTAACCTTCAGTCAACATAAATATTTGGTAACTAATTTATTTTATCTCCAATATACTATTTCTACATTCTCGAATGTAACACCTGTAAACTGAAACGAAATAAATAAATAAATACAAGAGGATTTCCGAAACTTGCTAGTGAGTTTGACACTGGTGTTCGTTGCGTTAGTTTTCTCACCTCGCATTCACCTCCTTTAGTTTTAGATGTTCTATTTTAGATATCTAATTATTGTGAACATTTTTGTATTACCATTGTAACACATTTTATTTTAGTAATATACTTGTTATTTTGTGTAGTGTGTAATGTTTTGTTACTCCACGTAGTGATGCAATGGCAATCAATGTTCTTAAAGAGTCCAGCTTCATCACAGGAGCAAAAGATTCTTCATAGTCAACGCCAGGTTTTTGATTATGCCCCATTGCAACAAATCTAGCCTTTCTTTTGTCAATTCTTCCATCTGGATTCATTTTTATATTAAAAATCCATTTTCCTTTTATCAGGTTTTCATTTTCTGGTTTTGGTACAAGGGTCCAAACATTATGTGAAGTTAGGGAATGGAATTCCTCTTCCATTGCTTCTTTCCATTGGTCTGAAAATGGGGTGTCATGGCTTCTCGATATGTTTTAGGTATGTTCATGGAAGTTGAAGATAGTTCGGTTACATTGGCTGCGTTTCTTTCTTTTATTCTTTCAGATCGTCTTACACCACTTGCTCTCAGCCTCTCTTCCTGCTCTTGTAGATTGATGAGAGGCTTTGCCTGAATATCTTCATTAGTTCTTCCTGCAATACGTCAAGGTTTTCGGGGTAATCCTGATGATTCAGGTATTGTTTCAGGGTTATCTGGAGTATTTAGTTCTTCTGGAGTAGAGCCCATGGTATGTGTAATTTGAAAGAAATCTGATTCATGTTGTTCATTTCTATAGATAATATGATCATGGACATTCATGGTAAACGGTTTGCGGATTTCGACAAATTAGAAAGAAGGATTCATATATCGCCGCAACTCTTTTTTATTTTATTTTATAATAAAAAAGAGTTGCGGCGATATATGAATCCTTCTTTCTGATCATGGACATGTTGGTCAAAAACATTAGAAGTCAAGAGATCAGAGCCTTTTGAATTTTCATCAAATTTGACAGTTTGAACTTCGTGTATTTTTCCATCTTGTGGATCATATATTCTATAAGCTTTTCTTTGTCTGGAGTAACCGGTGAATATTCCTTTTCTTGCTCTAGAGTCAAATTTATTTCTTTGATTTTTAGGAATGTAATAGTAGGCAAGACTTCCAAAGATTTTTAGATGTGCTACTGATGGTTTGTGTCCAGTCAATTTCTCTATGGGAGTTTTCATGTTATCATTCTTGGTCGGTGTGCAATTCTTCAAATAAGCGGCTGTTGCAATGGCTTCCGCCCAAAACTCAGTTGGTAACTTAGCATCAAACAACATAGTTCTAGCCCAATCTAGAAGGGTGCGATTGGTTCGTTCTGCAATTCCGTTGCTTTGTGGTGAATATGGAACTGTTCTTTGATGGTGTATTCCTTCATTTATGAAAAACTCATGAATTTTTTTATTTGCAAATTCAGTTCCGTTGTCCTATCTAACATTTTTGATTTTAACATTAGTTTCATTTTCTCGATGATTTTTAAATTCTACAAAAAAATCAAATGCATCCTCCTTTGATTTCAAGAAGTATACAAAGATACGTCTACTATACGAATCCACAATAACGTACAGATAGTTTGCACCACCCAGTGATTTGGTTGGCATAGGACCACATAGATCCATGTGTATAAGTTCTAATGGCCTTTCAGAATGATTATTCTCTATAGCTTTGAAAGGGTTTTGGGTTAGTTTACCAAGGATACATTGTTCACATTTTTTGAGATGTTGACAATCAAAATTAAGTCCTTTTACCATATTAATCTTCATCATTTTATCCAAATATTCTTCGTTCAAATATCCTAGTCTTCTATGCCACATTGTCTTGGCTGAACATTCATCTTCTGCTTTTAAACAATTATCTTTATTGCTTAACAAATTTCTAGGTAAAGTTTTAATTATAAACATTCTATCTTCTTCATTAGCCTCAGCTATCAAATCTACTTTGCAGTTATAAATTTTAGCTATTCCTTTCTCAAAATATACTTTATTTCCATTATTAACCAGACATCTGACAGAAAGAAGATTAGATTTAAGTCTAGGCACATAGAGTACATCCTTAATACAAATATCTTGCTTACCTTCACTTGTGTATGTAGACAATTTCACATCACCTTGTGCTTCAGCTTTTATGAACCTTTCTTCTTCTGCAAGGTTAATTTCACTGTCAATAGGAATATTGTTGATAAGCCAATCTTCTATAGGAGACATGTGTGAAGTGCATCCTGAATCAAGGTTCCAAATGTGTGCATCCTCCTCTCAGGTAGATGTGAAGAAGAGTAGATTATTTCCGCTGAAGTAAACGCATGTTCAGTGTTAGCAGAACCATTCGCTACATTAGCATGTTCCCTTGAGTTATTTTTCCAAGATGATGAAGACTTAGTTTGCATATTATTTTGTGGATACAGTCGAACTTGGATAATTCGAACCCCAAGGGACCATAAAAAATTCGAATTAAAGATGTTTTGAATAAAAAGGCCTAAAACAATATAAATCTCACAATTTCGATCAATTCCTTTATTAAGAATAACATTAGTTGCTGTAAATTTACATTTTTACCGTATATTTAGATTATGTGCAATAATTGTATGTATATACTATATACATATTAAAAAATTTCAAAACTGATGTATTAATGTACAAAAAAAAAAGGCAGATTGCTGGTTAAAAAAATGTACAGATTATTCTGCTTCGTTGGAACTCTGAAATTTAATTTTTGCCAAAGAAGTCAGAAATCTTAGCCTGTTTTCTAGAATTAAGTCTTTCAGTAAGGACAAAGGATTCTAACATATTCAACGAGTGGAAAATAGAGGGACTTACGTCATTTTTACTTTCAAAAAAGCGTCTAAGTTGCATGATATAGTTCGTTGCTTCGGCCGCACTTGGAACGTTCATTTCCCCGGCAACTGATGACTCGTCTTCATCACCCGATGCCTTGTAGCCGTCTTGTTTTTCAATGTTGTGGTTGAGCACTTCAGCGATGATATCTGCGTCGGTTATCTCACCACATACTGCAACATCGTCATCCACGTTTAAGAAATCGTCATACGAGATGGTAGGATTAGAAATGACGTCCTCCCAGCCGTCAACTGAAGGCATCGTTTCCGCTATAATATCATCTGCATTTTCTTCATCCTCCTCCTTTTTTACGAAACCAGCTTTTTTAAAACCAGCTTTTTTGAACGAAATTTTGTTGCGTTCTTTGAAGCCATCTAGCCACCCAGAACTCGCCTTAAAATCGGTTTTCCCCATTTCAGTAGCAAATTGTTCAGCTTTGCTTCTTATAAGGTGACCACTCACGGGAATCTTCTTATCTCTTGCTTTCTTGAACCATTTTAAAACACATTTGTCCAAATCAGGATTTCCCGGCTCCCTTAACCTTTTTCGGCCTTTAACACACTCACTTTCATTCCTGAGAATTTCTTCTTTATTTTTTAAGTACGTCGACAACGTGTTTCGAGGAATCCCAAAGTCCTTAGCAATATCGGATTTTTTTTCATCCCCATCTCTACTTCTTTAATCGCCGCTATTTTTTCAGCCAACGTCAAAGTTTTGTATGTTCGAAGCGCCGACATATTCGCTCCTTTTAGCTTTCTTGATAAATAAGGAGTCTCAAAAATCCAATAAAAATAAATTTATTATATATAGTACTTCTCTTGCGGCAAGATATTGCCACATGGAAAATTAGGAAAGACAAACTTCGGCGTGACACAGCAATTTATTTAAGGCAAGGACAAACTATAATTGATAAAATAAAAGATAAGCAATGAGGGAAGTTTACAGAGTAGCAAAATATAAACATGAAATTGATAACTCTGTTAAGAAAATAATTAATAATAATAAAATAACAAATTCGTTGTTACAATATTACAACGTCATTTCGCAAAATTTCACGCCTTGAACCGGCATCAGGTCCTTATTTTAACTCGTAAAAGTTCGAATTATCCAAGACATAATTCGAATTAACCACGATTTTTTAACATTATTTATATAGGAAATTCTAGGGACCAAGATAAATATTCGAATTAAAGAGGTTTTCGAATTAAAGAAGTTCGAATTATCCAAGTTCTACTGTATTTGCATTTTGGTTTATTGAAGTTCGCTTTATCTTGATGATGCCAACAGTTTCTTGACATGTGCCCAAATTTTCCGCATGTATGACATTTCCCTTCAAATTTGCATGTTCTTTGTATCCCTCGGTCATTTCGAGCTTTAAAAGCTTTTTCATATGGACCTTCTTTAGGAAATCCCATTGAGTTTAGCCTCATTTCTTCCTCTTGAAGTGCCTGGAAAACTTCCTCGAGACTCGCAGATCGTTGTGGTCGTAAAACCGCTGCTATATTTTCAAACTTTGGCAACAAACCTCTCACTACATGATACACCATTTCCCTTGGTGAAATAGGCTGTCCCAAGTTAGCACTTCTGGATGCAATATTTCTGGCCCTTTTTATGTAGGCTACAATGCCTTCATTATTTCTCATTTGAATATTTTTCAATTCAAGTCCAATGTCGATTATTTTATCTTCAATATTTCCAGTATGGATACGCTTCAGTTCATCCCACACAGTTTTAGCATTTGTCTCTCCTATAAATATGCCAGCCTGCTCAGGTGACAAATTTACTATTATTATTCCAAATGCCTCATCATTTTTATCCTCCCATTCTTTGAAAAATTCTTCTTCCTTTGAATCTGCCATTCCACGGTTAGGCTTAGGCGATTCGATCACCTTTTTGAACAATTTTTTGCTTCTCAAAATTGCTGATATTTTAAGCGCCCATATGTGGTAATTTGAAGATATCAGTGGCTCAATTCTATTCAACGAAAAATATTCTGCCATTTTAAAAATATATATATAATCGTACTCAACCTTTCTTTAAAAAAATCGGCGTTTTCTTCTGACGCAATAACAATTAACCAGGCTTCTGCTACCAGTTGTTGTATTTTGAATTTTAATTTAGCATAACTGCAGCTTATTAATTTAAACAAATTTATTATTCAAATACAAGGAGAGGTTAAACAAACTAATTAACTTAACAAATGAAGAAAAGTTGAGCTTTTATATTCTAAGCTATTACTACAACATAAACAAAACAAACTTAGTCAAAAGGGAACATATTTTACATCACAGATTATTTTAAATTGATTTGTTTACCAATTTCAACATAATTAATATAAATATATGCGTGATGATATTGAAATAAGATGACTAAATTATAACAGATAAAAGTAATATATTTGTTGGCTTTTCTCATTTATTTGCTTGTAATTCCAAGGAGGATTTAGATAGGAATATGAATATTTGGATTTCTAATTCCTTCCATGGCTTGAACATTTATTGAAAAAAAATCCTTCCGCAACCTCCAGCATTGTCGCATTTTTATCCAAGAAAAATTGAAATTGACAGGTTCTGGGAAAAAATAGTTGTTTTTTAGTCAGAAAATGATAATGAAAATATTGCTGTATCATGTTTGATAATCAGATACAAAATTATATGGGGAAAAAATTCCAAAAGAGCAGAGACCACGGGTGAAGCGAGTTCACTTCTAGTATGCAGAAACATAATTCTAACAGAAAACATTCATTCGAGTAGAAGACACAAAGCCAGATCATCTATATATATAAAAATGAATGTGTGTGTATGATTTGATGCCCCTGCATTTCCTCAAACAGTTTGAGTGTGAGACGCGCGACGGCAACAACGCTCCAGTTGCTGTCTAGCACGCCCCGGGAAGGTCTGATCGCGGACCCCACGAGGGAGTGTGTGTGTGTGTGTGTGGAACGCTTCACGATTTTTCGTGTCATCCATGCGCAGGGGCCATGCTAATCTTCTCTGTATCGTTCCAATTTTAGTATATGTACCGCCGAACAAGCGAGTACGTGTGTGTGTGGTGTTTCTGTCCTTTATGCCTGACCAAACCACTCATTGGAACGCCATGAAACTTTGGGAAGTTATTCAGTATAGTACTGGGAAGGTTTCTAGCAAATAAATATTTTGAAATAACTTTTCGCCTAAAAATAATCAAGATAAATATTCTGATTTATCTGTTATAATTCAACAATCTGCTCTAAATATTACCATGCATATACAAAAAAATGATTATATTCCTCTTCTTTATGCCGGACCAAACTACTCATTTCATCGCAATTTAACTTTGAGAAATTGTTTAATATACTACTAGAAAGGTTTCTATCTAATTATTAGTTTGAAAAACCTTTTTTTTTTTGAAAAAATAAGGATAAATATTAATTAATCTGTTATGTTTTCAGCACTCTGATTTATTATCTCTGTATTATCCTTATATATATAAAAATCAAAATTTGTCTGTCTGTTTATCGATAAACTCAGAAACTACTTAACCAAATGTCACCAAATTTTCCACCTAACTACCAATGACCCTGAAGATGAAGAATTTACAATGCATTAAAATTAAGTAAAAAAAAATATATTAAAATCTATATTTTATCTTTGTGTATAACTTTATTTATATAGCCACTTGCTATTTGACCATTTAGAACTTTGGGGAAAGTTATAAAGCTATTTTTTGTCAGATTTCCTTTTTTTCGTTTCATTTTATTTCCCAAATTCCATTAAAATTTTTATTAGAAATTATCATCATTATTAAGAAGGTTTTCAATGTGTCTGTATTCAAATTATTAATGACATTTTTGAAGGTAAAACAGTGTATACGGCATTAAATATGTATAATGGGGGGGGAACAATGGCTTAAAATATAATAGAAAGTAAGCTTAATGAAGACAAAAAAAATGTTAAGAATTCCCTATGAATTGAAATGAAGTGATTTTGCCTATAAAATATCGAAACAAAAAATAGACTGGATTGATACACATTCAAAATGGTTAAAATGGCATTTATTAAGCCAAACAGTGTGAAAAAGTAGATACAGTAGAGCTTCCATTGAGAGGATGCCTAAAATCGTAGCTTAACCCGTCTCTCCAAGAGGCAGTCTCTTATTAAAGGCCTATTAGAGATTCTTTAATATCAATTAGAATCTCCAATGAGAGACCACCTACAAGAGAAACAAGTTGAGTCATGTTTTTAGGTGGTCTTTCTTAAGAGACTATTTACATATATTAAAATCAACATTTTCTTACTGTTACGTTTAATTACTGCTAATCTCTATATATAAAAATGAATGTATGTCTGTCTATCTGTCAATTATTAATTGGACTGAGCGAGTATTGTGAGTTTCTTTATCCTATATGGTCTGGAAGCATATTAAAATTAAATATACAAAATTTGAAAGGAAATTTGGAAATTTGTCCGTACTTGGCGAACCTGACAACCCAGTCGGAAAATTGGTCAGCTAGCATTGTCATCAGGTTTGAACATATGTACCAAATTTCATATTTATAGGTGCCCTATAAGTATTTTAATAAAAATTGATTACAAGATTTGGCGACAGACATCTAGACAGACAGACATGGAGGCAAGTTAAATAAAAGCTATTAAATAAAAAAGTTGACCAATCTCAATGAAAATGGTACCATTAGAAAGAGCGTAAAAAGTATACCGAGAAAGTTTAATACAGAAGGAGAAATCGAAGGAAAAACGCTAAAAACGAACGGTTCGCGAGATATTGGCAAAACAAAATAAATAAAATTAAATATACAAAATTTGAAAGGAAATTTGGAAATCTGTCCGTTCTTGGCCAACCTGACAACCCAGAAGTCTGAAAATTGGCCAGCTAGCATTGTCATCAGGTTTGAACATGTGTACCAAATTTCATATTTCTAGGTGCCCTATAAGTATATTAAAAATTGATTACAAGATTTGGCGACAGACAGTTAGGCAAGTTAAATAAAAGCTTTTAATAATTAATTAATAATAATAAAATGTGGTATATTAAAGACTCTTAGATTAATTAACAATTTTATTATAAAATAGGTTCTTATCCATATCAAGTAATTATGCATCTTTTTAATCGTATATGGCATAATTGAAAGTACCAAATTGTGCCAGGTATATGCACACACAGAGATGATTCAATATATTTATAAATAAAACTAGGGAATGGGATGGTAGAGGAACGGTACACGCAATCGATTTTCGATCACTAAGACCCGGGATCGAATCCCGTATTGAACCCTTTTCTGCTTCAATGGCTCCTTATTCGTTTACAGATCTAACCCAATAAGTAACCAAACGAGGCCCAGTACAATAAACGGCAGATGCTAACTACCCACAATGATTATCATGGCCTGTACAATGTGTATTAGGAATAAAACAAAGAAACCAACTCCTTATGCTCCATAGTTAAATTCAAATTTGCTATTAAAAATCTACAATTAAGATCAAATATACTGAAAGTGTGAATGAATCTCAAAGCCCAGCTTTTATTAAGATGTATGCTCCCCAGTGAGGTACAGCTCACCCAAAGAGATCTCCTTACTGTTCACAAGGTTTTGGAAACATCCTTTAGGTGAATCAATTCACTCAACTTGTTGAAAAGGTGAAGAAGAGCTTTAATAAATAATGGTCACATCTCCCCCGTTAAATTAACTTAGTTAACTCTTTTTTTTTGCAAGTTACTTTAGATCAAAATATCGAAGGGTCTTGTTGTCTGGCCCGCTTTTATTCATTACTAAGTTACCTATGCAACTATGAACGTGTTTCGGTTGTTGGGCCTCATTTGTATAACCGGGATGTTTTTTCTATAATTTCACTGCCCTGTACACACGGTACATCCTTTCCTTTGTTCTAATGGATTACATAGTTGAACGTTAACAAGGTATATGTGCGTCATTGGTATTCCAAATTATCAATTATTTCAGAGCGAATAAGTTTCCTTTTTTAAATAAACGTGCTTGAATGTGCTCCTGGTCAGGATATGCCTTTTTATTTCTAATATATATTTTATGAATAATTTAGTTTTCTAAAAATATATACATTCCATTATCTTTTTTTTTGTTACTAACACAATACCACTCACATGCTTTAAAAATATCCATTTATATATATTTTTATGAATGCGCCTCTCCGTTTTTTGAATTCTCCTAAATTAGACAATACATTTTAAAATAAAAATGGCAGCTGCTGGTATTACAAGATAATCTGATAGAAAACTGATTTGGAGAACCAGACGAAAATTATATTAAGAAAGAAAATATTGCTTGAAATAAGACAGACATATTTTAAAATTTTCATTTAGCAACGATCCAGCTACAAATTTCCTCGAGCTGAAAAAAGAAATGAAGGAACCAATAAAGATTTTTTTCAGCCCAGAGTTACTTCCTATTCGCTATGGCAACCGGAAATGACGTAATGGAATGTCTCGTGGACATCTGCTGATTGACCGTCTGTGAAATGGTGTGAATCTGATGATGTCTTCTGCTTGCGTTTTCCATTTATGTGGTCGTTTGGGTTTTAAAAAAAGATTGCCTAAACTGATGTATGTTGAGACATTTTTAAATTTATTTAATAAAGTTACAATTCGATAGTTTTTAATATCGCTTTATTTTAAATCTTTCTTGTATTTATTTTTAATGGAACTTTTTAAATAAAACTAATCGAAATTTCTGTGAATTGTGTACTTATTTTATAAAATTCTGATAATGATGGTTGGAATGCAATTTAAAAACGAGAACAATTACCTGTCGAGCATATATATTATATTATCCAAAGATATAAGAATCGAAACAAAACTTTAAAATAATATGAAGATGCTTGCAAATACAAAAAAAAAAAAATTAAAAGACGAAATGGGCTTCTTCATTAAATATTCAGCAAGATTTAAATCTATAATTCTTGACAACTGAATATTGAAATTACGATGCTTTAAGAGATGTGAATGTGATCGTGGTGTCTTGCCCTGTTAGTCAGCCACATTTCAGAGTTCCCTGTTCACGGTTACCGTGTCGGCTCGGGGCTTACGACACCGCACTTCGCCCTACAGGGCAGTCCTTTACTTGTTCTGCTTCTCCCGCCTGTCACGTAGAGGAGGACTTCTGGGCAGGAAGAGATATGAATGCAAATTATAACATCGTTAAAAATTATATTTCTGAAATTTATATAATTATATATATAAATATATATATGAAAAAATAGTACAAATGTAATATTGTACTGGGATAAGGTGCATAAATTAAGAAAAGGCATCTATTTATCGTGCAACTGAAAGTTGCTGATGGCTTGCGCCATCTATCGGAATAAATATCAACTATTCTCGTTGGTTTTTAATTATTCCAGAATTGGCCAAATACCCATTCTTGATTAATCAAGAAAAGCTAACCACGGACGCGTTTCGGGCTGTTGGCCCTCATCAGCGTGGTGCAAGCTGTACCTCAACGAGAAGAGAGAAAATATGGTTTTACGGGCTACTAACCAAAAGTTGTGATTTTTGAGTCCAAGCGCGATGTCAGGTGGCAAGGGACCCTAGGATCTGGCGGCAGGAGATGTGTCGCAGGGGTAGTGGAAACGTTGGGCAAGCACTGCCAAGGTGCAGTGAGGCAGGAGCATTGAATTGGCCAGGAATCCAGTAGAAGTGGCAGATGGAATTAGAGGCAGAAGGTCCTTGAAGCCTAGAACTTGAGGGCCCTAGACTTCAGGATGGGGCAGCTTGAGGCTCTCGCCTCGTGCTTGTCAGGAAGGCCCTTGGAGCAGCAGTTGGCACATTTGGAGGTGCGCTGGTCAGCAATGGAAGGGCAGGCGCGGCCTTCATGGCCGTCTTGACCGCAGTGGAAGCACTTAGGAGCTCTGGAGCATTGGACAGAGTTGTGGCCGAAGCCACAACAGCGGAAGCAAACGCGGGCGCGGATGGACTCCTCGAAGTTGAGGATTACTCCATCAACCACGATTCTCCCGCGAACGCCCAGGGCTCTAAAGGTCTTGAGGTCCACCTCGATGAAGGCGGTGCAGGTCCCGCTTCTGGGTGCAGAACGGTGCGCCACGCGCACCACCTTGTCCCCAGGAAGTTTTCTAACAGCAGCGGTTTCCAGGAAGGTCTCCTCAATTGTGGAGTTGGATGTCTCCTCATCCACTTTGAAGAGGCAGATCCGTGGCAGGATCTCCTTCTGCTGGCGGACCTTCATTCCATTCAACTTGCTGGCCAGGGAGGTTGTCACCTCAGGGATGGTGTCAGGATTACTGGAGTGGAGGACCAGCTTCCCCTTGGTGTGCAGGGAGGCCCAAACGCCTTGGGGGAGAGTGTGGGCAGCGCGGACAGCTTTTAACATCTCCCTTGGGTCAGCCTGTGGGTCATCAGAGATGACCACTGTGTGGGCCGCCGATTTTTCTCCATGGAGGATCACTTGGGCGGCCGCAGGCTTGGATACGCGGGAAGGCGCAGGTCTTGAAGGACCATTCAGGTTTGTTCTCTTCGCAGGCGGGTTGGGAGCCTCAGACTGCTTCCTTTTGGTTGGAGCAGGAGCAGGCAAGGTGGAGGCAGGCTTCTTGGCAGGAAGAGCAGCAGGAGCAGGAGTGGCGGGCTTGATTGGGTCAGTCTGGGAGCTGGTTTCCTTGCAGGAAGGAGCAGGGCAGGTTTGAGTGCCGCGGCAAGCAGTCTTGGGCTTGTTGGCCTCCTCAATTTCGTCCAACTCTGCGAAGGACTCGAAGGTGTCAGTGAGGTTCTCTACTTCGGTAGCGAGGGCCTTGATCATTTCAGTCCGCGAGGCGATGTAGCGGATCAGGTCCTCATGCAGGGATTTCAGGGCAGGATGGCCAATGGAGCTCAGGATGCTGCAGTTGCGTGAGATCACCATCTCATCTTCCCTCTCCAGGTCGGCGACGTTCACGATGGGCTTGTAGGCCTTCTTTTTATTTTTGGCAGGATTCATGTATGAAAACTTCGGATAAATTGGCACGTTGTGATACATACATCGATACCTCAACGCCCAAATTATTTTGGTCATTAAGGCATCCTGAAAAATCATGAAACGGGTAGTTAAGGCCAGAATTGCGTGAGAACGCTACAAAATGTGAAAAAATAGTACAAATGTAATATTGTACTGGGATAAGGTGCATAAATTGAGTAAAAGGCATCTACTTATCGTGCAACTGAAAGTTGCTGATGGCTTGCGCCATCTATCGGAATAAATATCAACTATTCTCGTTGATTTTTAATTATTCCAGAATTGGCCAAATACCCATTCTTGATTAATCAAGAAAAGCTAACCACGGACGCGTTTCGGGCTGTTATATATATATAATAGATATATAAGATATATTTATTGTTGAAATATAAGATATTGTTAAGATATTTGGTTTAATTTTTGATAATTATTTAATTAATTTAAATAATGGTTAAATAAGAGATGAAACTATTAGGTACGAATATTTATTTTACAAATAAAATTAACTTACCACAGTCTTAGGTGAAAATAATGATAGAGCTTGAATCATCATTTGTGAACCCTCCCAGCGGTTTTGCCAATTTAATCCACCAGACCGTTTTTAGAGCTTTAATGCTACAACTCTACAACTTGTATATTGGACGATTATTATTATATCTAGTCACGACCGTCTTTCCTCATTCCTCATCGGCCGGCCGCCTCTGTCACGGATGCGCGCGCATCATCATTATGATCATTATCATTATCTAATGATAATAATAATAATAATTATATATATATATATATATATATATATATATATATATATACTAGCCGATTGATTTTATTCAACTTATCGAGTATTTTTCAAGGGACCGGGAAAAAATGTTCACTAGATAAAACGATGATTTTGTAATGTAGAAAATTAGGAAAGACAAAATTCGGGATGACACGGCACACAGGGACCGGGAAAAAATGTTCACTTTATCGAGAGATTCAAATTTACGAGTTTCAAATTATCAAAATATATCTTTTTTTTAATAAGTTTATAGAGAATTGTTTTAACAAATATTCGTTAGACAAACCTTTACTCGGGTAAAACCTCGGGCGAAGCCGGGTACATCCGCTAGTTATTATATATGCAACAATAATGAAGTGAATCTAAGTAATAATATTTCAGAAAAATACGGACATAGGCTTTTAGGACAGTAGAATAACATATAATCATTTGAAATCGAGCAAAGCATTCCCGCAAACAATAATTTTTTTTAAATTCAAAAATATTTTATTGACACTCTTAGGCAAATGATACAAAATTTAATGAGAATTAACAGAATATAATGAGAATTTACAATTTAGGGATTAAATATAAAAAGCTGTTCTCAGGAAGGGAGGGCCCTCCATCTTGAGAAAGTCCTCCTCCAGACAAGGACAGGATCAATTTGAACCGCTCTCAGTTCATGTTGAGATGATACTTATAGAGACACGTCTTCACAGACGCCAGGATGGTGTTGTCATCCAGGCCTCGCCCGAATAATAAATACATGACCAGTTATGCATATATCAATTATAGGGAAATATTGAGACATCAATAGAACGACATTTAACAAGTTTTACCGCAAATGTTTATTTTTACAGAACGGAAAATTGTTATTTTAATTATTTAAGGAGAAATAACGACTATTCCTATCCTTAGAGATGAAGTATGAAAGGATAATTTGTGAAGAGTATTGATGAACGGAATAATAAAAGTGTCCAGGGATGGGAACTGAGACATCTATTAATAAGAAACAAAATTCGTGCCCAATAATTTTATTTCTGATATATAGATAGCACGTTATAGTCCTATAATTTTGGGAATAAAACCTTTCCAGCGGTGCTTCGGCAGCTACGCGTCATATGCTTGGTATAAAAGGAATAAGCGTAAAGAAAAGTTTATAGAAAAGAGAAGAGACAGAACAATAAAACTATTATTTTTTTTTTATTTTCAAGCTACAGAGGGTGTTCACACTTATAGGAAACAAGTTTTATTATAAAATATTAAAAATTAACACCATATTTGAAAATTTTCAAATGTTCTATTTGAAAGCCTTTTTGTTTATTTACAGAACGGCACCTGATTTTCTACGATAGAAGAAACTTTCTGATCATGGTCATACTCAAAAGATCCCATTCTTCCTTTACCACTTTCCAGAGACCTTAAATTGTCCTAGGGTGTCTCTTTCCAAGTGCTCTTTTAAGGCATCCAAAAATGCAAAAATCCATCGGGGCTAATTCAAGAGATTTTACAGGGGTTCTGTTCTTTGGAATAGTGTTGATTCCTGTTCTTTGCCTTAGATCTTCCAAATAAGCTTGGGTTGAAGATGAGGTATGACTTGTGGCGTTATCATGGTGAAACCAGACTTTGTTGCTCTGTTTTCCATAGATAGAGAGAATATCATTTAAAAATATAGGTTCTAAAATGTTGTTTTGATAGTATTCCGAGTTTATTTTGGCATTTCTTTAAACTTTTCATATTTTTAATTTTTCTTCATATGATATACCGCATGCCACCATAAATCCTTTGGGGTAACTTTCGGCACATTCCTTCATCCAAATTGGCCTAGATTTTTCCACCCTTTTTTGATAGTATATAGCTCTTTTTCTGTCGCAATCAGTTAAATATACCCATGCTTCGTCATATGTAACAATAAATTTCCATCTATCAGCAGCCAAGAAATTTTCATAAGAATATCTGCGGATAGTGTGTCGCTGACGAATATGGCTCTGAAACAATTTGTGAACCGCATGTTTTTTTGTAGCTTTTAGGCCTAAATCTCTATTATTTTATTTATTGTTGACACTGATGTTCCTATTAATTTGGCTATATCTCTTTGTGGCATAGGAATTTATTTTGTAATATATTTTTTCACTTTTTTGACAGTTGCAGGAGTTCTTACAGATATAGGGTGATAATCTCTTGTCCATTTCTCCGTAGGTGCTTTGAATAAAAACTTGATATTTTTGTCGTGAATAATATTATAAATACCTTTTTAGAAATGTTGATATCGTCTTGTTTGCATATTTTAATTATGTCCAAATAGGTAAGATTAGCTCTGGAAAGTGGTAAAAGAAGAATGGGATCTTTTGAGTATGGCCATGATCGGAAAGTGTCTGCTATCGTGGAAAATCAGGTGCCGTTCTGTAAATAAACAAAAAGGCTTTCAAATAGAACATTTGAAAAATTTCAAATATGGTGTTAATTTTTAATATTTTATAATAAAACTTGTTTCCTATAAGTGTGAACACCCTCTGTATATAAGGTGAAGTAAGAGTTTTTTTATCAGTCTCCTTTCCTATTGAGAAATTATATCTTTTTGACATTCATTAAGTTTTTATACTAAAGACAATCTAGTGTGGAAATTATGGTGTGGTATATATAGGGCAATATAAATTAATATGTAATGTATCTTGATTCAATATATTATTATTACGTACTGTAATATACCTTATAATAATATTTTATAATATCCTCTGTTTAATTAATTTATTTTTGATTGTTTGGATTTGGCAGCACTGTAATTATTGTTGTTATTAATATATTAAAAAGTGTATGTTTGACATTACAAAGATATATAATTAAAATTTGGACTTTAGGAGTTTAAGAGACTACCGTTCGGGTGGAAAAATTCACATCCTAGATTTCAAAGGGTTATGAGCGAGATGTTGGCTGATTTATTGGAACTCAGAGTGGTTGTTTACATTGACGACATTTGTTGTGGCGACCCAACCCTTGAAGAATGTGCTTCCCTCACCTACAAAGTTCTCAATAGACCGAATCAATATAATACGACAGTGAACTTGGGAAAGTGCCAAATTTGTGTATCTGAGGTGGAACCTTTAGGTAGAATTATCAACGGTAACTCGAAGCAAATGAAGGAGGAAGTAATCGAAAAAGCTAAACTCATGAAACGCCCTTATAACCTTAAGTCACTACAATGTTTTACTGGATTTACAGGTCACTTTCGGGCCTATATACCAAACTATGCCAAGATAGTTCGACCGTTTGACAACTTGAAGAAAAATATTCTAGTTTTATGTGGTCTGATGAATGTGAAGAGGCTTATTTAAAACTTATTGATATCATCACGTCAAAACCAATATTGGCAATCCCTAATGAGTCATTGCCTTATGAAATGTCAACAGATGCTTCATATTATGGAACAGGGGCTATTCTATACCAGAGAGACGTGAATAAAAGGAGGTTATTTCAACTCAGAGTGATTAGTTATTATTCCTATACATTTTCCAAGGCTGAACAAAATTATTCCATCCCTGAAAAAGAATGCCTTGCTGTGTTGAAGGCTGTCAAACACTTCAGATGGTATTTGGAAGGCAAGTCTTTTGTTTTAAGACGAATAATCCTTTCAATAATTATATTAACGAATAGGTTCAAGAAGGATAAGTTTCTTTATTATTAAGAAACTTATCCTTCTTGAATCTATTCGTTAATATAAGTCTTTTGTTGTCCACACGGATCATCGCGCATTAACCCAGCTACTTTCCTGTGGCCATCTCCGGGATCGACTTGCGAGGTGGCAGCTGTTTCTGAGCTCATTCGAAATGAGAGTGAACCACCGTTCTGGCAGGGAGCTCAGCTATGCAGACGCGCTGTCTAGAAACACCTAATTCCAGCGATCAAACCATACTATTTGTTAAACGACAGAGTATTCCTTTAAAATTAGAAGATCACAGGAAATATTTTGTCCCTCAAGAACATCAAACTTCGATTTTATCTATGTACCATGATGATCCCTTATCAGGAGGACATTCGGAGTTTTGGAGGACATATTATAAAATGAAGCAACGCTTTGTTTGGCCTGGTATGAAGAATGACATGAGGAAATATGTATCCTCTTGTCCTATCTGTCAAAGGGTCAAGTTCAAGTATAAAAGCCGTCCTTCAAAGATGGGTTTGCCCATCAATCAAGGGTACCTTTCCATATTGTACATGTAGATTTCGCCGTTGCTCCTTCTAACATCAAGGATAAGAATTCAACATTTTTACTAATTATTGACGAGGCTACTAGGGTGGTTCAAGCAAAGACAATGAAACAACATGGACGTGCTCTAATAAAATATTTCAACGGACATGAGGATCTGAAATCAGTGAGAACTATAGTCTCCGATCAAGGGAGATCATTTGTGTATGGAGAATTCCCTAGGTGGGCAACCTCTCCAAAGACATCCGATTAATAACTACTTCTCCTTATCACCCTGCAGGAAATGGTTTAGCGGAACGAACTATACGAGATATAAAGACCTTTCTCTCGTGCTATCCTCGCTTCAAGGGTGGATGAAAAAATGCTTTAGAAGCGGCAGTACCTTACCATAATAGATCCTACAACTCCTACCTGGGTTGCTCCCCTTTATTCAAACTTGCAAAAACTTCCCCTGTTTTACCTGTCGATAAAGAACTTTATCTTCACTGTCCCCTTTATGAAACAGAAAAAAGTCAAATTAAGCAAAACCTCTACCGACAAAGAACAAAGTTTTATTTTAACAGTCGTAAAAAGGCCCTGCCACCGGAGATGAATATCGACGATTATATTCTGGTAAGACATCAGAAGGTTTGAAAGGAATGGAAGCTATCTGGTCCGCATCGAGTGACAAGGGTAACCAAAATGGATGGCCACCCCAAATATGTTGAATATGAGTCTGATGATAAAACTCCAAGAACGGCGTACATCTCCAATATCCAACCATATCTGCATCGACATCCCAGGAGGGATGAAGTCGCTTGAAGTCGGGGAAGTTGTAATATACCTTATAATAATATTATAATATACTCTGTTTATTTAATTTATTTTTGATTGTTTGGATTTGGTAGCACTGTAATTATTGTTGTTGTTATGAATATATTAAAAAGTGTATGTTTGACATTACAAAGATATATAATTAAAATTTGTTTCTTAATTCGGTAAAGCATATTTATTTATTTAATCGAAGAGAGAGAGGAACATCACACACACAATATAAGTTATGATAATAATATAATAAGGTTAATAAAATCGAAAATGTATCCAATTCAAACACATCTAAGTTAATATAATTAGGACTCAGTGTATCGTGAATAAAATATATATATATATATATGTCTGTGATACACACACTATACACAAGTGTCACATTGTATTGTCAATTAGAGAGTAATATTTAAAATATTTTCTCATAGAAGAGAATTGACACAGAAAGACTACAAAGTTAAGGTGATATCTAATTTGATATGGTTAATAAAATTAAAGTGACAATAACGTTTCATATGGTTATATTACCTGCGTAGTGTTAGTAATATATTAAGGACATAAGAACCATTTCAATATGTATATTTTTAATTTTATTGTGTTAATGGTTCCATTATTTATAACAAGACAAATATGTGTGATATTAAAAACGAAAATGAAAATATATTGAAAACCATAAAGGTTTGACCAATTAAAAAAAGGATGATGCTCAGGTGGGTTTCTTCAAACGAGATCCTGGCAATAGTTTAGGGCACTTAATTCTTTTTTTGGTAAAACTTGACTTCCATACCAAACCCCTTTGATCCTGAAATTAAATGAAATGTGTAAAAGTAAATAGAAATAAACTGATTCCCTTAATTAAAATGTTTAGTGCTGATAATCATTAGAACAATGCTATCTTGATAGACCATACGTAGTGTTGATCAACAATTATCACATCGAAATTTGAAAGAAGCAAAGCAAAATTTCTGCTATAAAATGATGGATTAAAGATGAGATTACTTATGTTTTGAGCGTTTCAATTAATTAATTAATTTTGTTAGCTAATTGGCGAATGATCGCTTTCGATTTATCAATAGAAAGCAAATCATATACTCGTTTAGGGCTGTTGGCCCTCCACAGCGTGGTGCAGGATGTATATTAGAAACCTACCAAGGGAAATTTGACCCTTTCTTTTGAATTCCAGAAAAGGTTGATCAAGGCCAAAAGTGCTTTAGAACGCTAAAATATGCTTTAAAAGAGTCTAAAAATAGGCAATTTGTTTTAAAACAGGTTTTATAAAAAATATATAACTTAAAATTAGATTGATTTGCTGATTCGGATGCTATGGTTGTGATAGCTGAAAACCCTTTAACAATAACAAATTATCCTGGTTACTATAGTAAAATCAATATAATTATGTTCATTATACTTCAATAATATTTGAAATGGCAACCAAAGACTACTCTACAACTGCGATAAGTATAATATTATCTTTGTGCATAATTCACGTATAAAGAATAAATAAATTTAATCTATGAAATATATTTTGCAGAGAGACCTTTAATAAAATTAAAATAAAATAAACTTCGCAAGTCGCATTTTAAAAGGAATATATTGAGGTTGATTTAATTTTAATATCAACGAATATATATATATATATATATATAATACTAGACGAATGAGAGACTCGGCTTCGCCCGAAAATTCCCCCGAGTTCAATTTCCTTCATACTGAAAGTACATCAATAATAAAAAGTAGAAGTGCAATAGAATAGCAAAACAGAAGTAGCACATAAACAACCGGAAAAAAAGTGTGTGATTGCAAAAATTGTATTATATTAGTATTTAGGTATTTGATTTAATTTTATTTTGCAATCCATTTAGTTGTTTCAAAATCAATATAGTTTAAATAGATGGCAGCTTTTCCACCCAACCCCCTAGGTACCCGCCCCAGCGCATTAATCCTTGAAATTACCTGAGTTGAGTGAGTGACTGCGATGGATATTGACTGCGATGCCCATCTTTTCAGTAAGAATAAGAAAAAATGAGTTTATAAAAAATATGAATCCAAAACACTGGCATGTAAATATTTTTATGTAAAAAATAAAAGCGCACATGGAAATTAGGCAAACATGTGTGCTTGCTAATGACTGTGACTGCATTTTAAACGATTTTTTTATAAAGAGATAAAAAAATGCCAAAATAAAAATTAATAAAAAATACGATAGCCATTATTTACATACAATAACGCTAATTTTGTAAAGTTTTTTTTTAAATTGCCTTGTGTGCACTTACCATAACTTAGTTAGTAATATAAATTTATCTCTCAATACTCAATACTTTTGTAAAAAAAAAGTAACGCTGGTTAAAAAAGATATTTTAAAAAAAGTACGCAAGCAACTTGAAAAAAAAAAATGCAGAACGCTCATTGGTCTCTTAATTGGCCTGGTGTTGTTACTTTGCCTCGTATTTACTACGTGTATAAAAAGTTCTCCAAATGAAAAAAATAAATAGCCAAAAATACTAATCCAAATGTAGCCGAAAAATTTACTAGGTTTTTAAAAAGCGATAAGCAAAATTAGGTACCAATTGGTTCGGTAGTTTTTGAATTTATCGCGAAACAGACAACAGACATTGAATTTTATATATAAGACGAAAGATAAAAACATTTGATTATTTCTTTTTATTAGGATGAGAATAAAATATTCGAAATTCAAAAAAAAAATCGAAATACATTATAATGATATTACTTAAACTTTCTACTGTGTGTTATCTATGGAATTTATCAAACTAAACTTAAAAATTGCTAGAAATATATTTCACTTGAAACCTCTTCATGCATCTTTTATCAACTATTTTTTACTCTCTGTTTCTCCAAATTATTTCTAGTTGAAAATATATATTTATAAATATTATATATAAAATATTTTATTTAATTTTAAAATATAAGGTTTTCTAGAACAACTCTGTGAGATCGGCTGCTAGATAACGCCACTTTACATTATATAAATTATATAAAATCATATCTATGTGGCAATATCGTTGCGGGGTTTCTTATTGTTGGATGCGAATGGTGAGATTTGGTTGAAGCGCAGCCGTTTGAGTGGAAGTTGCAGCATACAGTTAGGAATAATCAGGACACGTGATTGAGTTTGAAAATAAAGGCAACGGGTTGGAGGAAAGAAAGTTTGATAAGAGCTGAGCGATTTGACTTATTAATTAACTGATCACATGGCGGTGATTGTACTTAGCTGTGGGATGAGCAGAGGGGGAGAGGTCTAGAGCCGATGTCACCTCCTTGGGAGCCAAAGCGTAACTAACTATTCTTGTCTTTCGATTTAACACCACGAATCAGTTTCTCTCTGATTGGTTGAGAGATCTCACATGAGCTTTTCCTATTGGTTGACCTATTTAAGGTGCTGCCTTTTGATTGGCCCGCGGCTTTCCTTGAAGAAAGCTGTGATCTGCTTGATAGGAAGTGTCGAGTGTTATTTTTGACTTTATTTACTTCCGTGTTATCAAATACGTTCTATCTCTGCCGGAAGCATTGGATGTCTCTCAAACTTTTATAACTTTTGGTCACTCGACACGTCCTGTTTGTCAGGAAGTATTGAGTGAATCTTGGCTAAAATAACTTCTGTGGATATTAGAGACGTCCGGTCTCTGCCCCTGCAGTATTGACACAGGGGTGCCAAAATAGTCGTGCCAGCTTTAGTCTTACTTCCTATATCTTTTGTTACTTTCTTCCCTCCAGTTACCTTGTTCTTTATTAAGTCTTTGAAAATCATACATGGTACATACATAGTGGGTCGGGGTTGCATTTAATTATATACAAATTATGACAGATGCGCCCCCTACATGTGAAGAATTCAAGAAGGGGTTAGCCTGAGAGAATTCTGTAAAATGAAAAATAATTTTGTGGGAAAATTAGTTGTGGGTATGGAGGGGCTATATACAAACATTGCTGGTAATATAAAAGTAAAATAGAATGGTGTTGATGATATAGGTTGAGTATAATTAATAGAAATCAAAAATTTTTAATTGTAAGAAATCAAGGAATGTTATGGTACATAGTGGATTAAAAGAAAAGGAAATGCGCCTAAACGAATTCTACTCGAGTTAAGAAATGAATTCGAGGGGGTTCTATTTAGGCTTTGAAATCAAAATAAAAATAATATAAAAATAGTTGAATGAAATCAAAATTGAATGTGTTTGGTTGAATGGTGAGAAAAAAAAAAGAAAAATGCCTAACCATATTCTAGCTCGAAATTGGGAATGAAATCGAAGGAATTCTATTAGGTCTTTTGAGAAATCAAAAATAAAAAAAAATAAAAAGTTGGAAGAAATCAAAGTGAATGCTTGGTGCGTGGTGAGAAAAAAAAAGGAAAAATGCCTAATTACTTTCTAGCTCGGAATTTTGGAAAGGAATTCGAGGAAATTTCATAAGGTCTTTTGAGAAATCAAAGTAAAATAAAAATAAAAAGTTGGAAGAAATCAAAGTGAATGCTTGGTGCGTGGTGAGAAAAAAAAAGGAAAAATGCCTAATTATATTCTAGCTCGGAATTGGGAATGGAGACCGAGGGAATTCTATTAGGGCTTGTGAGAAATCAAAATAAAAATAAAAATAAAAGTTGAACGAAATCAAAGGTGAGTGCTTGAAAAAAGGAAAGATGAAAAATAAAAAGGTTTTAACAATAAAGGGTGATTTAATGTTTTTAGTTTAATCGAAAACCAGTGGGTTTTCGTTGATAATTGATAAATAAAATGATAATATAAACTAATTGGAAAAAAAAAAATGATATTTAATGATAAAAAGTGGTAATAAGTTGAATAAATTGATAAATTGATTAAATATTTAAATTTTAATTGAGAGAAAATAATAAAAATGATTGATATGAAAAATAAGATGTATTGGTTGGAACCCTTTGGTATCTACATGCCCTGATCTAAATGTATTGATTGTTCCATTTTGCCCTATAAAGGTTTTACTTGCTCAATTATGCCCTATAAATTTTTTGTCTCATCTGTAGCGACACTTAGGTGAAAAACGTGATTCTAGCCCTCAAGTGCGTTTATGCTGTGTGTACAGGAGACATGGAAATCTATATAACCTTTATGTGTAATTTTTTGTCTTTGTGTGTGTGTTGTGGAAAAATGTTAGAAGTCTGTTGTGTAAGAAATGTGTGAGCTAGTTCGATGTGTTGTCTCGTGGATGTGGAGTTGGTTGGTAAAGAATCGATATGTAGACTCGAACTGGAATCAAAACCGGTGGCATAGTGAGGTTCCCAGTTGACCTCAATAGGGGATCTTCTCATTGTAATTAGAGATACGGAAGTGGGGTGTGTCGGGCAAAAGAGAGGGAATGAAATTGGAGATCGGACGAAGGCGTTCCGCTTTGTTTACAGAGGCCGAATTTATCGCTGCGGACTACACTTCCGTCGTGGTGTCTCAAATTCTCGTTTCCTGCCGTCTATTTATTTTTGGTGCGGCTCAGATCTTGTTTTTGGAGCGTGATTTCTCCGACACTAGTTGGTTACCTTTCAGTTACTGCTATCTTTTTCGGAGTTTATTTAGATTTTCTGCGAAGATGGTTCCTAAAATTATGAGAAGTTTTATAAATACTTGTCCACAATGAAGAATTGCTTGTCCACAATGAAGAATTGCTTGTCCACAATGAAAAACTGTTTGTCCAAAATTAAAAAATGCTTGTCCTAAATTAAAAACTACCTCTTGTAGTTCGAAGATTTTCTGATCGGGCATAGCATAGATAAACAAGTATTTAATGAACAAAATTGGGATACAGTTGTATGGCAGAAGTAACAAACAAAGGATAAAAATCAGATGAAATATAGGATATTGCCCCATGTTCGTCCACATTTTTGTAACTGGGGACTCTGAAATATTCGCTTGAACCTTATGAATTGTAGAGTTTGAATGATTGGTAGGTTCGCAGTTCTCCTGTTTGATATCTTTAGGGAGTGGTGTGATAGGATTGAGCTGGTTGTCAGGTTTGCAGTTTTTAACGTCGGGGAAGAGTGATGTAAATCGTCTTGTTGCAAAAATGCCTGAAAGGTTCGCTGCTGGTGGCTTTGAACCTTAATGACTCTGTTGGGAATAATTCGGGTGTTAAATGTTTGAAAGGAAACGTGTAATTTGGGTTGTGCTTTATATGATAGGTGTTAACGGCGGGTGGTGATATATAATGGATTTTTTCTGTATACAGTTTAAGTTTGTTGACGTGGATTGTGTCAGTGTCTCTTTGAAGTGGTTGATTTGGTCGATCTATGCGGACCACATTTGGTGAAATAATTTCTAATATTGTGTGAGGTCCTGTGAAATATGGCGCAAGTTTCCCTGTATTTGGGTGGTGATATAATTTTACTAATACTAGATCACCTACTTCGAAATGTGGTTGCTTGTGTCGTTGGTCATAAGTGTTTTTGTCTTGTAAATGTTTGTTTTGTGTGCGTGTGTGTGCAATTTTTCTAGCTTTGTCGATATCTGGGTATGGTGTGTTATGATTAGAGATTTCTGGGGGTAGGATACCAAACATTAAGTATATGGGTGGAAAACCTGTGGTAGAGTGGGGTGTCTTGTTATATATAAGTGTAACCTTCTTGACCAACTTGGTCCACGCGACCTTAGGATTTTCTAGGTGTAATAACCTCAGTTTTCCCGTGAGGGTGGCGTTCAGGCGTTCACATAGACCGTTGGCCTGTGGATTGTTGCTGGTTGTGAGCAATGGGTGAATATTTCTATTAAGTAGGAAACTACGAAATTTGGGTGAAGTGAAGGCAGGGGCTCTATCCGTAAGAAGGCGTTTTGGAGAACCATCCTGGAATACTCGCTTAAGTACCTGTTGGTAGGTGGTGGTACTGGTGGATTTAGATGGAAAAGCCCACGCGTAGCGTGAAAAATGATCGACTACCACATGGAGGTATATCTTGGTGTTGCCATATTTGGCAAATCCTGCTATGGTGTCCAGAGATAAAAGGTCGAAGGGTTCTTTAGATTCCGGAGGTTGACTTAATTCTCCGTAAGTGGGTCCTACTGGACGTTTTGTTAATTGGCAGGTGGGACAGGTTTTAACTTTTTGTTTAATATCTTTTGACATACCTTGCCAGTAATATTGTGTGGAGATGATTCGTGACATTTGTGAAATACCGGGGTGATTGTATTGTGTGTGTACTGTTTGTAAGAGTTGTTGTATGAGTGGTTTTGGAAGTATAATCTTGGTTACACCTTTTCGGGAAACTGTATGTAATCCATTACGATCAATGGTCAAACTAGACTCTTTCGATGGAGGAGGTTGATGGGTCTTGATAAGGGTGGCGTCCAAGAATCCACAAAACGGGTTACGGGATAAGAGATCTGCTTCATATTGTAGTTTTCCCTTTATGTAGCGGACCTCGTATTCGTAACTCGATAGTCGTAAACTCCATCGAAACAGTCTACCGGACGGGTTCTTGATGGTTTTCAACCACTGCAATGCGTGATGGTCAGAAAATATTGTAAATTTTCTGCCCATAAGATAGATGCGAAACTTCTCCACACTCTCAACGATTGCTAAGCACTCAAGTTCAGAGATGGAGTAGTTTTTCTCGTGTGGGCGCAATGTTCGGCTGAAATATTGAACTGGATATACGTTTCCGTCAGGGTGAACTTGTTTGAGAATGCCTGCTATACCGAGGGTGGATGCATCGCAATACACTTGGCATGGCAGACCTTCTTTGTAAAGGTGCAAAATGGGGTGTTGTGTGAGGTTTCCTTTTAGGTCAATGAACGCCTCTTGACAAGCTTCATTCCAGTTCCACACGACGTCCTTTTTGAGGAGATTGTTGAGTGGTGCTCGCAAGCGAGCGTATTCCGGAATGAATTTGTTATAGACGTTCACAGCGCCTAAGAAGGATTGTAGTGTTTTTCGGTTGTGTGGTTGTTTAATGGCGTGGATGATGTCGGTATTGCGTGTAAGTGGTGTAATTGTACCAGCTGTGATGGTGTACCCTAGAAAATTTATGGATTGCTTAAAAAATTCGCATTTTGCGAAGTTAAGTTGTAACTTCTCCGCTTCGCAAAAGGCGAAAAATTGTCGCAGGTGGTTTTGATGTTCCTCCAATGTGTTGGAGTAAATGATGAAATCATCAAAGTAATGTGCCACACAGTCAAGTCCGTGTCTCTGTAGGACCTGACTTATGGCTCGTTCGTAAATCTGAGGACTGGTTTTTAACCCGAAAGGTAATCGAGTGGGTTGGTATAATCCTTCAAAGGTGGCAAATGCTAACAGCGGTCGAGAATCGGGGTGTATTGGGACTTGCCAATACGCAGAGGATATGTCGGCCGTGGAAAAATATTTGGCCTGTGCGAGGCGGTCTAGGATATCCTCGATTCTCGGGAGGGGATGGACATCAGAGCTGATTAGCTCATTCACCTTCCTATAATCGATACAAAACCGTTTGGTTTTGTCGCGCTTAGTGACGAGGGTGACAGGGCTCGAGAAAGGTGAAAAAGATTGCTCTATGATGCCGTTCTCCAGCATTTGTTGTATTTGGTTACGGATTTCTTGTTGGTCACATATCGGAACACGATATGGACGTATGGTGATTATTTTTTCGGAATTCGTGGGTATTTTTACTGGTGGAATCCGTAAGCATGGTACGTTGAATTTGTCCTGTGAAAAAATGTGAGTGTACCTTTGTAGAAGTGTTGTGAACTGTGGTGTATAATGAGTGTTAGGTGTTGTGTTGTAGTATGTATGTGGTAAAGGGTTTTGTTGTGTATTAGTGTGAGTGTCGAGTTCGTTGTGTGGGTTGGTCATGTGAGTGTTGTGCAACGGTGTGTGATCACCTATGTTTTTGGTATGCGAGTTGTCCCGCTGTGTGGGTGCGTTTTGGGCAGGTTTATAAGTTGAAGTTGTTGTGGTTTGATTATTTGAGGGCATGTAAAAAGGGCAATTGGCTTTAGTGAAAAAGGGGCATGTAGATAAGTGGGGTTTTCTCAATGAATGCACGCAATGGTTGTCATAGGCGGAAAGTTGGGATGTGGGGAAAATTTTTTGTGACATCGCCTGACACTGCCAGTACGTGCATACATTGGACACATGATTAAAATGGTAGGAAAGGGTAGACAATGGGGCGCCCAGTTGGAGTATAGTGCATTTATTAAAATCTATGGTTAATCTGAATTTATGGAGGCTATTGATACTAAGAATTCCGAATGGTAATGGTGCATTTACTACATGGAAGTACTCCTTTCGTGATATTTGTCCTATTGTCAGTGGGATAGCTAGTTTACCCATGGTTTTTGCAAATCCGTTTAAGGTTTGGAGGTGTAGTGACTGTCCCTCAAGGGTTAAATTAGGCAGGTGGGTTTTTAGCATATGATAAATACTATATGGCACTATACTCAGGCTGGCGCCTGTATCAATTAAAAAGGGGCATGATACATTAGGGGTTAGAAAAAGTTTGACAGTCAGTTGGTTTAGGGATCCTACCTCAGTCTCGAAAGGGCTGTCCGGCTGAGGTGTCTCTGGCTTGACTTGGTTGTGATGAAGTCGGAACTGGTGATTTTGGGACCGTTTGCACTGTCCGGACTTTTTCGTGGGTCGTCGGGATTGGTCGACGTCGGCATTCGCTGTGCCAGTGTCTCGCGCCGCAGAACTTGCAGTTGGACGGCGGAAGAGGTGCATTCCATGCACCTGAGCGTCGGGGTGTGCTGTGGTACGGACCCGACATTGTGGGTGGTTGATCTTCTCTGGATCGCGTTGCCGGTACACTGGGTCCGTGGATCCGCTGTACCAGTCGGAACCACTCTCCTAGGTTCTCGGGAGGTACTACGCGGACTAGGCGCTGGTCGTTGAATGGCAGTCCTTCTGTCAGCGTCTCGAGGATCACCTCTTGTGGAAGTCCTAGTTGCAATCCCATGGCGGTTTTCTCCCGGTAGTAGGTCTCTAAGTTGGCTTGTCCAGTGAGTTTCATGGCGAAATATTTCGCAAAGGACGCTTCGCTTGACTCAGGGTAGAGATCTAGGAGGATTTGTCTCACCTGGAAATAACTCCGGTCGGCCAGCCGAAGTTTCCTGAAGAGTTCCAGGGGTTGTCGCACCAGGTAGTTTGGTAGGCGCAGTAATTTTTCTTGTTCTCCCATGGATGCGTCTTCCATTTTTCGGTCGAACGTCTGGAAAAACTGTGTCGCACTGTATGTGCCGTCGAAAGGCGAGATCGCCGACTCCGCTCCATTAGAAATTTTTGCCCGGGCCAGGAACATTGACAGCTGGTTGACGGCGTCCGCTAAGGGCGCAGTTGTCTCTCGGTCGGTCATCTCCTGTCTTTCTCTTGTCGTTTCGTTCTCTCTTACTTCTTGCCTTCTTTCCATTGTTTCCGTCGGATCGTCTGACTTTACGCCTATGGGATCCTGATTTAATTCCATCTCACTATCCTGTCGACTTAACCGTTCTGTGGCAATATCGTTGCGGGGTTTCTTATTGTTGGATGCGAATGGTGAGATTTGGTTGAAGCGCAGCCGTTTGAGTGGAAGTTGCAGCATACAGTTAGGAATAATCAGGACACGTGATTGAGTTTGAAAATAAAGGCAACGGGTTGGAGGAAAGAAAGTTTGATAAGAGCTGAGCGATTTGACTTATTAATTAACTGATCACATGGCGGTGATTGTACTTAGCTGTGGGATGAGCAGAGGGGGAGAGGTCTAGAGCCGATGTCACCTCCTTGGGAGCCAAAGCGTAACTAACTATTCTTGTCTTTCGATTTAACACCACGAATCAGTTTCTCTCTGATTGGTTGAGAGATCTCACATGAGCTTTTCCTATTGGTTGACCTATTTAAGGTGCTGCCTTTTGATTGGCCCGCGGCTTTCCTTGAAGAAAGCTGTGATCTGCTTGATAGGAAGTGTCGAGTGTTATTTTTGACTTTATTTACTTCCGTGTTATCAAATACGTTCTATCTCTGCCGGAAGCATTGGATGTCTCTCAAACTTTTATAACTTTTGGTCACTCGACACGTCCTGTTTGTCAGGAAGTATTGAGTGAATCTTGGCTAAAATAACTTCTGTGGATATTAGAGACGTCCGGTCTCTGCCCCTGCAGTATTGACACAGGGGTGCCAAAATAGTCGTGCCAGCTTTAGTCTTACTTCCTATATCTTTTGTTACTTTCTTCCCTCCAGTTACCTTGTTCTTTATTAAGTCTTTGAAAATCATACATGGTACATACATAGTGGGTCGGGGTTGCATTTAATTATATACAAATTATGACATCTATATATAATCATATACTAGATCGGATATAGCCTGTCTTATTTGCAACTGGTAATAAATAAATATAAAATCATTGTGATTGTTTTCTTTGGCCGGTACATAACCTTTTGTAAATATGCAAATACGTAACTAAGCCTTTGTTGACTTTGCTAGACTTTTTAAAGATACTGTTTCAAAGAAGATTAAAATCAAACATTGTTTTTATTGATTTACTAGAGGGGAAAAACAAAATTAAAGAGAAACTTATAACATTGTAAAACAAATAGAAATCTATCTTCTTACAGTTAGCGCCTATTTATTTGTGATCTTATGCACATACTCTGTGTGGGAACAATAAATTAATTTAAATAAAATATATGTAAATAATCTATAAGATAATGTTTATGTAATTATAATATCTAAGTTTAGTTTTGTTTCTTGACGCAATCATCCCTTGTGGGGATATTGCGTCTGTCTTGATAATAAATAAATAAGATAAACAATAGCTATTTTTTTTCATTTCTTAGCACTTTTTAAATAAGTGAATGATTCATAAGATTTTAATAATAGTTAAAAAAATATATATTTATTTCGTTTATATATTTGCTCCTGTAGATGGTTTTCACTACCTGAAAGTTTGAGAAATAATCAATAGAAATAGGAAACTTTTCCTCGGAGCCTGCGTTTTCTATTAATACATCAATTATTAATACAACAATATACATCAGTCTTTTATTCTTCGTCTTCACGTCTCAAGTCAGATATTCATTCTTCAATTACTTTTTCAGTAAATTAAATAAAATGATGATCTAAAATTGATATTTTTGCATTTTATTTTCATAAAGGTTCACGTATGCATCCTATTAGCATAATACTTATGTATTCCAAATCAGCAAATAATTTCTGTCTCTCAAAATTATTATATCATATATATAACACTTTTATAATAACAAAAACATAGAGAAATATCCTTTCTCGAAGTTTTATAGGAGGGTAGAGATGAATAATGTAAAGTAAAACCAGTGTAGTGCTTCCTCCTAAAAAATTCCCTTCAGTTCCATCAGTAAAAAATCCCAACTATTCCTTGATCAAATTCCACGTCGCCTTCATGAATTTTAACTCGATAAATGCACAATCTTTTCTCCTTAAATTTCCCCATCTTTTATACTTAGGCTTGGAGAGAGGGTTAGATGAATAGTTAAAGAGGCTGAGTGAGTTGTGAATATTTAATTGTCTCTGCCAGGTACAAATTAGTAGTTTACTATTATAATTAGAATTAACCAGTCGGATTTTAATATCATCGATCCAGGCTATAATTAACACAGGAAGTCATATATGTTCCGTTCCATATGCAGACGCATACATTGTATATTCCCATCCCTAGACCTTTTATTTTTCCGTTTATTATTACTTTTCACAATTCATTATTTCATAAATCATCCCTAAGGATAGAAATAATCGTTATTTCTCCTTAAATTAAATTTTGATTTTTCGTTCAAAAGACACACATGCAGGATAATTTTCAAATGTTGTTTTACAATCATAAGCCGCATTATATTATATTAAAAATGCATTGTATATGTACATGTATGGGATAACTGAGGGTCTCTCGCTGTGGTGTGATAATCGAGAGGGACAGTCAGGGCGTGGAGAGTTTTCCAGTACCTCTCTGCACCTTGGAAGACCTTTAACAGTTTTCACAGAATACAGGCAGTCGTGGTCGAGGCAGAGTGGAAAGCTTGGGAATGTCCACACACAAAAAACGAAGAGACACAGTTGTAGTAAGAAAGTTCCGTGAACAGATAAAAGTCGAGCTAAGAGCGAGATGGAGATAGAAGAGTTCTTTCTCTTCTATAGAAGAGGTGGACCTGGGTACAACCGACGAGGGCTCACGCTGAGGGTGAAGTGGCTATATTTTCGGCTAGGGCAGAGGTCTTATATATCTTTGCCGAGAAGGGAAGTATGCGGGAGTATGGACTTTCAGCGGGTGCAAAGGGCGTGGTGCGTCAACGATATTCTACACCCTTTGACCAGATGGTAACGACCTGCCAAATTCCTCTTTAGGGTTGTTGGACTTCTATCTCGATTTTACACGTTTTTGGACTTCTATCTCACTCTTGATTTAGCTCATCTCTTAATCTATTACATAGTTTTATTTATTCATCCTCGGTTTGTACAAAGTACATTACATATGATGATGCAATGACACATGTCAATCATGCGTATAATTATTTATAGATGTGTTTCTATATATAACATGACAATCTTGTTATAAGTATTGTACAATATATGGTTGTTGGTTTAAATTACCATAGATGGGCCCAGGGAGTGAAAGGTTTTATCCGGGTTTAAACGGGTAAAGCCTCTCTAACACAGGTAAGTAATTAAAATTTATTTTAATTGATTTAAACTGTGAGATTAAAAAGGGCTAAAACAAGATGTTTTGTTTGGATATATCTGAAAATTATAAAAAAATAAAATTTATGTTTAATTTAAAAGTCATGATATTCATTATAAAAGAGAAATTTAGATAAGACCTTTGTTTGATTTAAAAAAAATAATGATGATTTAAAAATTGACATTCTAAGAGAATATTGGCGGGCGTTGGAAAGGGTTTGGGGTTAAAGAATATGCAATTGTAAGTATTATACATGCAAACAAATACTTAGATCCAGGTGTAAAGCTAGGACATAGACTTGAGCGTCTTCCTAGGCAAAGTTTACTTGTGATCCTGTATAAGGGTTATAGTGCTTTGTCACAATTGTAGGGTTATTGGGTTGAAAAGTTGTTGAAGAAAAGGTTGTTCATTAATGATTGTGAAAGGGGTGAAATAGAGCCATGGGATAAGTAGAATTGTTGTATCGACAGTAGGTGATCTGTCTTGACTTGAAATCAAAGGTAGATTGTGGTCCGCTAGAGCTAAAAAAATTGAAAGTTGTGAACGCTTTGTGCATGCGTTGGTGATTGTGCTCTGCGGATGATTGAAATATACTTTTGAAACGTGTTCAAGCCAGAAGTTGGGATTTTTAAATCTGGGGAACTGTGTTCAAAGAATTTGTTGAAATTACGAAATCAAAAAAATTGTCAAGAAGTACTGTCGTTTTTCTACGTTGATGTGATTCAATGGCTGAGAGAAATAGATAGCAGTGAATAGTACCACTGTGGTGGTAGGATTGTCTTTTAGAATGGGGATAAGGAAGCTTGCTAGAAACTTAGCTAAGGGGGCTTAATAATAATAAATAAATTTAAAGCATATATTGGATCTAAATTTATTAATCAGCCAATATTTCTAGGGGCAAAACGCCTCTATTTATCAAGGCTTTTCTTAGATTTAAACTAAATCACATGGGTATGTGATTCACTCACGCTATACAAGACCAAGCAAAATACCATCTATATGTGCACATACATGTCTACTTGAAATTGTTTCCAATATTCCTGTAGAAGGGCTGCTTGCGCCCGAAAGCTCGAATCGATTTTACAAATAAAGAAACTTATCCTTTTTGATTCTATCCGTTATTATAATATATTGAAAGGATTACTCGTCTTAAAACATATAAAATGAATAAAAATATAGAAATATCATTGTGTTTGAATAAAGTTTAAGTGGACAAAATTAAACATACAATATATAAAAGTAATAATGAATAATTGAAGTGATTTTTTACAACAAATAAATGTTTTGTAATACTAAAATAATAGTATAAAAATAAGAGTAATTTTGATTAAAGTTTTTTTTTTAAATAATTTTGGACTAAAAATTGTGATTATATAATTGAAAAGCAAAAATAATATTCAAAGATTTATCCAAAAATAGAATATAATCAAATATTGTTATATTGATTAGATGAAGGTTTGGTAGTGGGGAATGGGACAAAAGGTATTTCTTCTAGAGAGAAGTTACAACTGTGGTGTGTAACTAGTTCATATCTCTTTGGTAAACATCGGTGTTTTTATGACTCACTGTAACTGGGAATTTGTGAAATCTCTAGGAAATATAAATGGTTGATGTGAAACACGTGTTACAAATGGTGAACATTCCGAAAGTGGTCTTTTAGATAACAGCTTTGTAATAAAATATGTCTTGAGCGGGGAGAGAGAACGTTGTATAAACATGAAACGGGGTCGAGACTGGGAAGTGACGTCTGAAGGGCAATCGCCGCTGTTTTTTGTCGGGGATTCTATTACTGGGGTCACTCATCCTCCGCGGGATGTTTGTTAGATTTGTCATTTATTTAAAACTGACTTTCTCTCTCTTCTTTTGTTGAGGTTGTCAAATTTCTGGTCTATTTGAAAGATATAGTTTCCTCGATGTTCGTAGTTGTTGTGTTTCGACGTTATTGCTGACTTATTCAATGATGTCAGGTTTAGATGTGAGTGAAAGTGCGACTTTCGACGTGGACACGCTTTGGGGTGAGATGTGTCATAGGCATGAAGGCGTCTTTGTGGCCTGTTAAGTGATAAAAAATATTTGTTGTGTTGCCTTGTGACACTTGTGAAGTGAATTGAATGGAAAGGTGTCACGTGATGTCGTTGTTTGGTACAAAATCTAACCTGTATCACCATGAATAACAAATTTACTAGTCATGGATGGCTGTTGTACGAAACACATCGATAATTATCAGATTGTTATGAATGTGGCACGTTAATGCGAAAGTTTTTTGTTGATTACGATATGGAGTTCGGGTGGCTCGAAATTAGATGTGTTGTTAAATCGCGCGTTAAAATTTGCTGCCAATTGGAGAAAGTGATGTGTGAGGTGTTATAGTGTATAATTCGGAATAGTTGTGTCTCGAAGATATCTGGAGTCAAATGATTGAATTAACTGAGATATACATCTTGAGACAATCGCTGTCGGTTTTGAACAAATCGGGGTTGTGGAGGTGTGATGTACAGAAAATTCTCTGTGTAATATTTTAATTTATTGACATGTATGGTGTCACTGTCTCTATTAAGAGGTTGATTGGGACGGTCTATTCGAACGACATTGGGTGAGATTATTTCAATTATTCTATATGGTCCAGTAAAATATGGTGCTAATTTACCTGTGTTGGGATGTTTATAATTTTTGACCAAAACAAGATCATTCACTTCGAAATGTGATGTTCTATGCTGCTTATCAAATGTTCCTTTATCTTTTTTTATGTTTATTTCGGGTACGAGAGTGTGCTATCTCTCGAGCTATAGTTATTTCGGGGTATGGAATAAGATGAGTTCTTAGATCCGAGGGGATAACATTGAACATTAAGTAGGTGTGTGGAAAACTTGTGACGGAATGGGGAGTATTATTATACGTCTGAGTGACGCGCTTAACTAGTTGAGTCCAGTAGCTTTCGGATTTTCTAGATAAGCTAGTCTGAGCTTGCCTGTAATGGTGGCATTTAAGCGTTCTATTAAACCGTTTGCTTGTGGGTTATTACTTGTGGTGAGTAAGGGTTGTATACAATGTGTTATTAGAAATTTGCGGAATTTTTCTGGGGTAAAAGCGGGCGCTCTGTCAGATAACAGACGTTTTGGAAATCCTTGTTGTAGTACAGTTTTGAGGGTTTGAATGTACGTTTGGTTACTGGTAGACTTCGATGGAAAGGTCCAAGCATATCGCGTTAAATGATCCACTATTATGTGTAGATATGTCTTGGAGTGTCCATATTTCGAAAATCCAGCTATGGTATCTATAGAGATTAAGTCGAATGGTTGTTGAGGTGGTGGAATTTGTCCGAGGGCACCATAGGGTTTACCTTTGGGTCTTTTAATGATTTGGCAGGTTTGACACGGCAAAAATAATATTCAAAGGTTTATACAAAAATAGAATATAATCAAATATTGTTATAATGATTAGATGAAGGTTTGGTAGTGGAATGGGACAAAAAGAGATGCCTGGGTGGTTATATTCTTGGTGAACTTTGTTCATGAGAGTATGTCGCAGGGTTTCCGGAATTATTAATTTAGATACACCTTTTCGGGTAATGGTATGTAAGCCGTTTGAATCAATGTTGAAGGGGGATGCTGTTGACTGATGCTGTTTAATAATATAAGCACTGATAAATCCTACAAAGGGGTTTCGTGATAATAAATTTGCCTCGTACTGTTGGCTGTCTTTGAGGTAGTGGATTTCGTAATTATAGGTAGATAGTCTCTGGCTCCATCTAAAGAGTCATCCTGACGGATTTTTTTTATAGTTTTAAGCCATTGTAAAGCTTTGTGATCTGTGTATATGATAAATTTTATACCGGTGAGGTATATTCGGAATTTGTCTACACTTTCGACGATGGCGAGGCACTCGAGTTCGGAAACGGTGTAGTTTCTTTCATGTGCTCTAAGGGCGCGGCTCAAATATCGTATAGGATGTACTTGTCCGTCTGGATGTACCTGTTTGAGTATGCCTGCGATCCCTTGGGTGGATGCGTCGCAATAAAGGCGGCATGGCAAACCGACATGATACAAGTGTAGTACTGGTTTACTGGTTAAACTCTCTTTGAGAGTGGTAAAGGCTTGTTGACAGTCTGGGTCCCCAATTCCATTTCACATCTTTTTTAAGTAGTTTATTTAAAGATGCTCGTAAGTGAGCATAATCTGGTATAAACTTATTATAGGCATTCACTGCTCCTAAAAATGATTTGATTGGTAGGTGGTTTGATGGCATTTATGGTATCAAGGTTGCGCGTCTGTGGTACCTGCGGTAATAGTGTATCCTAAGAAATCTATGGATGTTTTAAAAAACGAACATTTATTATAATTAAGTTTGATGTTTTAGTGTTGACACACCGTTAGACATTGTTGTAGGTGTTGTAGATGATCCTCTAAGGTGTCAGAGAAAATAATGAAATCTTCGATGTAATGGGTAACAAAATTTAATTTATATTTTTGCATGACCTGGTTTATGGCACGATGGTATATCTGTGGCGAATTTTTAAATCCGTACGGAAGTCTACAAAATTCGTACTAACTAACGTCACGAAAGCTAGTTTGATTACGTGAGTTAGGTTCTATTTCCACTTGCCAATATGCGAATGCTATATCTACAGAAGAGTAGTATTTGGCTTTCGACAATTTATCAAGAATGGTTTCTATTAAAGGTAAAGGGTGTACGTCTGGAGCGATGATTTCAGAGTTTTCTGTAATCAATATAGAAACGTTTCGTTTTGTCACGATTCGTAACAAGAGTTATTGGACTGGCGTAAGGTGAGACTGACGGGGCAATGATACCATGTTGGAGCATTTGCTCTATTTGGGTTTGTATTTCTTGTTTGTCGTGTAGTGGCACTCTATATGGGCGTAATGCTATTGTTTATCTGTGGTGATATTAATTTTTATCGGTGGTATGTTCAATTTGGGCACGTTGTACACATGCTAGAATTCGTATAGAATTGGGTGAAGTTCGTGTGGACAATGTTCTAACTGAGGTTCCGCATTACAAGGTATAGATAACTTGATATCATGAGCAGGATATATAGGGGGTGATTCAACAGTGGGGAACATATAGGGGCAGGGTCCGCCACGTGTAAACAAGATTGGTTCGAGGGGAGGGTGGCAAAAATAGTTGTTTCCCTCGGTTGATTGGGACATAAATCCTGTTTGCGCTTGGTGAACTTATAGACATTTGTTGGGAGAGCATCATTCTTTTGATAAATTTGGAGATTATTAAAATCTATAATTAATTTAAATGTTTTAAGGGTTTTAATAGATAAAATACCAAACGGTAGTGAAGCTTCTATTATAAAAAATTTAGGTTTTGGGTGAGGTTACCTATTTTAAGTTTTAGGAAAGACATGTGAAATTAGTAAGTTGTTAAAAATGTGTGATTGGCGATTTTTAAAAAGTAAAATTGAAAGTAATGATTTAAAATTTAGAAATTGGTTGAAAATAAAGGAAAACGTGACATATATTTTTGTTGAAAATATTTAAAATTTGAATTCAAATGAAATAAAAAGGTAAAAATTGAATTCAAAATGATTAAGGTGAAATTAAACACAAAGTTAATGGAGAATCAAGTTGTGAGCTTGAGGAGAAAGTTATGTAGGTTTTCAAAACTTACAGTTTTGAGGATTGTTCAGTCAGGAGACTTGATCTTTGGTTGTCGTCCTGCTGACGTGGAAGGCGCTCCATGTAGGGCTTGTAGAAGCTTGTAACTTCTGTTTGGCGACGGCGGAATGTCGCCTGGAAGATGTTGCGTTGTAAGGTCGAAGGTGGGGAACGTCTCACCGGCTTATTTTGCGAGATCTTCGGCTGTGTTGTTGGGGGGAGATTGCTTGGTCGTTTCGTTGGACTGGCGGGCTTGTTCCTCCATCTTTGCTCTTTCTCGCTTCTATCTGGACAGGCTTCTTACCTTCTTCGTTGTGGTCCTACTTCGTTTTAGTCATCCTGTCGACTCTCGCTATAGCTGTGATAACCGAGGGTCTCTCGCTGTGGTGTGGTAACCGAGAGGGAAAGTCAGGGCGTGGAGAGTTTTCCAGTACCTCTTCGCACCTTGGAAGACCTATAACAGTTTTCACAGAGTACAGGCAGTCGTGGTCGAGGCAGAGTGGAAAGCTTGGGAATGTTCACACACAAAAAACGGATGAGACACAGTTGTAGTAGGAAAGTTCCGTGAACAGATAAAAGTCGAGCTGAGAGCAAGATGGAGATAGAAGAGTTCTCACTGTTCTACATGGTCGATGAGGTGGACCTGGGTACAACCGACGAGGGCTCACGCTGATGGTGAAGTGGCTATATTTTCGGCTAGGGCAGAGGTCTTATATATCTTTGCCGAAAAGGGAGGTATGCGGGAGTTTGGACTTTCAGCGGGTGCAAAGGGTGTGGTGCGTCAGCGATATTCTACACCCTTTGACCTGATGGTAACGACCTGCCAAATTCCTCTTTAGGCTTGTTGGACTTCTATCTCGATTTTATACGTTTTTGGACTTCTATCTCACTCTTGCTTTAGCTCATCTCTTAATCTATTACATAGTTTTATTTGTTCATCCTCGGTTTGTACGAAGTACATTACATATGGTGATGCAATGACACATGTCAATCATGCGTATAATTATTTATAGATGTGTTTCTATATACAACATGACAATCTTGTTATAAGTATTATACAATAAAGGGTTGTTGGTTCAAATTATCATATATATATTATTTACCACTAGACGAATGACCTGTTTTGACCCGAATTCTGCTGAGGTAGATGTTTTCCAAACCAATATTGTTTTAACAAAAGTTTTGTTATAATCACTACCAGTAGTAAGGATCTTAATTAATGATTACTAATATATCATAATTAAGGATAATAATTTAGATGCTAGTGTCATAATACCATTTTACCGATTCCAGATTAGGCAAATTATGACAGCGATTATTTCTATATCTCTATAGCGCAGCAAAACCTTTCTATTTTATTTCATTTCGACTTTGAGCGCTATGTCCCCCTAACGGCACTTACACTTTAAAGGTAAACTAAACATAGAAAGAAAAGAAAAAAAATCATTTGATATATGTACAGGAATTAGTATGCAATTTAGTTAGATGAAATCAATTGTAAAGTAGTGTATACGAGGAAAACAATTTACAAATTGAAGAAAGTTTTAAGGGAAATTTTAGAATTAAAGTATGTAAAATTTCAGAGAATTATTTTTAATACAAAACTATGCTAAGCATAGTTAATATATAGATAAAACCGTTACAAGGGAAAATAATTTTTTTATAAAATTCAAAATAAATCTGCAAAATGAGTTAAATTTTATATATTTGTCTTTTGTCAAAATTAGATCAAACAGGTTTGATACGTTTAGTCCATTGTTTATTCTATACTCTTGGAAGACGAGACAATTTAGAAGCAGATAAATATAAGTCTGTTCCTCACATCCACAGAAGCATCTTGAATATTACACTGCTTTGATATCTTTTAAAAATATTCTAAAATTTCCGTGATTTATAAAAAATTGAGAGTTGTGGAAATTTACCCGAAAATAGTTCGGAATATTAGCGGTAAATAAACTTTGAAATGTTTGGTTAGTATTTTTCTTCAATAATGTGATTTTATATATTTTATAAAATTTTCAAGTATGTCTGGAATATCCAAGTCATATCACTGTTGGTCCTCAATCGATAAATTATTCAGATCATTTTATATACAGTATTTTTGGATTCCATATAGTCTGTAATAAAATGAATATTTTCCAGCGTATGCACACAACAATAGGTAGTTGTTTTATAAGTTTGTGTACACCATAATGATATTTGATATTGAAGTGAGTTAAATTTGTGTACATACTTTTTACTTATATATTTATTCCAGACCTCAGTTCCGTGAGTATCGGTCTAAAGATTGTTTGTATAAAATTAGTCTTTTCTGGGTGCTTAGTCCCCAAGATTTATCACATATTGAAAAAGTAATTTTTTTAGTCTTTGAGTTCTATTTAGTATATTGTTTAAATGGGGATTAAAATCTAATTTATTCGTCCTTCTATGGTTCCCAAAAGTAATTCCCAAAATTTTCATTTCTTGAACAGGCGTGATAATATTATTTTTTAATTTAATTTAAAATGTATCTAGTTTTATCAAGACTTATTTTTAATTTGTTTTCTGTGCACCAGTCGTCAACATTTTCCAAAATACGCTGAATCGAATTTTTGAGGGTTGCTAAATCTTTGTTCCAGCATATTGTGACATCATCGGCATAGCATATTAACCCATCACCAGAACTAACCCTCTACACACTTCCATGGGACCGCCATAACACATCGCGCTCACGAACATCTCTCAATAAGGTTTTTAACGCCAGTCATATTCATCTAACTATAATATTCAACAAACATATAGCCAATTCCAATAAACCATAGCCATCTAAACAAACCCCAATCATTTTACACAAACAAAGCCAATCTCGAGTCACACAAGCTCCAGTTTAAGACATATCACCAACATTCACAAATATCGTTGTATGTTCTAACAACCACCACCTATGACTTCAGTAAACTTGTTGTTCATGATGAAAAAGGCGAGAAATTTCCCCAAACAACGATTTCACGTGACACCTTTCCATTTACAATTTTCTCGCACATGTCACAGCGACTCAACAAAACCTTTTTTTTTTTTTCAATTTTAACAAACCAAACAGAAGCCTTCGTTTTTCCTGTGAAACATCGCTCTATCACTCATTTTATCACTCGAAAGTCTGACCACGTCGCAAATCTCATCTATTAGAGCAGTGTCGGGCAACCTTTTTCGAGTTGCGGCGCACTAAGCTTAATTTCTTTTTTTCGCGGCGCACCTGTGAGAATTTCGTAACAAAAATATTTTTTTCCTTTTTTAACCAACAGATTTTACGGTGTACAACACTTATTGTGTGAATGTGTGTGTGTTTTACAACATGCAAAAAAATGAAGAATTACTACAGCAATACTTTGACGAAAACTCCGAATAAATTTTTAAAATAAATTTATAAAATTTTTTGTTTTCTTTTTTTTAAAGCTTTGTAGCTTTGAGTCTCTATTAATAAACAGCTGTGACAAAGATTGTAAATGACGATTAAGTTTGGACATATTATTTTAAAAATTAGGTATTTTCCCGCAGTATGTATTCAACTTTATTAAATAAAGTTGTTTTCGCGGATTGTTTTTTTTTTAACTTATGATTTTAAATAGGTACGTACCTATTTGCATTTTTATTTTTTAATAATGGCACGTGCCAGTTATGTACGTCAAGATTATGTACATACGTTATATGAAATATAAAATTATGCAAACTGTTGTAATTATAATACCAAAATAAGTTTTATATAAAATGAAATTTGCTTTTTATTAATTTCATTTTTTATATGAAAATTTTTGAAAAAAATTATTAAAATTGAATAAAAATTATAAAAAATATTTTTTGAAACATTATTTTTAAATTTAACCAAAAGTTCTAAATACCTACAAAAATGTTCGCGGCACACCGGTTGCCCGACACTGTATTAGAGCATACCTAACTTAACATCATTGTGAACAATATCTTTACTGAGTCAAAATTAAGGTCGAAATACATCGACCTACGAACACCGAGAAAACTACATTTCTCATGCCATAAACATATAGGATACTACAACTAACATATGACCCTAGGTTCTATCAACTACATTTATATTCATGTAACCATATGCGGCCAAACATAATCAATACCAATATAACTCGCGTCACCTTTTTTTAAAATTCCCAATCATTCCTACATTTAAATCCCTATACATTCAATATCTACATTTTACCATAACCCCAAATAGAGACTAGTAATGTTCATAATGAATTTACGAAATATATTCATTATAAACACCAAACGCCACAAACAAGACAAATTCTCCCTCTTCTAAATATTTCGCAGGAAGCTATTCTAAAATTTGACATCTTCCCCCACGGGCAACGCTCCCGTTTCCTGTTTGGACACAGCGTATCTTCTTTCACCTCTCTTCCCGAGGAAGTATCTAAAAACGACCAAAGTCATTTGATCCTCCCACAAACATTCCAGCTACTGTCTTCAATACACATAGCATTCTTAATACTCTCTATTACAAAATATTTACATCATTATCGAATTAATCATCAACCTTAAGGATATTGAAATCTAAACAAATACCAACCTCACAACCACAGACTTACATCACCTCACACATCACCCCTACTTTTATTTTTCCGTTCATCATTACTTTTCATAATTCATCCTTTCATACCTTATCCAAAAAGGTTAGAAATAGTCGATATTTCTCCTTGAAATAAAAATTTGATTTTTCGTTAAAAAATAAACTCATGCGGTATAACTTCAAGTGTCGTTTTACAATCACAGGCCGCAGTGTATTATATTGTATTATAAGTTACTTTATGTATCATTTACGAACGAAAAAATACGTCCAGGATAGCCTAGTGGACATGGCATCTGCCCAGTAAGCGGAACATTGTGGGTTCGATTCCCATCCCTGGACACTTTTATTTTTCCGTTTATTATTACTTTTCATAATTTATCCTTTTATACCTCATCCAAAAAGGTTAGAAATAGTCGATATTTCACCTTGAAATAAAAATTTGATTTTTCATTAAAAAAGAAACTCATGCGGTGTAACTTCAAGTGTCGTTTTAACCCTACAATGGCTCACTTATCTTATCCACTGTCTATAGCAAATATGCGAAATAAACTCTGAGAGAAAAATAAAAAAGACAAAACTATAACAAGACTTAGAAGAAACACTATAAAGGAATGACAATACATCCATATGGCACAAGAACCTATAGAACATGCATCAATGCAGGTTGTGATATATTTCAATATATATTTAATATCTCCATATGTATTAAAGCTATAGTGTAACAACCAAAACTGTTGACACAATTCTCCTCGCCAATTTGGCCATCATACAGTGCAAAACAAAATGATAAAATTAAATTGAGTGACAGCCAGCGCCAAACAGGGGAAAGGTCTCCGACTACACCGTCGGTCCGAAAAACATAGTCGGATTACAGAAAGTTCCCCTCAGATACTAGAATAGTTCAGCAATCCACGAACGGCGCCGGTCACTCTCGGCCGTGCGGCCACGCGTCGCGAGTGCTCCGCGTTCTTATGGGATAGAGATTGAGGAAATCGATATTTCTAACCCCTATGGGGTATTGGCTGAAAGCCAAACGAATGGGTTGCAATCTCATATAAAAATATCCAAAACGGCCAAGTCTTTGCTGAGAAATCGCCAAAATATTCTGAAATGACTGAAAGGCATTCAGAATTAACTAATGGCAAAGATGCAAATACCAAGACGGCGGTGGACGGCGTTCATGCAATTTTTTGTCACAATTGGGGTGATTGCTCGGAACAAGAAGACCAGATTTTCGAAAGACAAGATGTGATCTTCACCAAAGTGGCCGGCTCCAAGAAGAGGCCGCATGATCCTGACCACGCCAAGTCGGGGGCCAAAAAGGGCTGCGTTCAGGCACCGGGAAATGCCTCTGATCAGCAGCAGGCCACGAGCCACACCAAGAACCAGCAAGGTGCACGAGTGCCAGACCACCAGGCAGAAGCAGGCAACCTTCCGAACAAGGTCGGCAGCGGGGCAGGCGGACCAGTGTGTCTACCTAGAATTCTGCCTAGACTTCACGCAAGAGGAGTATTTCCGGGCGTTGGAAACCAAGCTGGGTGAGGGCACCATCTACCAACTTACAAAGATGGAAGGACACATCCTGGTCGGCCTCTCCAGCGTGAAACTCGCTGACAAGCTGAGAGAGGAAGGACTCAGCATCGATGACGTCACCCTGCGTGCCTTACCCCTCAGGAAGAGGTCCGAGATAATTGTCTTCGGCAACGTGCTCTTCTTCGTAGAGGACTCTGACCTCGTCACTGCGCTGCGGCCATATGAACAGGTCACGTCCATGATCCAGAAGATGATGCAACTATAGGACTCCTGCTGGCCTGATGCTCGACGCGAGGCCTTTATAACTCTGCGCGACGGAGTGAAAATTTCCCATATCCCTGCCCGGCTGGATGTTAAATCCAAGGGAGTGGCCACACACTTCTATGTGACCTATGGCATCAAGTGCTCCCTGTGCCATAAGCAGGGACACAAACGCGCAAACTGTCCTCGTAAGACTGGTGTCCAAGAGGACAAGCTGGTGCTCCCTGTGGAAGCTCTTGCTGTCCGCACACAAGGCTGGACCAAGCCGTCCTCCACCTCGAATACCATGCCGGCTGCATCACCTACACCTGCTGACCACGGACCCCAACAGACCTCACCTACTGCTGCTGTGGAGACAGCCCCACCTCCATCAAGGGCATCCAATGCTCAGCAGGAAGACCTCACCCTCAAGTCTATCCCCACAACGAGCGCTCAAAAAATCTGGAGCCGAAAGAAGGCAGGGTCCGGTGTCGAGGCCTCCCTCATCCAAGCCCATGCCCTCCAACAACTCCGCCCTCTCAACACCAGCTGAGGAATTGTCTGCACCCATCAAGCAGACCCCCTCAACACCCTCCAGCCCTGCCGCGCCTTCGCCCGGGGCGAACCTCCCTGTCTGTTCCTACGAGACTCCAGCCCCTGAGCTTCCTATTCCGGGGCCGAGCACCAGCCGAAATGCCATCACGACCAGAGCCTTACTCGACCAATACTGAGCCATTAGCGGCTTCTGAAGAAGAGATCCAAGCCATGACTGAATCATCCATCCAGTCTGCTACCCCCGCGGACGAAGACATATCTCTCTCTCTCAGGCCATTGAGGAGAGGGTACCGCTGGAAAAATATTTCAAACAACTAAAGGCTTACTCTACTCTAGCCCCTCTCTATGGGTTTAAGGTTGATTATGAGGAGGTGGTGTCCGCGGTTCTGTTCCGCTCTGAAAGAGAACCAATCCTCAATGATCTCTCGCCTGGAAAAATAAAACTCCTGTACGAATTCCTCGGCGATGCAATTGAACACGTTGGGGACATAAACCCCGTTATAAGCACCGGCCTTTCCGAATTCAGGGCGGTTTTGAGCATTTGACACGATTCAGATGTCCCTTCAGAGATGCCTGATGCAAATATTTATATATATTTAATTTATTTTAAAAATATGTAATATAATTATTTTTCTTGGTACTATATACTTTTATATGGGCGATTAATAAGAGTTGTTTCAATCAATCTCTCTCTATCTCTTTGACCACTTTACAGTAGGTAGAGGGGCTGTTCGAATGCTTGAATGCCAACACCATCCCCTTGAACCTCTCTATGAAAACTTTTATAGGGAGGATAAGAAGACGCTGTTGTCTCCCCTTCTAACAGGGAGGACATCCTCGAGTACCTGACGCCTGAGCAGAGGTCTGCTCTGAAGCTATTCCTCTACATTGCAATAGCACATGTCGGGGAGATGTCCGTTCTACGTGGAACGCTGTCAGACTTCAGGACGGAATGTGACATCATACTAGACGACCCTCAGTGGGATTCGTCTTATGAAAATAATATTTAAGTTCAATTTTTAAAAAATACATATTAATTCTATATCCTTTATATATAATGAAATCCAAAATCGATGTTTGTTATTGCGTTGCGCAAAATCTACATAATCAATCATTATGAAATTTTACATGTAGGTAGCTGAAGATTTCGTTTAACATATAGGCTATTCAAAAAACTAAAAAGGTTAATGTGCTTTTTTTTAATGTAAACTTAAAAAGCGTTAGCTCCAGCCTTTTACCGCTTGGTGCCGCACTGGTCGCGACGATAAATGAATTTGATTGGTTAATAATTTTACACGTAGTTTGTTTAAACGATGAAGATTTTTAAAAAGTAAGACTATCCAATCGCCCTGAAACTTTAGGAAGTAATTTACTATACTACTGGGAAGGTTTCTGGTTTGAATTTGATTATAAATAAATATTCGTTGCAATTTTTATTTTGAAATTTTGCAATAATACTTTCACTCGCAAGCAGCGCCACTCGCGGCATCTGATGAAATTACATTTATAAATTGTAAAAATGCTAGAAATTATACCAGCGAAACATTCACTCGAGCAGAAGACACACGAAACCAGGTCATCTCTATACATAAAACATCGTTTCTCGGCCTTTTGGCTAAGATCATGTAGTATATCTCTAGATATTTTTATTTATATATATATTTTTAAAAATATATTCAGTAGAGAGAGTGGATATGTTTGCTCGAAATATATATTTTATATATTATATAAAAATATAAGGTAACAAATATTATTATCATAATATTCTGTGTGTTCCGGAATATTATTATCAATAATATTCGTTAGGCAAACTTTCACTCGGATAAAACCCGGGCGAAGCCGGGTACACATCCGCTAGTAATTTTATATATACGATTAATAAATATGTTTCAATATCAATTACTCTCTCTCTTGGAGTTGTTTCACCAGAGTCAGTTTCGTAGGTAGAAATGTTGTGGTAATTGTGGTATTCTCTTTCTCTCCCTCTCTGAGGTGACATCCAACATGCCTCGTCTTTTTGTGCAATCTCATTTACGCCTGAGCCCACTCTGGCCATCTTAGCCACCACGAGTGCATCTAACCAACCAAACTACAGTCATCCAACAGTTAGTCGACAGGATGCAATACTACATATATACATTCATAGACAAAACTTAAGAAAGTTTCTTATTTTGATATTGCCGGTAATCTATTTTTTAAAGAAGACATAGGCAATTTTGTTCACACTTAGTTATCTCGTGTGTCTTCAATAAAAGTCACTGTGTATCACATATCTTTCATAATGATTACCTGAATCCTGATAAACATGCTAAAATGTACAAATTCCTTATGTTTTGTCCAGTAGTGCGCATAAAACAGCCAAATTAAAATTACTAATTGAGGCAAAAAAAAAAAAAAGGTTTTTAATAGAAGGTAAATCTTTAATTTTACGAAAAGAGAAAAAAGATATATAATTTACGATAATAAAAAAATACCCAACACTATATTTCTATAAAATATACTTTTTTAAAATAATGAATAATGATAAAGGTTAGCCTCTATTCAGAAATATGTATTAAATATAATATAGCGCCCACATATATATATATTATATTGGGACCACATTTACTGGTTGGATTTAAGACAGGATCGCTATCAAAGACATTATCATAGAACCCGAAACGTGTGAGAAAAATGTCACTTACCTGTTTTGGTCGTTAGAGAAGTGCGTTCGCAAAAGAACGTTCTACCGATCTATAAGATATACTTGAAATATACTATGTGTTAATTTAGGAGATGAAAACATTGAAGCACGAATGTTTATTTTTACACATAAAATAAAAATCCAATCTCCTCACTGTGATGAAAAGATACCGGGAGGGCCCGGCTCACCAAAGGCGAACCCTCCAACGGTTTCATCAATTTCATATACAAGACCGTTTCCCAGATCTTCACTACTATACTGGACGAATCTACTTATATATGATACAATGAAGGGTGGAATCTCAGAAATGGTATTCAACTAAACTATGGACATATTGTTTAAGAACAGTAAAATTACATATAAATATTTGCACTGAGCAATGATCTTCCGCAAACAATAAGGACAAGGCCATATTTAAATAATAAATGAATATTTCAAACATTTTTATATTTTATTTCAAATGTTTCGACAACCCGCTGTCGACATTTTCAAGGAAAACTGTATTTGGCATGAAACGGTAATTTCTATAAAGTAGTAAAGTCAAGTAAAATATAGAATCGTAGAGGATCCCCCAAACCCCTAGAGTAATCCAACTATTTGTTACCACCCTGGGCGTGACATTATGTTTTCTAATCCAAGCTGTGACAGGTTGTGTGCAGGAGATAATTGGTCCATTAGCAGGTCCTCTCTATTTCCCCATTAACCATCCAATTATATTGAGATTCCGTGTTAGCTTACTGATCTCTTAGAATATTCAGCAGCGGGAAATTATCGCCATTAATTCTTTATAAGCTTCTGTCACCCAACCGAACCATGGACCGAGATACATTGTCCCTGGTTCCCTTCAATTCTGCTATCGAATCTCTCTTGTAGGTGACTCATTTGTGGATACATTTAATGAACTGAAGCACACACCTTTCCTTATTTATATATTTAAAAATATTTTAACATGATAGAGAGAGGTAAATATAGTTTTTTTTTTTTGCTTATCCCTAGTACACGTGGTACAGGCCATGATAATCATGGTGGGTAGTTAGCGACTGCTTTTTACTGTAAGCGCACCACATGTCTACACATGTGAAAGCAGTTCGACTTTGCACTTACAAATGTGCCAGAGCCCCGTTTGGTTACTTGCACTCGCTGGTGGGGTTGGACTTTTGCAATAATCGGGGGGCCATTGGAGCATATATATTTTTTTTTAAACAGAAAAAAGTGTCCAATGCGGGGATCGAACCCGGGTCGTAGTGGTCGTAAACCAAACGGTTTAACCAGCCTTCCACCGACCCCCAATATAGTTGTAAATAATTATGTATATCTAATTCAATAACATAATAATACTTTATATACACTCATAGACAAAACCTTAAGGAAGTGGAAAGTCTTGAAAGTCGTATGTCGTCTATTTTTTTCAAAGTAGACAGAGGTCATATTTTAAGTAAAAGATATCTCCTTATCGCGCAACTGAAAGTTGATGTTGGCTTGCGTCATCTATCGGAATAAATATCAACTAATATGTTGATTTTTAATTATTTCAGTAGAGGTAAAATTTGTTTACATTTAGTTATCTCGTATGTTACGATGCACAAAGGAAGAAACAGGAAGAACAAAAAGGAAGTTCCAAAAATGCAATATAATAGCGGTATGGTAGATTAAACTGGCGAAACCGCTGGGAAGGTTCACCACTGATGAGCCAGGCCCTCCCATTAATTTTTCCATTGCAGTAAGGGCAGTAGAAATTGTTTTATTTTAAAAAGAATCATGCGCATACAAAATAGTTTTGTATTTTTTTATCTCGTATGTCTTCAATAAAGGTCACTTTTTATTAAATATCGTTCAGAGTTATTATCAGAACTCCGATATATATGCTAAAGGAACAACTTCCTTGAAATTTATAAAAGAGTGTATTTTATCACATAACTATACAAAGATCACGTTGGAATTTGAAGGATTCTAAAATAGCAATTGATAATGTGGTATCTATCCAGATAACAGTCCGGTCTCTAATCTTTATAAGATTCCATGCTTCAGTGTAACATATATAAGCTGAATCATCCAATATAGTATTTGAGTTGTAAGAAGCAGTCTGGTGGATTAAATTGGTGAAACCGCTGGGAGGGTTTCACTACAGATTAATCAATCACTCTAAATATTCTCATCGCAGTAAGGAAAATAATTTGTTTTATGTGTAGAGAATAAACATTGTTCTTCATTGCTCTCATTTCTTAAGTTATGTATATATTATTAATATTTGTTATTATAACAGCGCTGTCATTACTTCACACCATTTCAAATTTTGGCGAGGGGAATGATAAATTTTGGCAAGAGCCCTCGACAAGAAAATTTGTGAATATCCCCTACAAAAAGATAATAAATGAGCCCTCTTAACAACTTTATATTGAACTTTATTTTTTTCTCTTTTTCTGATGATAGAAAACACTTAAGAAAACGCGTATAGCACAATAAAGGAGGAAATTAAGTTTAATGAATTTTTCCAACCTTAACTGGTGTAGCAATATGCATATAAATATACAGGAATAGGATTCTATTCTGCCCTTTTATAAAATTTGGAAGAATTATTTGGCTTCTTTAAAATCGAATTAAATACCACTCATACAAAATTAATAATCAATATAATCATATATATAAATATGATTTAGAAATATTGGCTCCCAAGTAAAAATTAAGGGGGTCGGTGGAAGGGTGGTCTAAATCGTTGGTTTTCGACCGCTACGACCGTGGATTGAATCTCGCATTGGACACTTTTTTCTAATTAAAAAGAAAATTTTCAATAGTCCCCGATTCTTGCAAAATTCCAACCCAACCAGCGAGTGCAAGTAACCAAACGAGGCTCTGGCACATTTGTAAGTGCAAAAGTCGAACTTCTTTTCACATGTGTAGACATGTGGTGCACTTACAGTAAAAGCCGTCGCCAACTTCTACCCACCATGAATATCATGGCCTGTACCACCTCTATGTACTAGGGATAATAAAAAAAATAAAAATAGAATTTGAAAATAATATTTAGCTTTTTAAAATCGAATTAAATACCTTTTAAACGAAATTTATCAATAGGTTCATATAAATATGGTTTAGAAATATTGGCTCCGAGAAATAAATTGTTATATAGAAAATATTTTTATATCTAAAAGAAAAATAACGGAGTCTATATATATGAGAGTAGTGAAAAAGGAAAAATGAATTATTATAAAGAAAAAAACTGAAAGGAAGAAAAAATGTCGACGAATTGAAATTATCCTCCTGAGGTAGGATATTGTAAAATTGCCTGGCTGAGAGAACTTAATATAATGGATTTTAAAAATTGGGTTCGATTTTCTTTGTTGCCGTCCGCTCAGCAAATGTCTCTCTCCTTTACTCGAATTGAATTCTGTAGCAGCATTTATTTATATATTTCTGAGTACTGTTCAACCTCCCGTCAGAGACCCGGAATGTGGAAACTCCGAGGTTTATCGGAGGTTGGATTATATTAGGGAAAGTCATTCTTGGTTTACAAGAGTCATGGTAGATGAACGCCGATTAGATGGGTCGTTTATGGGCGACGATTACCCATTGCAAGGGTCGCTCATGGGAGATGATCAGCCAGATGGGTCATTCATGTGAGATGTTCTATCATTGAAAAAGTCGCTCATGGGAGATGATCAGCCATTAGATGGGTCGCTCATAGGAGATGATCAGCCAGATAGGTCATTCATATGAGATGATTTATCATTGAAAAAGTCGCTCATGGGAGATTATCAGCCATTACATGGATCACTCATAGGAGATGATCAGCCAGATAGGTCATTCATGGGAGGTGTTTTATCATTGAAAAAGTCGCTCATGGGAGATTATCAGCCATTAGATGGGTCATTCATGGGAGATGATCTCTCATTGAAAGGGTCGCTCATTGAAGATGATCTCTCATTGAATGGGTCGCTCATGGGAGATGATCTCTCATTGAATGGGTCGCTCATGGGAGATGATCAGCCAGATAGGTCATTCATGGGAGGTGTTTTATCATTGAAAAAGTCGCTCATGGGAGATTATCAGCCATTAGATGGGTCATTCATGGGAGATGATCTCTCATTGAAAGGGTCGCTCATTGAAGAGGATCTCTCATTGAATGGGTCGCTCATGGGAGATGATCTCTCATTGAATGGGTCGCTCATGGGAGATGATCTCTCATTGAAAGGGTGGCTCATGGAAGATTATCTCTCATTGAAAGGGTCACTCATGGGGGATGATCTCTCATTGAAAGGATCGCTCATGGGAGATGATCATTCATGTGAGATGATTTATCATTGAAAAAGTCGCACAGGAGAAAATATCTCTTATTACATGGGTCACTCATGAGAGATGATCTCTCATTACACGGGTCGCTCATGGAGATGGTCATTCATGTGAGATGATTTATCATTGAAAAAGTCGCTCATGGGAGATGATCTCTCATTGCACGGGTCGCTAATTGGGAGATGATTAGCCATTATACCTCATGGGAGGTTTTACTCAACTGTGTGAGAACAAAATAGACACTGTATAGTGTACAATATCTGTACTCTCAGGAAAATGAAATGCTTTATTTTATTTTAAATAAAAGCACAGGACGCCTATCCCGTCAAAATAAACGTCAAAAATAGACATCATCTTTTGATCATCGCCGCAAACTAGCGACCTCGGGTCGGTGACAAAGCTACAACACCAGCTTTTGAAAACTGAGAAGCGTTCACCTAGAGACTATGGTATCAGGCTGATGGCCCTCGTCAGCCCAGGGCGGACTTTATCCGCCAAAGAAGTGCTCAGCTCTCTTAATATATGGCGTATAGTTTTGTTGTTTATTTTGACAGGAGAGGCAGGTCGCCTTGTGCTTTTTATATCAATAGTTTCCTGCCAAAACTTTCATATATATATATATGTCATAATATTTACTCTTCCAGGAATAATAAAGCAAGTCTACAGTCAACCCAGAGAGAGACGGGAGGGTAAGGACCGGTCACTTTAGACATCAGCGACATTCCAAGGGGCTCCTGGGGTCCGTCACTTAACACCTCGGGACTTTTAAGACAGTTTGGGATGGTGTGCGACACGGCCGCCCGGCTGTGGCCGGTCCCGTCTCTCTCTCTGGTTGCCTGGGTTCCTCTTCCAACTTGTGGTGTGATTATTTCTCTTCCCACCTTATTATATTGTCACATATATATTAAATGAATAAGCAAACTATTTTATTTCCCTGTTTTTTTTTAGATGGAAAACAAATCTTCACTCTCCGTATTGCAATGTAATATATTGGGAGATCTTCGTTCATCAGTGGGTAGCAAAATACACCTTCATTGTAGTAAGATAGTTGAAGGTTGGTTTAGTTTTAAATGTAAAAAATCCGTGTGAGTTAAAATATATGATACCCTTCTACATACAGTTGGTGTGTGCGCAATATTCAATAATTTTTCAAAATTATTATCTCTGGTACACGTGGTACAGGCCATGATAATCATGGTAGGTAGAAGTTGGCGACTGCTTTTACTGTAAGTGCACCACATATCTACACTTGTGAAAAGCAGTTCGACTTTTGAACTTACAAATGTGCCGGATCTTCGTTTGGTTACTTGCACTCGCTGGTGGGGTTGGAATTTTGCAAGAATCGGGGGTCATTGGAGCATTTTATTTTTTTAATTAGAAAAAAGTGGCCAATTCGAGATACGATTCCGGGTCGCAGCGGTCGTACGTGTATAGCGGTTAAATTTAATTATTTAAATGAACTAATATATCAACCACAAAGAGAGGACCAAAATATATCTCTCTAGACCTTTCCTATCTAATTATGAAAGATACCTAAATGGTTATATATCAGTACATTCTGTGACAGTTGAAAGATATCAATATAAAGGATTGCAATCCTTTGAAGTCTTTAAGGCACAGAAATTAATTTCTCTTGGGAAGAGAAGGTATTAGAATATTTTTATTTAAAGGTAATTCGGGATCGGTGGAAGGGAGGTCTAAACCGTTGGTTTTCCCAGGATTGAATCCCGTATTAGGCACTTTTTTCTAATTACAAAAAATATTCCAATGAGCCCCGATTATTGCAACATTCCAACCCTATCAGGTAGTGCAAATAACAAAAACGGGTCTCTGGCAGATTTGTAAGTTGAACTGTTGAACTGATTTTCACATGTGTAGGCATGGGGTGCACTCACAGTAAAAGCAGTTGCCAACCTCTACCTACCATGATTTTCATGACCTCACCACGTGTACTAGGGATAATAATAATTTTAAAAATTGAAGCTACGATTGAAAAATTTTATTCGTTGGCCACCGTTATAAAACGACAAAATTAAAATTAAGTAAATATAGGTCAAAGTAATGGGATAAATAGGGTACTGAATATGTGTCTTGAATACCGTAAAAAGAGCGTTGTTAAATTGACATGTATAAATTTGTAAACAGGCGTTACATGAAAATACAATCATGGACAAAATTTGATGAAGTGGAAAGTCTTTGATATTGCTGGTCGTCCGTGTTTTTAAGAAGACAGAGGTAATTTTGTTCACACTTGGTTATCTCGAGTATCTTCAATAATGGTCACTGTGTATCAAATATTTCTCAGAGTTATTGTCTGAATCCTAATACACATGATAAATGGTACAACTTCCTTAAGTTTTGTCCATGAGTGTAGTTATCTCGTGTGTCTTCAATAAAGGTCACTTTAATATCTCTTAAAGTTATTGTCTGGATCCTGATATACATGCTAAAAGGTACAACTTTATTAAGTTTTGAGTTTAAGAACGTTATATAGTAAAATGTCCTATATATTCAATTACCACTAAAAGTTTACAACAATAGAAAACCGAGCTTTACTACGCAATGAGTTTCTTTTATTATGATATGCGCGAGCTTTCGGGCTGGAGCCGCCCTTCTACAGGCAATTGTAATTGTGGTTGTATTTTTATGTTTATAATTTGTAGCGCATTTTTTCGTTTACTTCAACCTTGACAATAACAATTGGCTCCATTTGTAACCAAAGCTCAACGAGGGCGATCATGGATGTTGCCATCTAAGCTGCGAAAGACCTGTCTTTTTGGTAGGTTTACTTTTAATAACCTTTTAGATATACGTATTAGAGATAAATAATACAAAGCAATAACGCGCCATATATACATATAAAATAAAAGGATTTAAAACGCGAATGTTTCTTTTGTACATAATACGAACTTCTACTGTCCTTACTGCGATGAAAAATATATTGGGAGGGCTTGGCTCTTCAGTGGTGAACCCTCCCAGCGGTTTCGCCAATTTAATCCACCAGACCGCTTCTCAGAGCTCTAATACTGTGTTGGATCATTTAAATACTGTAGAATTACATCTGTCTTGTATTCGTATTCAGCCTGTTGATGGACCTTATTGTACAAAAGAGCTCATCAAGCTTTCTCCTTTTCATTAAAAAAACTTGTCGCCGTCATCTTTTATCTCTTCTTAGATAATCGTCTCACTGGTAGACGATTGTCCTGTATCTGGTACTGGGGATGCTTCATGGGGTTGTCGTGATTAAGAAAGAACTTACTTTCTATTATATATATTAATTATCAGTGTAGATATAAAATGTTAGATAGAAAATCCGTTTAGATGAGATTATTTCGTTGTTTTGCTGGGAAGTTCTATTTAATATCGCGCACAACTACGGATATTGCTGACACGAACTTAGTAGCACCTAAAAACTTTATATCTTCTAAATATATAAAATAAAAGGATTTAAAAGCGCGAATGTTTATTTTATACATAAAACGAACTTCTACTGTCCTTACTGCGATGAAAAAATATATTGGGTGGGCTTGGCTCATCAGTGGTGAACCCTCCCAGCGGTTTCGCCAATTTAATTTACCAGACCGCTTCTCGGAGCTCTAATACTGTATTGGATCATTCTGCTTTTATATGCTACACTGAAGGATGGAATCTTAGAAATGGTGTCCAAGTAAACTATGGACATAAGCTTATAGGACAGTAGAATTACATTCAAATATTTGCTTCGAGCAATGCTCTTCAGCAAACTATAAAGACAAGGCCAGTTAGGAATAAATTAACACAAAGCAATAACGCGCCATATATACATATAAAACAAAAGGATTTAATGGCGCGTTATTGCTTTGTGTTACTTTATTCCTAACTGGCCTTGTCTTTATAGTTTGCTGAAGAGCATTGCTCGAAGCAAATATTTGAATGTAATTCTACTGTCCTATAAGCTTATGTCCATAGGTTACTTGAAAACCATTTCTAGGATTCCATCCTTCAGTGTAGCATATAAAAGCAGAATGATCCAATACAGTATTAGAGCTCTGAGAAGCGGTCTGGTGGATTAAATTGGCGAAACCGCTGGGAGGGTTCACCACTGATGAGCCAAGCCCTCCCAATATATTTTTTCATCGCAGTAAGAACAGTAGAAGTTCGTTTTAGGTATAAAAGTAACATTCGGGCTTTTAAATCCTTTTATTTTATATGTATAGATGGCGCGTTATTGCTTTGTGTTAATCTTCTAAATATGTTTTCAAAGAAATTGGGAGATTTGATTTTTGCTTCTCTTTGATATCTTTAATATAGAGGCCAAACACGAGACATCACTTGCTCATGTTTTCAAGATTTTGGGGTAGCATTTAAATTTATTTACTGAAGGTATTAAATATGTAATAGGAAATAGATATACTTTTTTATGTATCAATATATTTTTAATTGATCAAAGAAAAATATATATATAATTTTGAAAATATATTAATATTCTCAAGGTACTTAATAAATATTTACTGGTATTTTTATCTATATATACATATATAATATATAACTAAAAGTATATACGTATATGAGCTATAAGAGACATTTCTCCCTTTAATTGTTCATCAGAATGATGACACTGTAAATCACCCTAATAAAAACATTACTAGTGATAATAAAGAATGAGCCACAACACCTGTTTTGGCGAATTCAGACAAAAGCCCAACCTGTATACCATGGTTCCGAGCTATGGTCTTATCAGTACAGGTGAGGCTTCCATGTCATAACATCCTACGAGAGGATTATGAAATCTGTCGAATCTACCAAACAGATGTTTAAGCTGGTGAATGAGGCCGATTTACAGGGTAGATTATTAAGTTGCGGGAGGAAGATATGCATAGAAGAATTTTAAAATTGCAAAAAATATGAAAAATAGTTTTTAAACACTGCGTTTATATAAAAAAAATATTCTGAATTTTTTATACATGAAAAGACGTCAAAAATCGCCAAATAAAACTCTCTTTCCAGGTGTGAAATTTAGTAAATTAATGAACTATAATAGATTTCCTCAATATAGGCCTTAATGTCTTTGAGAAAATAGATGCTATATATCTCTTCAAATCTAACTACACACACTGTTGGTTGAGAAGTCAGTACGGTGCGAGCCATCAGGAACATGTAGGCAGGGCCTGTGGAGACAACATCAGCCCCCTCAGCCATTGTAACAGTTACGGGGTCTAATTGCGGCAGGTGGAGAGCGACGGGAGATTAGCTCTCTCGCCACTTTTGTCCGGATGCTTTTAGGCCCTGGCGCCAAACAGAAGGTTTCTTTGTAGAGGTCCTCGCTCCAACTCCACGGTGGGGGCCGAGCTAATAGCCTGGTGGGACGGCTGAACCACCGTCGCATTATCTCATCCACCCCTACTTCATTAGTCTTCCTTCTATTGAGGAATTGTGTCTCTTTATTATTGAAGTGTATTAACCTACAAACCTTTTTAAAGAGCAGTGTAGGAAGCATGGGAGGAATTGCTATCATTTTTGATGTTATATGATAAATAGACAATATAAAATTGCGCGTGGGGATAAAATCTGTGTAAGAAAAGAAAATTTTCTTCCTTTAATTATGCATTAGGATAATGCAATATATTTATCATCTTAATAATAAACAATACTACTGCTGATAATTAATGAGCCACAACAACATTTTCGCCAAATTTAAACAAAAGCCACCGAGTATACCATGGTTTCGGGCCCTTGCCTTCATCAGTACAGAGGCATCTTCGATTTCCTAACATCCTACGAGTTATGGAATCGGTCGAAATATAAAAAGCTTTTTAAGCTGGTAAATATATGATGTTGGAATAAATGAAAGAGAAGCGTTGTATCTGAATATTTGTGCTGTGATACATTTAGAAGATTTAAGAAAGAAAAGAGAACCCATAACGGCAAACATAAGTATGACATTTCGATAAATTGGAGTCCTATCTACTCAGTTCTATATATAGAAGTGCTTTGTCTATTTTCCTTACATTTTCAATTTTCTAAAATGTCTTCGCAATCGATAGCAAATGCAATCTTCAAAAAACATTCGATGTCGTTTGTTCGTATATTTTACTGTTCAATTTTGTATGCCAACTCGGCTTTATCAACACGTACAGTAATTTGTGACAGAACGCTTTATCATGGCAGAGCGCCATCTATTAGAACATATTTCAACTAATTCGGGCATGCGAAAGCTAGATATTAAATATTTTGAAAACGAACGTTTTATTTGGAAGCGCCTGATATTTTCACCTTAATGAAGTATTGTTCGCTCTATTTTAGAGCAATCTATAAATCGATCTTTGATTAAAAAGGCATTAATTAATTTTTAAAAAATATTTACCAATATTTCAGTCAGCTGAACGCCAACCTTTTTCAAGGTGCAACAACGTATTTATGTAAACAACAATCTTTTATATAGTTTTTGATTATATAAATACGTTATTGTACATTGAGAAAAGTTGGCGTTCAGTCACTAAAATATTTTGGTATATAAATTATATTTTTGATTCAATATATATACCTTCATAATATTAAACAATTGGGTATACTTATTTCTGCGCCACTGGTAGCCCCGTGCCGCTGCATATAGATACTCGCTAGGTTAGATCAAGTTAGGTCACTTTGGTTTTAGATAGTTATGTTAAGCTGTTTTAAAATAGAACAAAGGAGTCGGTGGAAGGGTGGTCTAAACCGTTGGTTTTCGACCGCTACGAACCGGGATCGAATCCCGAATTGGGAATTATTCTCTAATTTAAAAAGAAATACTCCAATGGCCCCCGATTCTTGCAAAAGTCAAACCCCACCAGCGAGTGCAAGTAACCAAACTCTGGGGCTCTGGTACATTTGAAAGTGCAGTCGAATTGCTTTAAACATGTGGTGTTCTAACAGTAAAAGCAGTCGCTAACTACCTACCATGATTAACATGGCTTGTACCACGTGTACTAGGGATAATATTATTTTTTTTTTAATACAACCATTTCTCCGCCGACCGTGAGTAAGCCTACAGCGAAATAATACAATCGGCGTCGTGATTTCACGCAGTAACAGAATTTGCAAACAGCTTGCCATGCAATATAATCTACAACACCTAGATTCAAGCTAGGTTTTCAGGAATATAAACCTTGAATATCATTATTTTCTCGTCAAAGCAAAAATCTAAAAGTTAATATACGACAATAAATGTTGATCACAGATATTCATTTCAACAAAATATACGAATTAAATTTTGAATAATCAAAAAGACATATCCTGACCTGCTCACAAGAGCTTTTTAGATGGCAGAGCACCTTCTAGTGGAACAGAAATCAACTAAACGTTGATCGACTAGATGGCATTCTTGTAAGTATGGTCAGGATATGTCTTTTTTGACTTTAATACCAACACCTGACCTTTTTCATTATTTTATTTTTGCTTTTTCTTTCAAATTTTGAATAATATCTTGTATATTTCCTTTCTGCTGGTGAGTTCTCCAATAAGATAAATAACCTATGATAAGCTTCTTTCGGATTTCCAATTGAATTCAGATTATAATTTTCAAAACAAGTTTTGTATCCTCAAAATAAGTCTTCAAACACAATTTCTATTCATTTAAAAATATATCTCCAATAGGACAATGCGAAAAGAAATTATAGGCGATATAATACACAATTTGGTGATTTAAACAAAATACACTCATGGACAAAACTTAAAGAGGTTGTACCTTTTAGCATGTATATCGAGATTCAAGCAATAACTTTGAAATATATTTGATACACAGTAACCTTTTTTGAAGACACATGAGATAACCGAGTTTGAACAAAATTACCTCTATCTCCTTAAAAAAAAGTAAAGAAAGAAAAAAAAACAGCCATACGGCGACTTAAAGACTTTACACTTCCTTAAGCTTTGTCAATGAGTGTATTTTGTTTAATATTCTTAATAATTTACTGCCTTACTTACTTAAATGATTATAATAATCAGCTATAGTGTGTGTGTGTGTGTGGATCTAGGTAATCTGTGGTAAACCTACCAGCGGATTAGCCAATTTAATCTTCTAGAACATTCTCTACAATCGTATTTGGCATTTAATCTTCTGTAGCGATCATCTCGGATAAATCCATTTTGTCCAATTCAAAATCCAATAAAAATCCAATATATCGAATAAAACTTTGTTCTAAGGTACTTAAACTGTAGAAATAAGCGCGCCAACGTATTCATAAATGAATACACCGAGCACTCTAATTCGCAAATAAATCCCAAAAAGGCCTTTTGATACCATACACCTTATATGATCAACAATTTAAATGTATTTAAATTATATTTGAAATGTAGTTTATTTACATATTGGGTGCGTGGTATGTAATTTAATTTAATGGTAATACTATCCCATTCGCTTCTTCAATTTTCCTAAAGCATATTGATTGAGATGTACCATCTCTATTTTAGATATTTAATAAATAAACTTAAATTGACAGATATATACTTAAAGAGATCGGTATCCTCCCCTCGCTATTAAAATTTCTTTCCTGATGCAAATTTCCCCCCGGGAAAATTTATGGGCACATTAAATCTTCCGTTGGATGAGCAGCCTCATTAGGTCTTAAAATAGTGGAATTCCTGGGCCTTTAATTGTGTCGACGGTGCAGTTTATTGGGACTGGAATGTCGCTTCGAATTTGAAATCGCTGGTTTACAGCGGGCCGGCACTTGATTGCTAATATATTTCAACTCCAATTGCCATAGCACCGTTATAGGTATTGTAAAAATACGGCGCTTCGCGCCTTCCAAGGGACCTTGCCATATGAGAAGAGTGGTTGAGAGGCATAAGGACTCCTGGATCATCACCCTGTAAACCATATTTTACAGACTGGATGATGATGTTGTGGAATTTATTTATTGACACATCTCTCTCTCTCAACAATGGCTCCCCTTACATAGTAATTGTGGAAATTTCAGTCTAGAGAGTTATGGAGACCAAATATCAGGAATACAGTGGTTGGGGACATTAAATATAAGCAGTGCCTGTTTCTTCATTGCATTTTGAATTGTAGTTGAGAATTTTTGTAAAACATAATTACTCCTGCGGGGGGCCACAATATTCCTTCAAGGTTTCAACAATAACAAAAAGCCTTATTAAGGATACTCGTCCCATACGTGATTCTCCAATATGGGTAATTAGAAGTAAACGTTACCGTTATCTACTGAAAGTGGAGATTAAGATCGACGTTTCTTCAAGTTGGCTCCATCATTTGTTCGCGCTTATTGTCTGTGCTGTTTTCCAGAATTTGTGAAGTTATTGAATTTACCTTTTAATAATTTTGTAATTAGAAGATATGGCGACTTTTTCTCATGACCAATATTTTGACAGAGAATTTATCTTTCCTCTTCCAGTGCCGGACAATTAAACATATAGTGTAGAAAGTTGTGGCTAAAATAGCTATTGCAAAAAGTGCATTTTAAGTTCTTACTTGGGCAACGCAGCGCTTTACAGTCATTGGAAGATCACAGTTGAGTTAAGAATCCATAGGTTTTGATGTATGAGAATTTTATAATGAGAATAAAATACAGAGTTTCTTATTCGTGCATAATCCAATTCCCTTCAAGGTTCCAAAAAGATCTTCGGAGCATCGATGTAGCTGTAAGCGTTCATTCTAAGGCCAAGCCCAGAGAAGCGATGAGGCATGACATCTCCAATGGACGATTCTCAGTTTTCCAAAACTAATGTTGTGGCTTTGTCACCGTTAAAAATTGATTTTTGTAAATGATTACTTGTGTTTCACGTTCTTATATATATTCTCAACCTATCAATATTAAATATTTATTAAAAATACAACACACACAATAAAAATTGGCAATTTTTTATTATTAGCATTAATAATCTATTAGTATATAAGTCGTTTACGGACAAATCATGGCCTGATAAGGTCTTGCCAATTTACTATTTTAAATATCCTTGGGGATTAATCAACCTATTACAACTGCAAAGGAGTGAATAGTATACACAATGCATTAGATTTTCACAAATTCTGGAAAAGAGCACAGACAATAAGACCAACACAGATAAGAACTTGAAGAAAGGTCGATTCTAATGTCTAATTTCTGTAGATAACTGCTATGTTTACTTCTGTCTCCCCATCTGGAAGAATCCTGTATGGTCAAGTGTTTTTAATGAATAAAGGTATTTTGGTATAATCAACTTATTTCCTAACTCCTTCCGTGGGAAGTTATGAAATCGAAACTGTCTTGTACTGAGAAAGATAAGGGCTATAGCATGAAACCGGGGTAAACAGATTGGCCTGTGTCTGAATTTACCAAAACCTTTTGGTATAATCAACTTATTTCCTAATTCCTTCCGTGGGATGTTATGAAAACGAAACTGTCTTGTACTGAGAAAGATAAGGGCTATAGCATGAAACCGGGGTAAACAGATTGGCCTGTGTCTGAATTTACCAAAACCTTTTGGTATAATCAACTTATTTTCTAACTCCTTTCGTGGGATGTTATGAAAACGAAACTGTCTTGTACTGAGAAAGATAAGGGCTATAGCATGAAACCGGGGTAAACAGATTGGCCTGTGTCTGAATTTACCAAAACCTTTTGGTATAATCAACTTATTTCCTAACTCCTTCAGTGGGATGTTATGAAATCGAAACTGTCTTGTACTGAGAAAGATAAGGGCTATAGCATGAAACCGGGGTAAACAGATTGGCCTGTGTCTGAATTTACCAAAACCTTTTGGTATAATCAACTTATTTCCTAACTCCTTCAGTGGGATGTTATGAAATCGAAACTGCCTTGTACTGAGAAAGATAAGGGCTATAGCATGAAACCGGGGTAAACAGATTGGCCTGTGTCTGAATTTACCAAAACTGATGCCTATTGCTTAAATATATAATTTTGCGTTCTGAGCAGAGATGTTCGAATTAAAAATGCATTCGTCTAGAATCTTTTAAAAAGAGAGAAGTACATTTTTTCCCACATGAATATTATATTCACTTTTTAAACGATAATATATGTTCGTTATCTATATATCTGAAAAGAAACTTATACATTTACTAAATCAAGATTATAACCAAATAAAAATGAGGTAAATGGAAGAATATATTATAAATAATACACTAAAAATACATAAAACAGGGCAGAAAAAATTATATTTAAATCTAAGAGCAAAATATAAAAGGACTAGATATCCGGAATAAAAAATAATAATTTTACATTTTGTAAATATAAAAGAATCGGTATGTAAATAATTATTGTAATATAATAATGTGAATAAATCATTATTACACGATGACCTATGTTTCTCCTTTTGAGCAGTTCCTGATAATATAAGAAATTCAGGGGAATTTATGTTTCAATTATAACTCATATAGAGGTGATTGTATTCTCCCTCTCTTTTATAATCATAAGGGCATTAAAATCAAATCTGGTATAGTCATATCACATGGAAGGTGCTCTGTTCCAAACCAACAATTCAAGCCAATTTACTTCAGTAAGATAGATGTGGAGGTAAGTAGTTGTTGCATCAGCAGGAAATCCAGCAATCATCAGCAATAATGTACTTTGATTGATCAGCCTACAAACAAAGCCGTGCTATCTTTATTAATCGCGCCATCTATGGGAGGGATTTCGAACTAATTTAAGAGTAATTAGTTGAAGGGAGAGAGGGGACGAACGGATCAATAACTGTAGTGGTGGGATCGGGTTAAACATTTGTGGTTAATGATTTATTTCTTTTTGGTCTTTCTACTTTTTTTTTTTTTTACAAATTGAATTTCGAGGACGCTAGCTGTAACTCTATCGGTATATCGATTCAGGGGGGAGGGGAGGAATTCCATTGTCTTAGATTGGGAAATCGGTTATTCCAGGGTCGGAACTACTGGATGCATCTTCCTGTAATTGTTATTTGAAGATTAAATTGACTCGAACTGGAGTCTACAGCTAGATTTTAGACGGACGGATGTATATCTACATGACATTTTTAGAATATTTCTATGAGATATGCATATGCTCTATAGGACACATATAGAGGATATATTTTCAATTCGCATAGATTATAACTGATATTATGGTATTTCTTGCTTAGAAAATTGGTTCGTTCGACAAACAGGGCCTAGAACGACTGCCAGACCTAAGCCTTGATAATTTTACACCTTAAAAAAATCTAAATGAGGTTCAATGTTTATAATAGAACACTATTTTAAATGCCTATTTCATTATTCAGCCATATTAAGGTGAAACATTTGCAATTTTGACAGATTTACTTTCTTGACCCGTTCATTGAATGTGCCGTGTTCCAGAGTAGTAATCCGTAATATCACACCTATAAAGGAAATTGATCGCTTTTTTATAATTTGGGACTATAACTAAGGCTCAGAAAACGAAACAATACAAAGGAATGACTATACATCCAGATGGCATAAGAACCTACAGGACATGTAACAATTGTCCTGGTATTGAAATAACACCTACCCATATATTCTCATGTCCAGCAATGGCCGCAGCATTGCATAAAATTGACATGGACCCAGAACAGCAGCTACACACACCCAAGATAAAGGATATTGCAACTGCTGTGATAGAGGTGCATGGAGACATCTGAGGCTCTTAATTAGACACAACAACAACTATTATAGTTTTATTTCATCATTTGAAGAAATTTTGAACGTATCTTTGTAGAATCATTTCGACCACATATATACTCCTATTTACAAATTACTCAAGAAAATAAATGTCACATTGTCAAATAAACTGATTTAAAACAATCAACAATGAATATTTCATATACACTTTATAAAAAGAGAAAATTTCAAAATATATATAAAAATATATTGCTTTCAGATATATTATGGAAACGGTATTTTTCAAAAAAATATATTCAAAATATAAAACTTTTCTCTTTCTATTTTTTAAATATCTCTGTTTGAGAAATACAAACTATTTCTTTATATATATATCCTCAGTTGGAATATCTTTGTTTTTGCGAGTTGAAATATTTTATCAATGGATGGGAATTCCTTTCTCTATATATTTAAATACTCTTTATCTCATTCTTCATATCTAAAATATTTTTTTTTACAAAAAATAGAGAAATTTATTGATAGAGCTATTTGTGAAAAAAAATAAGAAAAAACAGTTTCCCTAGATGGCAATCTACTATCTTAGAAAAGCCCACGTGAGCGGTCAGGATATGCCAGTTTTATCTATATATAGCTAGAGAGGGAAATTTCTACCTTTAATTATGTATCTTCTTCTTTCTTATCTCACTGGGTGAAGTAGAAGCATCTTGCCTTTGTCTTTAAGACTGTGAGCACTACTCAGTCGCAGGCCGACTTAGCTCCAAAAAAAAAAAGTAGCCACCTCTGACATGAGGAACAGACACCATGTGCAGCCGCTCCTAACATGGAGTACAAACGCTGCTCATCCTGTATCCCTGGAATTGGAGCCCTTACAGGGTATCATCAGCTGGACCAGCTGAGCCCAGGTTTTTTAGGTGAGCTTGTTACTGCTCCCTCCTCCTTTTTTATCTGGGCTTGGGATCTGCGAAGGCGAAGTTTTAATTAGGTATGATAACGTTGTATTACGGCAAGTGTATAAATTATCAAAATATATATATATTGAAATCTTTTCGAATATTCATTAAGTAGAATTGTTAGCACACACACAGTCATTCAAAATATAATAAGTGGCCACTTGTTGAAGGTTTAAAAAACGTTCACAATAAATCATTAACACACACAATAAGTTCATTTCAATTGTTACAAATAAACAGGCTATCGAAAAAGGATGCTTTTCAACGAGCTTATTGAAAATAGGAAAATAATATTTATAATAGCTTCCTTATTTATTGCTATAAAAATAAACGTATTGTTAATTCTCTTTATGAATCTACATTGAAGAATAAATGAGAATAAATTTATTCAAATTCCAACAATGGATGTGTTGGCTACCGCTTGACTAGCAATAATTATTTTTGCATTTGATGGTTGATTAGAAAGGAAGAAAAGTATAATAGTATGAATGGTTAAGAATTTCAAAGGAAACGGACCTCTGTTTCTCTTTCAAAAAAGTGGTAAGAATATTTTAGATTTTCCGTTTATTTTCTTCAAACAGATCCATATATGCCCATTCTGTTTTATCCTTAGATTCAATGAATCCGTAATTGAAACTCAAAGTATAAATAAAGTCTTCTCTGAAAAAAAACTTAAATAGTAGTTCTCTAGTACCTAGTCGTTTTCCTTTATAGAAAATAACCGGTCAGAGAAACATCTATGCAGATATTTGACCTGTTAGAGAAACAAAAAGCTGCTCTATAGCATATATTATGTAGAAATATAAATCTATTCACTCCGTAGTAATTTTAGGCTGCCATGTGGCAGAGAAAACGTTCAGTGATATTATGGCCTTGGTGAAGATGGTAAGTAGATTTTTGCCTCCAACATAACGTTGAAATTTGTAAATAGGAATTTTAATTAGTTTCTTTAATCTTTTATTATGAGAAAGATGAGTTTCCTTTATCTTTTTAACGTAGTCTCGAGCTTTCGGGCATCTGTGCCCTTCTACAGGAGTGTATAAAAACGTATAAACGCCGTTAAGATGCTAACTGATCTTAAAGGCGTTTATACGTTTCTATGTATTCCTGTAGAAGGGCAGAAATGCCAGAAAGCTCGAGATTACGTTAAACAAAGATTTGAAAAAACTCTTCTTCAGAAAACTGTAGTATCATTTATAATTAACATCCAAAAGATTTGAATCAATTGATATGAAATAGGAATGTTATCTTGAGATAATGTGTGTTACCTACAGAAAATGTCGATTTTATATGAGCATTATTAATATATATATATAACTAGCGGATGTGTACCCGGCTTCGCCCGGGTTTTATCCGAGTGAAAGTTTGCCTAACGAATATTATTGATAATGATGTTAATAATATTCATTACATTATATATTCATATAATATATTTTCCGATCAAACATATGCTCTCTCTCTCTACTGAATAGATTTAAAAAAAAAGATATATATAAATAAAAAATATCTAGAGATATACTAAATGATCTTAGCCAAAAGGCCGAGAAACGATATTTTATATATAGAGACGACCTGGCTTCGTGTGTCTTCTGCTCGAGTGAATGTTTCGCTGGTAGAATTTTGTTCCTGCTTACTAATAATTATTATCTGGCTTCGCTCGTGGACTGCTTTAGTGAATATTCCCCTAAAGAATTTTGTTTATGTCAATCAAGCATGATACAGCAATATTGTCATAATCATTTCTGACTAAAAAATAATTGTTGCTGAGTACTTGGCTAATTATAATTTTTCTTGGTTAAAAGTGAGACAAAAAGTTCTTCCAGATATAATTCTCTGTCCTGCTCAAATTTTAGCGAGATTAGTTCCCGGCTTCGCCCGATTTTTACCCGAGTAAAAGTTTGCCTAACAAACATTTGTTAAAACGATTCTAGCAAACATCCAATCCCTTCTGAATCTATACTTGTCTATACTCTCAATAATTTGAAAATTTTCCGGTTCCCTTGAAAAATACTCGATAAGTTGAAAAAAATCAGTATTAATTGGTCCACTCGGTAATTTAAAGTTGAAGGAATAGTATCTTGCTACAAACGAAGATTTGTAAATAACTGTATTTAGCGAATGTACCCGGCTTCGCCCGGTTTTTAATCCGAGTAAAAGTTTGCCTAACGAACATTTGTTAAAACGATTCTAGAAAACATCCAATCCACCTACTCGTATATATTGATTTATAAACGTATATAAATATAAATATTGTTATATGCGTTTAAATATATTTTCGAAACACATAATTCTTTTAAAACATTTATTATATTTTAAATAAAATATTGTCTCACTTTTATGAATTTTATAATTTTTTTTTTTCTCAATGAAATATATATATTAATTTAAAAATTCATTTTTGTTATCATCATCACATACAATGTAATTTTTTTATATAAACAAACGATAATAAACAACAACAACAATGTAATTTGCATCTTTATTATTATAAAACAACAACAAATTAAATTAACAATGTAAAAAATATATTTTAACATTACATTTTAACATTTAACACAAAAATGTTACAATATTTTCTTTAAATATATATTAATATTAAAACGCCAAGTTTTTTTACGTCATTGGAATATTATATTAATAAATTCTCAAATTAAATTTATTATACTTTTAACACATTTTAAGCATTGTTACAATTTATAAAGAAAATTTCACCAGACGCCGCTAGAGGCGCTGCTTGCGAGTGAAAGTAGAAAATTTGCAAATAAAATTACAAAGAATATTTATTTCAAATCAAATTCATACCAGAAACCTTCCCAGTAGTATAGTAAATAACTTCCTAAAGTTTCACGGCGATTGGATAATCTTACCTTTTAAAAAAAATTATCGTGTGAACAAATAAGATTCATCGTGTTTACAAACCACGTGTAAATTATTAACCAATCAAATTCATTTATCGTCGCGACCAGTGCTGCGCCCAAGCGGTAAAAGGCCTGAATTAACGCTTTTTGGTTTTTTATTTTTTAAAAAAAGCACATTAACCTTTTTAGTTTTTTGAATAGCCTATATGTTAAACGAAATCTTCAGCTACCTACATGCGAAATTCCATAATGATTGAGTCAGTAGATTTTGCGTGATGCGATAACAAACATCGATTTCGCATTTCATTTTTATAGATATAAAGGATTTTTTGAAAGTAAGTTTGAATTCAATATATATTTTTTAAAGCGAGTATATATCGGAGTATGTGTTTTCCCAAATTATATTTCTTTATATTTAATAAGGTTTGAAGATTTTAAATGGCTGTTAATGCAAACTTATGGAGTTGTGAACTAGAAAAGCATCGATGTCATTTACAAAGAAGACATCTAAAGTTAATTTAAAAAGTACACATGTTTTACACTACCTCCACACACATATTCAGTAATGCAATCGGTCAAAATGTACCAAAAGAGGCACTACTCCCATTAATTTTTCTCTCGTAGGATGTAAAGAAATCGAAACCGCCCTTGTACAGAGGAGAGCCAAAGCACAAAACCATGGTAAATAGGTCGGATTTTGCCTGAATTTGCCAAAACTTGTTGAATATTCTGTATCACCGCCTTAACCTTCTGTATTTTTGTGTTTAATCAAAATGCATTTTGTTTTATGCATTTTTTACGGAGAGAGGAACCTCTTTCGGCACATAAATACCATTCCCTTGCAACTTTATATGTATATATGTATAAATACATCGGGTAATCGCCCTGAACGGCGCCAAAAGTTAAATATCGACTATTGATTTGAAATTGCAAAATAATTTTACAACATGTTTCCTTTTTTTTTTAATGAAAGTTTTCAAAGCGAAAATAACTCTTTGACAGCCTCATATAAAGTAGTAATAGAATCAAAGCATGCGAGGATGCGTATCTTATAAGTTTTAATAATGGCGAGCTTTCGGGCTAATAACCCTTCTTCAGGACATATATTATTAGCCCGAAAGCTCGCCATTATTAAAACTTATAAGATACGCATCCTCGCATGCTTTGATTCTATTACTTATATTCTTCAGAGGATTTCAACCTACTTCATATAAAGTAGATATCGCCTTTTCTTAACTGGAGATGTTTGCAGGTGTACGTGCGTTATGATTAAAGGTAAAATTGTGAAAATTTTTAAAAATATATAAAAGTTGTTATGCTATTAATATACACACGATAGGCGTGTACATATGCACCCAATACACTTGAATGTTTAAAACGATTTCACTTGAAAACTTGAATTTTTAAATGGAAACTCTTCGTGAAATATATTTTATAATTTACATTTTAAAATTTATAAATGTTTATGTTCGATGAATCTTGTTGGTTCTAGTAATTCACTTTTAAAACTTTAGGTAGAGTTGGCGCGCGAGTCTTCCCTATGAATGTAGCTGAGCCCCCCCCAGGATCTAAACAGCCATTCTTTTGGCACTGATCTTACCCATACTTTATTTTTCTAATCGCAATATATATAGAGAGTCAATTTATACACTTGACCAGATATTGTTGGTTAAATATACATAGTGTGATTAATAATTTCCAGGAATGCTAAATATTTAAACAAATACAAAAGTATAATGAAGTTTTTATTTAATATTTCTCAAAATAATTACCGTCACTATCTATTCACTTGTTCCATATTTTTCCAATTATCAAAACACCTCTGAAAATCCTCATCTTTCAGGCATTTCAAAATATTCTTCGTATTCTCCTTTATTTCAGATATTGAGTCAAATCGACGTCCTTTTAAGACTTTTTTTTTATATTTTAGGGTGAAGGAAAAAGTCATTGGGAGCAAGGTCAGGAGAATAGGGTGGCTGGGGTAGTAAAGCAATTCCGTGTTTAGCCAAATAGAGTTGCACAGTGACGGCCGTATGTGGCCGTGCGTAGTCACGATGCAAGAACCATTTTTTCGAGTCGTTTCCGACGCACAGCCTCCCTTAAACGTCGCAATACATCAAGATAGAAATGTTGATTAATGGTCTGACCCTCGGACACGAATTCATAATGTACCAATCCCTTTACATCAAAGAAAGTGATAGGAAGACACTTAAGCTTCGATTTGATCATCCTTGCTTTCTTGAATCTTGGTTCTCCAGGCTCTAGCCACTGGCTTGATTGCTTCTTAGTCTCGGGATCATAACCGTACATCCATGTATCATCTCCCGTGAAAACAATTTTGAGCCAATGGGGATAAGAATTAAACCTTTTGACCATGTTTTTGCACGTTTCTTTGCGATGCTCTTTCTGCTCGTTTGTTAAGAGATGTGGGACAAATTTAGCCGGGGATCGTTTAAGATGAAGATCATTCTTTATGATGGTTTGACATTTCCAAAAGAGATATCCAAGTCTTCTGATAGTTATTCTAGGGTTTTCTTTGATTGATGACTCAAATTTGAGTGCATTTTCGGGGTTTCTTATCGATAAAGGTCTGCCAGTGTATGGATCATCCTTGACGCTTGTTCGACTAGCTTTAAATCGTGTGAACCATCCAAATGTCCTCAATTGTGATAGGGCCTCTTCTATAGAAGCCTGATTCAACATTTGAAATGATTCGGAAGCTGCTTTCCCTAATTTAAAGCAAAACTCTATGCAGACTCGCTGTTTTTCAATTCAGTCCATAATGAAGTTAGAAAATGTTCTGATATACTCTAGCTTATAAATTCGAAAAAAACGTGAGCGCGTGCGTCTGTGTGATCAATTTTTTTTCTACGTGTTGTTGAATGTTTTATCTATAAGGTCCTTATAAAATTATTTCATTATTTTGAATATTTTACGTTATATCCAGTCTCATTCCTGGAAATTAGTGATCACACGTTATATATAAAAATATACACTATTAAATAATAATAAAAACTCCAACAGTTTATTTCAAAATAAAGACAGGATCCTATACTAATTACATATTGCCTCTCAGGGCAATGGTTGTACGTTGAAGTAGAATTGAAATACTTCTAGAAACCAAAATTTCACCAGAATATTAAAATGATTGTTAAGCGAACTATTGGTGATCTAGGCTATTCTTTCTAGGAGACATAATCACAACGGAAATGTAAATTTAAGACAGATAGAAAAAAAAAAAACTCCAAAATTCCTAACATCTTATATTCATTGACCAAAAAATAAAAAAATACACTAACTTCATCAAAAATTTCAAGAATACGTGGGAGAAATGTTTATTTTTATCATATCGATAGAACACGAGCTTTCAAACCTCACACACGGTTCTTCTATAGGGGAGTTACACCTGTAGACAAACTGTGAAGAACACCTGTACTCAGGAGGGATATTTATAACCCAGGTTCCTGCACCTGTACTCAGGAGGGATATTTATAACCCAGGTTTCTGCACCTGTACTCAGGAGGGATATTTATAACCCAGGTTACTGCACCTGTACTCATAATATTTCTTAAGCACATTATAGCATACGACTTATCAACGGAGTCTTTTTCGCACACACAAATTTATTTTATGAATAGATCCTTTTAAATTACAGTAAGAATATGATGACTTAGTCGGACTGTGTTTTAAATAGGAAATTTATTGTAAGCAGTTGAAATCACGAGGTCTTGTATATATATATATTTAGGTTTTTAGCTTCAAATTAAAGATTTTTTTAATATCAAATTAAAGTTTATTAATATAATATTGAATATTTACAATAAAAAATGAATACTAACAAGAATAAGAATCAAAAAAGTTTAAAAAAGCAATTTGGACAAAGCACTTAATGCAACGGTTGTTCTGCTAGAGCCAGCGGTAGTTTCCTAGACATGTCAACGTAATAATTGTTGCACTCAGTAGAAATAACAGGGGTCACTGATTCTTCAATAATCTGTACCAAATTTTGAATATTTTGTGGATCGGCCAGAAAATTTCGTGCAGACAAATTTATTTTTGAAAATACCTTTTTTTTATAGGATTTAACATGGGGAAGTATGGTGATAGAAAACTATAATTACTATAAATTTTAATTTGAAATTAAAAATCTTTAATTTGAGTTAAATAAAAATATTTGAAATGAAAAACTTCAATTTAAATTTAAAAAAATATATATATTTTGAATTGTAATTAAAAATTCTTAATTTGAATATAAAAAAATTAATTTGAAATAAAAAACTTTAATTCGAATTTAAAAAATAATTAATTTAAAATTACAAAAAACCTCAATTTTATGTTTAAAACCTATGCATATTTGTGTGTGTGAAAAAATAATAGAAAAAATAAAAAGCCTTCTGTAAAGCACATGTGCTCCTCCTGGTCAGGATATGCCATTTTTATTTCATATATATACATATAGGTAGTATATTTCAAACTGTGTGATAATGACACTGTTAGTATATTTAAAATATCTTCTAATTAGTTAAGTTGGAGTCAATAATTCAAAAGATCATACCCTCCTATTAAATTCTACACTGCTCTCATTTGTTACCATCCCCCATATTTTGTATGATATGCTATATCTTAGTTAATATAAACCGTATCATCCATATTTATATTCAAACTCAAAATAATGACGTCAAAATAAAAACAGCAAAAGAATGGTCTGGGGACAGCTACGAGGCAAAGCCAAAGAACATAACACGCTCAGGAAGGGGCCCCCTACCGGGGTCTATTGGCGACCGCGCCCGGGGTCAAGACAGCAGTGTCAGCTCGGAGTGTGATACAGTGTACGCAGGCCGCTTCTGCCTCTCTCTCTCCTTGTATCGGTGTTAGGCACCAGATTTGTATCAAGGCCTCCACCTCTGTCCCGTGGGCTGACTCCGACCCGCTTGGTGCTAACATCTAGCCCTGCCTCTCTTCTTGCTGTCCATGTGTGGGAATAATGACTTAATACAAATAATTGAACTTGTGGTATCCAGCCCTGGTCATTTGAATCTCTACATTAGAAAGGGATTGCTTCACAACACTGTATAAACTCAATACATACACACTATTAATCCATTGAAGGTTTGCTTATAGATATTATAATGTAGTTATGTTGTATTATAGTTGTGTCACAGGCTGATCTGTTGGGTGGCTTACTCGGTGAATCACCACTCATGTAACGTTATGTCAGTGTGTCGATATTTTTATCTCTCTCTCAGTCTGTCTTGATATTTGAAAACAATAAGTTTATAAATAGTTTCCTTAAAAAAATATTTTTAATATAATGACTATACTAGTTCTGATTATATAAAAGGGCGTTTTGACTCAAACTATACTAGTTCTGTTCGTATATTTATAATGAAGGTTTATCAATCAACAACCAAGATGAAGTCAACTTTGAATGACAGTACAACAAAATAAAACAAAACCTGCGCAGTTATTGCTAAGTATTCCCCAACAGAGTTCTCTAACTGGAAACCAATAGGAACTCAACTCCGCCCACATCCAAACAACCAAAATAAAAAAAGATAAAAATGCTCCAATTAAATGATCCAAACCCCGAGACACCATACCTGCAACGAATACAAAGAAAGAACTAAATAGAATCTGAATGTTTTTATTCTGATTCTGTTTGATCAGATGTTTGTTAATAATGCAATCCAATTAATCAGATTTAGCAACTTCAATTTAGGCTAATTGGTGTTTGCAAAGTGGGGGGAAGGGGACGACTTCAAAGATTCAATTAGAAAGGCTTTTATAAATAAAGTATTGGGGCGTTTTTTACTTCTCTCTCTCTTCTTTTTCCCTTTCTCTCAAATAATTGTCGTTTAGGTCTAGGAATGAATACCATGCCTATATAGATCTGCTTTCACATATCAATAAATCAAAATGGTTCTTATCAAAGTCCTTGATTTTAAGATTTTGAGACAATATGATATATTGTTCAAACGTATTTTTTAAGGATACGGGAGATAGAATTTATTTAACAAAAGTTAGTTCTCCTTTTATATGAATGCATTGAAAATCCCATTTTTAGAAGAATCAAGACTTCCTTCATCTATTCTTCTCTGTACAGAACGTAGAAGAATTTGATTGTTGTATGGGTCACAACGTGAAGTTTGATAAAATCAGTAAATGGGCAGCTTGTTTAACAGGATATTTGGGCAATGGCCATCCTCATCTCTACAGTGCAGCTTCAATTTCATAGCTAAGGGAAAAGTTATGAATTCGGCTAAATCCGCCAAGAAGTATGAAATCGTATTCTTACCAGTTCCCCTGAGAGCGATGAAATACGTTGAATATGTTCGAACTTTCCAAACCCTAGTGTTAGGGCCTTTCTAATTATCTAAATTAATGCTCTTTGCACAAAGAAGATGAACGAATTATTTTTGAGGTAATTATTAAAACGGAGAGGTTCATTTTCTCGCCAAAACACAAAAGTATAACACGTATTATAATTAATTAGAAAATTTATTATGAAGTGATTATTTTCAAAATGATAGAGATGTAACTTTCAGAAATAAGTATTTTAATCATGAAGAGGTAAAGTAATTTATACGATAATAGCAAGGCGAAGGAAGACGAGTATCTTTATTGGTGCATAAGAGCGAGCTTTCGGGCAAAAGCCCTTCGACTGGCAAGATATAACGACACTATGAACGACATCGATGGCTGTAGAGAATATATACACATATTAATTTACATAAATATAGAAAAAAGCATGCAAATGGGCAATTTAACTATTTGTAAAAATGAGAGGTAAAAAATAAAAATGGAAAAAATGAAATAGAAATCCTATAGGGTAATAGAAGAGATGCCAGAACATTAGCTGAAGGAAAGAAATATTAATGAGGCATAATATATGGTTGCAATGGGATATCAAGTATATAAAAGAGAAATTTATACATAAAGGCCAAGAGAGCTTGACATGCTTCTGGGAGGTCAATATTTTACAGTTAAATACAAGGGGGAGGTTTAAATAAAGGACAGGAGAGGATGATAGGCTTCTGGAAGTTCTATTTTTCTATTGATGCTATTTAGTTTGTGGGATACTATTGATTCTAAAATGAGTCTTTGGTGTAAGATATGTATGTGGCTGTAATGTATGGTGGGGTTGTTGATGTTGAACGTGTGGCCCGTGGTCTGCATATGTTGGTAAATGAGGGACTTGGTATCTTGACGGGAAATATTCCGGGAATGTTCAGTCATCCTGATGGATACAGATCTACCCGTCTCACCGACGTAAGTGGCAGGGCACTGTTCGCATGAGACGGAGTAGACTGCACCCACAGAACGAAGGGGGGCAGGAGGAGCTGAGGACTTAGTATGAGGGTGACGGAGGGATGAAAGAAGGTTCGGGGAGTTTTTATATATGGTACGGATGCCATAGGATTTGAGTTTTCTGGCTATATCAACAGAGGAGGGGGAGTAAGGGAGAAAACACAATGATCTGTATGTCATGGAAGGATTGGAGGTTGCAGGTGTGTAAGTATATTTGTTAATGAACCAGAGTGGAAAAGAAGCCATGGAGAGCTGGGTTATAATGCGATTTCTTTCTATTATTTTAAAGATGTCTATGGAACAATGGGTGGATATTCTTTTTGTAAGAGTTCTAACAATATTGATTTTATGGGAGGTGGGGCAGTGAGAATTGTAATGAGTGTAGCAGGGGGGGCATTGTTTTTTATGATAAACTGTAGTGTGAAATGAGGATGGGGTGCGGATAATTAAGATGTCTAGGAATGGGAGAACATGGTTAGTTTCAGTTTCTAGAGTGAAGGAAATATCTTGGTTGTAATTATTAAGGGTTGATAGTATGAAGCTCTCCTGACCTTTTTTGCATACACAGAAGACATCATCAATGTACCTGCGCCAGAACTGGATATCTGTTGGGAGGGTATGAGTAATCCAATTATCTATTCTAGTCATGACAATTTCGGCAATAATGGTAGATAGAGGGCTGCCCATTGGGGAGCCCCTGAACTGACTGTAATAATGCTGTAGGAATGAGAATGTGTTCATGCTTAAGCATGTTTTGGTAAGTTGGACTATGGTTGAGGAAGTGTGGGTATCGACATTTTGAGATTGAAGGAAATGAGTCAAGCCATCTGTGATGAGCTGATGAGGAAGACAGAGGTAGAGGGAGGTGACGTCGAAGGAGCACATAGTGTAGGCGGGGTCTGGTTTAAGAGCTGTTAATTCATTAATGAAGTGTGGGGTGCTGTTAATAGAAAGGGTATTAGCCCCTCTATTAGCCAATTATAATAATACCCTTTCTATTAACAGCACCCCACACTTCATTAATGAATTAACAGCTCTTAAACCAGACCCCGCCTACACTATGTGCTCCTTCGACGTCACCTCCCTCTACCTCTGTCTTCCTCATCAGCTCATCACAGATGGCTTGACTCATTTCCTTCAATCTCAAAATGTCGATACCCACACTTCCTCAACCATAGTCCAACTTACCAAAACATGCTTAAGCATGAACACATTCTCATTCCTACAGCATTATTACAGTCAGTTCAGGGGCTCCCCAATGGGCAGCCCTCTATCTACCATTATTGCCGAAATTGTCATGACTAGAATAGATAATTGGATTACTCATACCCTCCCAACAGATATCCAGTTCTGGCGCAGGTACATTGATGATGTCTTCTGTGTATGCAAAAAAGGTCAGGAGAGCTTCATACTATCAACCCTTAATAATTACAACCAAGATATTTCCTTCACTCTAGAAACTGAAACTAACCATGTTCTCCCATTCCTAGACATCTTAATTATCCGCACCCCATCCTCATTTCACACTACAGTTTATCATAAAAAACAATGCCCCCCCTGCTACACTCATTACAATTCTCACTGCCCCACCTCCCATAAAATCAATATTGTTAGAACTCTTACAAAAAGAATATCCACCCATTGTTCCATAGACATCTTTAAAATAATAGAAAGAAATCGCATTATAACCCAGCTCTCCATGGCTTCTTTTCCACTCTGGTTCATTAACAAATATACTTACACACCTGCAACCTCCAATCCTTCCATGACATACAGATCATTGTGTTTTCTCCCTTACTCCCCCTCCTCTGTTGATATAGCCAGAAAACTCAAATCCTATGGCATCCGTACCATATATAAAAACTCCCCGAACCTTCTTTCATCCCTCCGTCACCCTCATACTAAGTCCTCAGCTCCTCCTGCCCCCCTTCGTTCTGTGGGTGCAGTCTACTCCGTCTCATGCGAACAGTGCCCTGCCACTTACGTCGGTGAGACGGGTAGATCTGTATCCATCAGGATGACTGAACATTCCCGGAATATTTCCCGTCAAGATACCAAGTCCCTCATTTACCAACATATGCAGACCACGGGCCACACGTTCAACATCAACAACCCCACCATACATTACAGCCACATACATATCTTACACCAAAGACTCATTTTAGAATCAATAGTATCCCACAAACTAAATAGCATCAATAGAAAAATAGAACTTCCAGAAGCCTATCATCCTCTCCTGTCCTTTATTTAAACCTCCCCCTTGTATTTAACTGTAAAATATTGACCTCCCAGAAGCATGTCAAGCTCTCTTGGCCTTTATGTATAAATTTCTCTTTTATATACTTGATATCCCATTGCAACCATATATTATGTCTCATTAATATTTCTTTCCTTCAGCTAATGTTCTGGCATCTCTTCTATTACCCTATAGGATTTCTATTTCATTTTTTCCATTTTTATTTTTTACCTCTCATTTTTACAAATAGTTAAATTGCCCATTTGCATGCTTTTTTCTATATTTATGTAAATTAATATGTGTATATATTCTCTACAGCCATCGATGTCGTTCATAGTGTCGTTATATCTTGCCAGTCGAAGGGCTTTTGCCCGAAAGCTCGCTCTTATGCACCAATAAAGATACTCGTCTTCCTTCGCCTTGCTATTATCGTATAAGTTCATTCCAGGAAGAATTACTCTACTATTAAGGTAAAGTAATGTGAAAAAGGTCTCACACTGAAATGAATAGAAACATTTCATCCTCGAACCACATGCGTTTTACATTATTTCTGGCATTCATTGCTAGTTTTTTTTTTTTATTATTGATTCTTTCTTCACTAAAAGTTGGAGACTTCTCCAATGCATTTTCTTCATATTATTTACTCTCTATGTCCAGCTTTCTCATTTATTCCAAGGCCATTAAGCTTTCAGTTTAAAAACATAAGTTCAAAAACAAGTGTCTACTGGTCGATCATATAGCGGCGAATCAACCACTATATAGTAGGTAGAAAGGAAACCGAATTACAAACATTAAATGCCAAACAAACCAGATTAAAATTCTGGAGAAACCTTTTTTTGAACTTCAAACAATTTCTGAACTAGCGTTTAAAATGTAGAATCGATTCTGGTCATATTTTGTATATTTGAAAATCTCATCAATTCTTTACTTACAACTGGATTGCGCAGGACACAGAGAAAGTTGTAGAAATTTACTATGGACGTTTACAATAACACTGCCAAAATAGTTTCTTCTGATTACACCATTTATACACTGCAATCACTAAATGTCTATCGGTTTTGCTCTTCATTGAAAATGGGTGTCGTTACCACGTTAATCACTTTGGAAACGAATCAGAATTTGGTCGAATATTCCAAGGGTCCAGGGGGGACTGGTGTGGTCGGACTTCTCCCTTATACTTGTGAACTGACAGCTATCTGGAAAGCCCTTGATGCATACCTCAACCAACCATCTCTGCATCAAGCAGACGGAATTCTAATATTAAGTGACTCCAGATCCGCACTAGAAACAATTCAGATGGGCAATACTAAAATCGGGCAGAAAATACACTCGTTACTTACCCAACTGGAACTATTGAAGAAGAACTACATTCTACAATGGATTCCTGCCCATGTTGGGATCGGGGGTAATGAGATGGCAGATGAATAAGCAAAGGAAGCCAAAAATTGAGCCTAAGGAAAGAATAAATGTCAGTATTTGACACTGATGCTTTGGAAAAATACAAGATAATTCAATAAAAATAAGGAAAGATAAAATATGCAAAATAAACTCTGAGAGAAGAATTACAAACACAATAACAAGACTTAGAACGAAACACTAAAAAGGAATGACGATACATCAAGATGGCACAAGAACCTAAAGGACATGCAACAATTGTCTTGGTGTGGAACTAACACCTACCCACATCTTCTCATGCCCAGCAATGGCCGCAGCCTTGCAGAAAATTGACATGTACCACCCACATTTACACACCCAAGATAGTGGACATTGCGACTGCTTTGATAGAGAGAGATGCATAGGGGCATCTGAGGCTCTTCATTGGACACGACAACAAAAAAATGTCAATATTTGTAGAATTCTTTACACAGTTTCTAATATTTTACACATATCTGTGGAAATGATAAATCTCGAGAGGATTTCTTCATTCTGATTTATATTAACTCTTCGGTCTGATGATGGATATTTTTTCAGCGTTTCAGTTAGAGTGTCTAAAACGAAAATACTTAAAGTGGAGTACGAGGGGTGTCCATTAAGTCCGTGGCCCGACCATGAGAACAAAATATTAGAAACTAATAAATTTCACCATATATACCTTAAAGCCTTGTATAAAGATATGTAAATTTTTAAGTTTCTGCAACTAACCGTTTTTTTGTTATAGGTTCTGAAAGAGGACAAGAAACACGAATTATCTAAAATGGAGACAAACGAGATTCGTGCTGTAATAAAATATCTTTGTAAGAAAGGAATGTTGCCGAAGGAAATCTATGAGGATATGGTGGATACATTAAAGGAAGATGCTCCTTCCTATAGTTCAGTAAAAAAAATGGGTAGCTGCGTTTAAATTAGGGAGGATCAGCACCGAAGACGATCATCGACCAGGAAGACCTGTTGAGTCAGTTACTCAAGAAAACATCGACAAGATACATGATTTGGTTATGTTGGACAAAGGAATGACAGTTCTTCAGATAGAAGAGACCTTGGATATTCCAAAAACAACAGTGAATCGGATCATGAGAGAACATTTGGGCCTCAGGAAACTTTCTGCCCGTTGGGTTCCCAAACCTTTTACACCCGATCAAAAGGCTCTAAGGAGAAAGTTATCTTCGGACAATCTTGCGTTAATTGAAACCAATCCAGAAGAATTTGTTAATAGATTTGTTACCATGGATGAGACTTGGGCCCATCACTTTACACCAGAGTCCAAGCAACGATCCATGCAATGGAGATACTCCGGTTCCCCTCCCCCCGAGAAAACCAAGACAGTTCCATCAGCAGGGAGGGTTATGGTGTCTGTCTTTTGGGATTCTGAGGGTGTGCTTCTTCTAGACTTTCAGAATAAGGGTCAAACCATCACTGGCAATTATTATGCAAATCTTGTGAAGCAACTACGAGAAGCCATCAAGGAAAAGATAAGAGGAATGTTGTCCAGGAAGATTGTTTACCATCAAGACAATGCTCCGAGTCATCGGTCGCTGCAAGCCATGGCTGCTATTTATGATTCTGGCTTTGAACTTTTAACACATGTAACCTATTCACCAGATCTAGCTCCGTCTGACTTCCACCTATTTCCTCATTTAAAAAATCACTTTCTGGCATTCATTTTAGGTCAGATGAAGAGGTCATTGATGCTGTAACCTCATTTTTTGAGTAACTTGAAACATCGTTCTTTTTGGAGGGCATAAAAGCATTAGAACATCGCTGGAAAAAGTGTATAGGCCTTAAAGGGGATTATGTTGAAAAATAAATTATAATCATTTTATATTAGTCGTTTTCTTTATATGTCGGGCCACGGATCCTCAAGCTTAAGTCTAGAATTCCCTTAACTACACTCTCCTAAAAATATCATCTTAATTATCAAGCTATATACCGGGAAATACAAGAATAGAACGTTCTGGTAGAATAACCTGTCGAAATGCCTGGAAGAATTCAACAATAATAATAGATTTCCCACTATGTACTAAGTGCAATTCTCAACTTTCAAACCCAAAACACATTATTTACAGTATTGACTCGTACATTGATGAGCTCTGCTCATCCCCAGCAGACACCATCAAAAGTGTCAAGCTCTACATGCTTGATATCTTAATATGATTGAGTGGAGATAAGAAAGAAGAAGAAAACTGATGCTCTAAATTTATAGTTTTAAATATAATAGAGACACAGTAAGGTATAGTTTTTAATTAATATGAAATATTGGGTTAAAGAGTTTCCTCTTACTTAAAGAAAAATACAAATATATAATTTTGATGCTATACCTCTGTCAAATTATTGATTTGTTAACATTTGATACAGAGGTTTTAAAAATATAAACTGGATAAAAATGTGTGGGAGAAACACAAAACTATCTTTTCTGGAACTTTTGCCGGGAGGAAATTAGTTTTTTAAAAAACGTTCTCATTGATCGAGCCGAATCTCTTAGATTACAGAGGTATTCGACCAGAGGCATAGTGGTTTGGCAATTATTGCTTCTGGCATTTCTTAAGCAGTTTTGGTCCAGCCAATTTGTACCTTCTAATGCCAAACTCCTCCTCATTATGGTAAACTAATACCTTTGTTTGAATCTTTTATTTTCAAAATATTTCTAACGAAAAAGTAAAATTGTTATGCAATCATATACTCCTGCAGAAGGATTTGTAAACCTGAAAGCTTGAGTAGGAACTATATAATAAAGCAAACATTTATTCTTAAATGTCAAAAAAAAAAAATTCAACCAATGAATTAATATATGATGCTTTTCAGGTCGCGCTAAATATATATATATTATATATTAAATTTAAGATGAGAATGATTTTATGATTTTAGAATGCATGAATATTATGGTCTTGCGCAGTCGTGGAAAATAGTGAAAACATTTCTAATTATAATTTGCTTTAATCGTGCGCATAAAATTATTTTAGAAAGAAATATCTGACTTAAAACGTAAATAATAAATAAAAGAAAATATCACGTATTTACACACACACACACACAAGCCTTTTTATTGGGGCATCCAGCCCTATACATGATTCCCCTCTACAGGATTTAGCAAGGGAAGATATTTCGAAAGTAAAAACTAGAATACAGGAAGTAATAAGGAAAAAGAAAAGCGAGAAGAAAGAAAAAAAATATATAACCATATATACAAAAAACAAACATACAGAGCAAAAGGAACCATACATGATTAAAAATTTAAATTAAAGTACCAATGTTTAAAATATGTCAAGGTTAGGATATCATTGAGAGGGCTAGTGTTGAATCAGCCGCATTCAATCTTCGTCTTCTTCCCCCAAGCAAACCACGACATTCGGCGCTTCCATTGTTCTCCAACGGACATTGACTGCGGCCTTGTAGAATTTATATAAACCGAGGGAGAGACCCTGATCAACCATCAGTGTGTTCATCCAGCTGCAAATTTGTTGGCAGTCAGGTTGAGACCAGGGTAAGTCACCCAAAATTTCTTTCCTCTGTTTCTCTAAGCAAGAGCATCCAAATATTATATGCATAATTTCGTCTTGGATTCTGTTTTTACACAGATCGCAAGTTAGAGTCAAATCAATTTTCCAGCGATTTGAACGATTTTCTGGGAAGATCGTCCAAAGGAGTCTCAGTTGTGCAAAAAATCTTTTAATTGCTAGAGAAATAGTTGTGAATAAATATCGTTCTGCTGTTATTGAATTTTTTAGGTATTTGAAGAGACTGTAATGTGAAGTATTTAGGATTTTCGCCATGTCGTTTTGGATGCTTTGTTCGGTTGCTATTCGAATAATACCAGGGATTTCAGTCATTATTGCAGCGTAATCCGGACAACCCTTCAGGAACGAAAAACCGTTTGAGTCTAAAATGGTTGACAGGTTTTCGACAAAGGTTAAACCAGCCCTTTGATTGCTGTGTAATGTCCAGAGGTGTGACAAACATGCCCGGGGCAACCTACTCTCTTCCATTTTCATAATCCTCACCCAAAAGCTCAGGACCTGTTTAATAATGATAACTTCCTGTGATACTCGTCCACACTCCATTCTTAGCATAAAGCCCGGAGTATACTTTGGTAAATTTAGGTAGCGTCTTAAGAAAATATTCTGAACCTGATCAACTACCTTTACTTGGTTATCACGTATTTACATATTTACAAAAGATCTGTGATAGCCAAAATAAACCAACAACAATGAGTTTATATAGAGAAAGCCGCGACATCTGGCGATCGTGGCATTTCTGTAACTATTGTGTTGGAGCGGGTCGCTCCTTAAATAAATGCATATATTAGTTAATAACCAAATGGAATCCTCTCTTTCTTTTTCCCAGTAAGAGACGCCTACGGAAGCCAACAGTACATAGACAGATAAAGCACATAGGCTATAGTTATTAACTAAAATATGCATTTATTTAAGGCTCCAATTTATAATTGTAACAAATAGTATTTGAATCAAAACATTCAATCGGGTAAAACACGGGCGTTGCCCGGGGCATTCGGCTAGTATAATAATATATGGCAGGGCTTGGCTCAGGCACTTACAATAATATATCATTGAAGTAGGGGTAATAGAAACTTATTATTTTAAAAAGAATCGTACTTGTCAAAAATAGTGTCAATTTCTGATAACAGATGACACATTAATGCATTATAAAAATTTATTTGTCATACTTATTGTTTTCATCCTTAATGACATGCGTGACATTCTGCGGATATTCTGGGTAGATTAGAGAAGTCAAACTAAAAATCGCCTGCAGAAGTTGAAACCATGGGTGCTATAAATAAAAATTTCGCGTCTAATTCCAGGATTCCACCGCAGTGTATAAAAGTCAAGACTTCCTTTCAAGTAGACGATGTGAACACTATGACGATAAAGCCTCTCTTCACGTCGCAAGAAAAATGAGGTAAAGCTATTTGGGAGTACATTCAAGGCCCTGAGGGAAACCATGACCGAAATTCATAAAAGTCAACAATAGGCTTTGCCGGCTGTAGGTCACAGCTTCCATAGGGAAGGAGATTTGTAGAAAAATATTTGTATTTTTATCAATAGATTATTATTTTAGGTATTTTGTTGCTAGGCACATTTCTCTGGTTGTCTCTCTTATTTGTTTTAATAAGTTAGCACTTGTTTTGATCAAAATAAATTGATTTGACACCCTTATATTATTCTTCCCTAATTTTTACGTAAGAGAGAGAGAGAGAGACATCATTCATTATCATTAATCTCAATAGTAGTATACGTTATAATAGATATATTCATTACTTTACTTTGAAATCTTCATTATTATCGCCGCATGGCTAGTATCACTTATATTTATTGTATTCCATCGTGTTGGAAATTGCAGAAAAATATTTTAAATATTTAATTGACTACTCCCCGCAAAAGGTTTCTTTTAAAATTCATTATAAATAGCAAATTTCGGGCTTAAGAAATCTTTATATATATATAACGGGCATTTCATATAAATATATACATATGGTGATTTAAACCAACAACCTCATAATATATACAGTTATCAGCGTCATAATCAATTCTTTCTTAATCAATTCTGTCACCGTTTGCTTTTGTGAATGGAATAAATACCCAAATATGGCCATTTCTCATAACCATCGGTGGTTCAGTGGTAGAATGCTCGCCTGCCATGCAGGCGGCCCGGGTTCGATTCTCGGTCGATGCATTTTTTTTTTTTTTTTTACAATTTTCAGAACTCATTTATATATTATACAAGAATGACATCCACGGCGCCAATTTATAATTGTAACGAATAGTATTTGAATAAAAGCATTTAGTCGGGTAAAACCCGGGCGTTGCCCGGGCCATTCGGCTAGTATTGTATATAATATAACTAGATTGTCGTGTTGTATAATAAACACTTCTGTAAATAATTATTGGCATGATTGACATGCGTCATTGCACAACAATAAATAATGTACTTTGTAAAAACTAAGGATAAAGAAAACTCTATGAAATAAAATGATTTAAAAGCGCGAATGTTTCTTTTATACATAAAACGAACTTCTACTGTCCTTACTGCGATGAAAAAATATATTGGGAGGGCTTGGCTCATCAGTGGTGAACCCTCCCAGCGGTTTCGCCAATTTAATCCACCAGACCACTTCTCAGAGCTCTAATACTGTATTGGATCATTCTGCTTTTATATGCTACACTGAAGGATGGAATCTTAGAAATGGTTTTCAAGTGAACTATGGACATAAGCTTATAGGACAGTAGAATTATATTCAAATATTTGCTTCGAGCAATCCTCTTCAGCAAACTATAAAGACAAGGCCAGTTAGGCATAAATTAACATAAAGCAATAACGCGCCATCTATACATATGAAATAAAAGGATTTAAAAGCGCGAATGTTTCTTTTATACATAAATCTGGTGGATTAAATTGGCGAAACCGCTGGGAGGGTTCACCACTGATGAGCCAAGCCCTCCCAATATATTTTTTCATCGCAGTAAGGACAGTAGAAGTTCGTTTTATGTATAAAAGAAACATTCGCGCTTTTAAATCATTTTATTTCATATGTATAGATGGCGCGTTATTGCTTTGTGTTAATAAATAAAACTCTGTAATAGATTAAGAGTTGAGCTAAGGCAAGAGATTGAGATAGAAGTCCAACAACGTCTAAACACGAGGCTTACAAGATCTCAGGGCGTTGCCAGGAGTATACAATAACATATCTTCCTATCCACACCCTTATAGCATACGCTGAAACCCAATACCTCCTCGCGGCAAAGATATATAAGACCTCCGTCCTAGCCGAAAATACAGTCATTTCACCATCGGCGGAAGCCCTCGTCAGATGTCTGAGGTCCACCTCATCAACCATGTAGACCAGTAAGAACTCTTCTTAAATATCCTTCTTTTGCTCTTAGCACGACTTTTAGCTGTTCACGGAACTTTCCTAGTACAACTGTGTCCCTTCGTTTTTTGTGTGGAAATTTCCAAGTCTTCCACTCTGCCTCGACCACGACTGCCTATACTCTGTGGGAACTGTTAAAGGTCTTCCAAGGTACAGAGAGGTACTGGAAAACTCTCCACACCCTGATTGCCCCTCTCGGTTACTACAGGTTTGACCCTCTCGGTTTCCACAGTAAAGCGAGAGACCCTCTCGGATTTAACACCACAGCGAGAGACCCTCAGGATATCACATACATACATTGTTTACAAATGCTTATTTTATTCTATATGTATCTATATATTCATATAGAATGGCTATAGAAGAGCTGTTAAACTCAAAACCTTGATATATAATACATTTTAAAAGAAATCTTTTGCTAAGAGTATAGTCAATTAAATACTTGAAATATCTATCATGTTTATCTCTCGATGTACATAAGGCAATATTACTTTACAGTACAAAATATACGACAGTTGACATAATGAAAATATATCCATAATGAACTGCCTAAATACCACGTCCACAGTAACCTTTCTTAGGGGGAAGTTTTTGGATTTATAGTTTCGATGTATTTTTATGTTGTTATTAGTTTAAATTATTGTTTTATAGTAATACTAGCGGACGTACCCGGCTTCGCCCGAGGTTTTACCCGAGTAAAGGTTTGTCTAACGAACATTTGTTAAAACAATTCTCTATAAACTTATCAAAAAAAATATATATTTTGATAATTTGAAACTCGTAAATTTGAATCTCTCGATAAAGTGAACATTTTTTCCCGGTCCCTGTGTGCCGTGTCATCCTGAATTTTGTCTTTCCTAATTTTCTACATTACAAAATCATCGTTTTATCTAGTGAACATATTTTCCCTGTCCCTTGAAAAATATTCGATAGGTTGAATAAAATAATGGTCGTGAATCTCTCAATAAAGTGATTATTTTTTCCCGGTCCCTGTGTGCCGTGTCATCCTGAATTTTGTCTTTCCTAATTTTCTACATTACAAAATCATCGTTTTATCTACATATTTTCCCGGTCCCTTGAAAAATACTCGATAAGTTGAATAGAATCATGGTCGTTTATGGAAGATGGACGTAGTTCCTGGAGGTTACCCGCCCCCCCAGCGCCAGGACCTCTTGATCCCTCTGATTGGCCGGCGGCCGGACGGGGGGGGGCAGACCTAAGCCTAAGGCGGCGCTGCTTGCGAGTTGCAGCTACAAATCTGCAAATAACTCTAAGGATATTAAAGATATTCAAGAAATTATTTTTCGTAAACCTTTCCGGGGATACACCTAATAATATCCCAAAATTTCACGGCGATTGGATGTATGGTTTTTGGATCCATAGAGGACAGACAGACACACACACACACAGACACACACACAGACATTCAATTTTATATATATAGATTATTGTTTGATATTTTTCCCATTCACAATTATATTAATATCACAACCTTAAAATCACACTTTCAACCCCACTTCAATATATATACATATATAGAATTGATCTAGAGAGAAAACTAAAACTAAATTTGTATTTATTAAAACAAACAAGGTTTCGAGCAAAGAGGATCTTCTATGGCTCTTATAGAATCTAGATATGATCTAGAGCTCTACGGGAATCAATTAATATACCTAGATACATTTCGATAGAACATGTGTCCTTTTTAAAAACGTTTGTCACTTATCTTTATTCCTGTACATCTGTAAAAAAACAATATATTCATATATAAACCTGGATAGATAGATTTAAATAGAGGTACGAACCGTTTTACAACCACGGTGGAATTTGAAGACGTAATAAAAAGCCACAACGATGCAAATGGCAGTAAGCAGGAGAGGCTGTTTTTACTGCCAACTTTACAACGCCGTCAAATCTATTAACTGCCTCAGTTGTGCCCGGGGCGGACACTAGGGACACAGCGTCGATAAATGGCTCAACAGATAACAGACGAATAGTGAAATTGGTTCCACTATTTTATTTTAATCGTCAAAAATCCTCAAAAATACAAATTTCACGATGGCCTCTAGGCAGATTGCCAGGGCGCGAATAAAATTTTTTCAAAGCTCTGAGAGAATTTTGTATGTATATATTCAAGATATTCAAAGCAATTTTCTAACTGCATTATTTTTATATGTATGTACATAGTTTTTGTTTTATAGTTGGAGATGTTTTATAATATAAATAGCTTTAAATCCCTCGCGGAGATGAAATGTAAATTATAAGAGAAGGGAAATCTCTAATCCAAATGTTAGACGCATAATTTCTAAGCGAAAGATATACAGGGTGATCCAAAAGTCCCGCACAACTTTAAAAATTAATAACTCCGCGAATATTTGCGCTAGAGCAATTCGGTAAACACCATTGTGTTCAGATTGCAATGGGATTTTTTATGGCAAATAATGAAAAATTCGAAATTGATTTTAGTTACAACTTTATTCGCTAGATGGCGCTCTACCAGAATCAGCTATTAAGCGGCCAAATTGTTTGATAAATTGAAAAATAAAACTGAACGACACGTATTTTTCCTTTTTGAATACCAGGAAAGAACCCAAATAATATCAAATGATAAATTAATAAAACACCATTACGCCAAAAGTTAGAAGAAATGGTTAACGATTTTTAAATACAATCTGAGATATGTAAAATAGGTATATGCAAATTAAAACATGTAGCAAAAAATATTTATATTTTAGATGGAGTTTTGTGAAATAGAATGAATGTTTGAAAATAACTACTGATATCAATACACGATTTTTGAAATGTTAATATAGTACCAAAAATTATGATGGCACTACTAATAGGATTTCGTGCTATAAGGAATGTATAGTTTCTTGACTAATTGTGACACTTGACTATTTACCTGGATATTTGTCATGATACAAAGATGAAATATAGAGGGGAGTGACAAAATATATTTGTCGTACTTTATTCCAAATAGCCTATGGGTTTGTCAAATGTTATCATTGTTTATTATACTGTACATAATTTTGAAAATGTATCCCCTCAAAAAAAATCATTTTTAAATCGACCTTTTGCGTTGAAAAACGTGGTAGCAAAATCATTTTGTATTATTTTTTGCGCAAAATTTCTAAAGTTGGGGGGATACAGAGAATATTCCTTATGCTATTTTTTCTAATGGGCGAAAAGCGATAAACTAAACATAAGGGTTAAAATTGTGTATACCAGTGTTATTCGAGAAGTTATAACACTTTGACCTGCACGACATAATATAAGATGTGGGCAAATGATTAACAAAAAAATTACTGTTCACAGAAAAAAAAGAGTCGAGATGTGAGGACAGCATTTATTATTCCCATAACCCAAAACAAAGAGCTGCAAAATATAACACATGAGGTAACTGCCTTCTCTCTTGTATTAGGTCACAATCCTTGCTCAATGTGGCGCCCTTCATTCTCAAACACCGCCTGCAGACGATAGATGACAGAATGGTCACAATTAAATAGTTGAAATTTATAAAACGTGCCATCTGATAGAAGCCTTCAACATGGCCAATGTGGTAGGCCGGCATCGATAAACACACGATTTAATGTACCCCCATAACCAAAAATCGCAAGGTGTCAAGTCTGGTGATCTTGGAGGCGACTGGTATATAAAGTGGCGACTTATCACACGATTTTCACCGAACGTATCCTTCAGCAATTGTTTGGCACCTCGGGAGATATGAGGAGGTCCTCCATCTTTCATGAATGTTATTTCGTTTAGTACTTGTCTGCCCTGCGATATGCAAAACCCTTTTCTCCTAAAAGTTGAAATTAACGTTCCCCAGTTACAAAAACGGGCTTAAAAGTTCCTCCTTTGATTTTTTCAAAGGAAAATGGCCCAATAATAAAAGAAGATGTGAACCCACACAAAACTGTAACTCTGGGCTGATAAAGTGGCATTTCTGTAAAATTCCTAGGGTTTTCTGTTACCCAAATGCGGCTGTTTTTAATGTTAAATTCCCCCTTTATATAAAGGTGAGCATCATCTGTCCACAGAACATTCGACAGCCAGTTTTCATCAATATCAATTTGCCGGAAAACCCATGCAGCGAATTCTTGACGCATCTCAAAATCGCCAACTTTCAGCTCGTGAAATCTTTGAATTTTGTATGGGTACACACAATAGAGACATTAAGTGAAGCGTCTTCGGATATCACAAACATACTCGGCGATTTTAACGCCAAAAGTTCAACTTGGGGACCACCTGTCCAGGATAACAAAGGTCAGCAGGTTGAGGATATGCTAACCGACCTCGACCTTACACCATTAAATAACGGAGAGAACACCTATATATCCAAGTCCACAGGCACAGAATCCGCAATAGACATCACAGCGATATATTTCAACATCGCGCACCCACAACACAATGGAAAAACCTGAGAGGTTAAATCAGTGACCACAGAACAATTTTAACAACCCTAAACTTCAAAATTGAGAATGTCCAACCGAATAAAAGAACATGGAACTTTAGGAAAGCCGACTTGAAAAAATTCACAGAAAAGCTTGAAGAACTGTGCAACGAAGAATTGAATTTCAGAACGCTTGACAAAAACTTGGAAAAATTCTCTTCGAACATATCCAAAGCTGCAAAAGCATCGATACCTAGAAGGAGACGTAAAGACCTGTGGATACCTTACTGGAAGGGCCACAACATCGAGGCAATGATTGCAGAGAGAGAAACAATATCAATGATCTTCTTAAAACAAAGAGAACAGAAGAAAACAGAAAGGAACTCATTGATATTATTCACAAAATATAACAAGAAATTTGAATATGCAAACAAGAAAAATGGCAGAATTCGGCGAAAAAAATGGATCCAAGAAAGGACAGCCAACACTGGAATATGATCAGAGTGTTAGAAAACAATCAAAACTCAATCCTCCAATACTCTAACCGATATGAATAGAACAGCGAGAACGAGCAAACAGATGGCTGACATAATTGCTGAATATCTTTAAAGCACTTACAGACTCAACTACACGAATGAAGAAAGGACTCTTAAAAATAATATAAACAAGTTAGTTAAACAAGCAAGAAATTACCATCAACATGATATTTTCTCGAGAGAGACTTCACACTGAATGAACTAAACTCATCAATATAAAAGTTAGATCCAAGAGGTCACCAGGAGATGATCTAATCTTTGGTCAAATGATTAAACACTTTGGAGACAAAGCTAAAAATCAACTCCTACGAATACTGAACATTTCATGGCAAACTGGTAAACTACCAAAGAATTGGAAGATATCAATTATAGTGCCAATACTGAAGCCAAACAAAGATGCCAAGGAATACAAGAACTGTCGGCCAATTGCTCTCATCAGCATACTTTGTAAAATAACAGAACGAATCATCCACTCTAGGCTCATAGTCTGGCTCACTAACAATAATAAAATAAACTTCTACCAAACTGACTATAGATCCAGACACTGTACACCTGATCAACCTTTCTACTTCTGCCAATCAATAATAGATTCTTTCCAGGAAAAACCGCCAAAGAAGACAACGGCCGTATTCCTGGATATGACCTCAGCTTCAATCGAGTGTAGAGGGAGAAATTATTTGAAAGGCTGCACAGCATCGGAGTAAGAGGAAAAACCATAATCTGGATTGCAGACTTCTTAAGGGGAAGAAGGATAAAGGTTCGGGTCAATGGAGAAATTTCCAAGGACCGAAGAACATGGGCTGGTGTACCTCAGGGATCTGTGCTCAGTCCTCTACTCTATCAGCTATATATTAACGACATCCATCCTTACCTCACTGAAGACACAAAGGTTGTCTGTTATGCAGATGATATAGCCATATGGCACACAAGTAGCAGTATAGAAAAATCAGACAAAATACTGAACACATCAATGAGAGGACTGGAAAAGTGGACAATGGAACTCCAAATGACCATAAACCCAATAAAACCAAACCTATGCGTCTTCTCCACTGACAGGGAAAAAGGGCATAAAAATACCCCCAAAATAAGCATAAACAACTAAATAATTGATAAAATTAGAAATCCATAATACCTAGGTGTGATACTGCAGTCCTGGATCTTTCCAGTTGGTCTCGAGGACCACGCCATCACCATCTCCTCAGCGGCGAAGTACGCGATCTACGTATTCATCGTAGATCGCAAAATGCGTGGTGTCGCTGGAGACCCACTGGCGTTTCTCCACCAAACTCTGCAGCGTTGGCAGAGGCGCCATATTCATTGTACATAGTGTATATAATGCATATTATCTTTTTAAAAATAGTGCAGACTGTGCACTTTGCATGTATTGACAAGATGTCAATAAAATTATTTTAATTGTCATTGATGAGGAATTGCTATTTACAGAACACATAATTAGCACCTCAAATAGAGCTACCAGAAAACTAAACATTCTGAGATGGCTATGTGGAACAAATTGGGGAGCAAAACCCAGAATTCTCAGAACAACATATATCACCTTAATAAGGCCGATAATGGAATATGCAACACTCGTCTGGGCTCCCTCAAGCTCATCACTAAAAGGAAGACTAGACAGTGTTCAAGCAAAAGCGGCCAAAATAATCACTGGTGCTGTTTCATCCACCAACAATGAGAAAATTCAGAGAGAATGTGGTCTAGACATACTCGAAAGCAGAAGACAATTAAAAACAATAAAATTCACCAATAGCATAAAAACTAAAGAAACCGAACACATATCCCATAGAACCTATTTAAACTGGACACAAAAAGAAAGACTCAAAAGATCTTCAACACTTCAGTACGACAACAATATTAGAAAGGGCATAAATATGAAACACAATGACTTTCAAATTCAAGAAGAACCGATATTTCCTACCCCAGTGCCAACAAATATAATCATCAATCTTGAATGAACCCTGCACAAAAAAAAAAGAGACCAAAAACATACTTAAAAAGAAAGGAGAGACTTGGCACAATTGGTTTAAACGATCAGAGAAATTATTCGTTGTTGTTGTTGTTTCTTATCCCCTTGTGTGAAGTCTACACGAATTCCATGAGTTCATGCTCCTCGAGCTGTTTTATGATAAGCAGCGGCCTCTCCCAAAGGTCCTTTTTAGTGCATCTAATGCAAGCCACAATGTCTTCTGGAGCTGCAGGTGCCAAGTTACATTTTGGGCAAGTGGGGTAGATTTTGTTGCCATTTTCTATCTTCAATGGCTTGAGATGGCCTATTCTAAATCTTGTGTCGTTTGATGCTGTCTATTTCTGATGTTCAGAGCTCCTCCTGGGTCCACTCCACTGTACCAACTGTGAAACCAGAGGGCTGTAAAGGTTTCGTTATAAGAAGGAGGGTTAAATACTTATGGGCCTCCCAGGCCTGGGTAGTAATCTGATCCTAGAATGTACCAACTGTGGCGGTTTATGGACCGTAAGGTCTGGGTGGCCACTCCTTCTAGGATGTACCAACTGTGAGCCGGCTTGTGGACCTTCGAGGTCTGGGTAGCCATTACTGCTCCAGGGATGTACCAACTGTGCTGGGCCCGGGGCCCTAGTTCTGAGCATGGAGAGTGGGTAGGACTATGTGCCTTGCATCTGCAGCCCTTGGCACCCGACTCGCGGGTAGTAGCGGTCTGTACCTGGCTGCCTGAAAAAGGGTGGTAGGGGCTAACTGATCACGACAGACCATTGTGGAACTCAGTGGAAGAGTTAGCGATGCTAATAGGGGTCTGTGACAGGAGTGACGTCCAGTTGTAGATTACGCAAAGTAGGGAGGCTTGACGGCTACCTACATATGCTGAGCAGCACCTTCCCGTGGTGCGTCCTGAGCAAGTTTCTAACAAGAACGTGGCCAACGCTGACAGCTCGTCTGACAAGTCTGGAAAGACGGATATGCCCAGTTCAGCCTTGCGTAACATGGTGACGTTCTGGTGTCATTATAATACAGGTCACCCCCCCCCCCCCCCAATAATGCCAATACAAAATATAAAGATTGACATTACCAATAAGGCTCCGGTAGCGCCTGAGAACGGGTGGGAGGCAGATCCCTCTTGCCGTGGAGTGAACGACCTAGACAGAGCTGATAGGCCAGCTCGACGTATTGGGTCTAGTAACTTCTCATGCATCCCTCTTGAAGACAAGGGTAAGCCCGAGGACGCTCAAATTCCTTCGGGCTCCGAGCGTATGCCCAATAATACCTCGTTGGATATTTCTAATAATTCCCTTGCCGCGCCCACTAATGGCCCAGGGAAGTCCCCTATGAAGCAGGCAGCCTCCACACAGCGAGAGTCGACACGACTCGAGAGGATAGGCAGGGTGCCCACTTGAGTCCTCGAAAAGCGACGCGGCCGCCTGAGAATTTGAGCTCAGGTGCCTTCCGCACAGCTAGCTCTGGATACCCTGAGCGAAAGGATAGGAAGGATCGTCCACCCCCCCCCCTTCCCCCTGATATCCGCCTCAACAGGATCATCAACATGGAGATCTCTGTGGATTCTTTCCTGTTGTTTGACCCTTCGTCTGAAACGAGAATCGGCTCAATAGTCCAGGAGTCGGGGGCTACGATGGATGTCACCAAGGCAAGGTACCTCAATGACCTGAATGAAATGAATGAGTTTCTAAATAAGGCATTGACACCCCAGAAGTGGTGCACGAAGCTTAAGGAGCTTGCCGAGGCGTTCCAGGACGAAAAGATCCTCAGTCGACCACCCTGCAGTATGGCATAGAGAGGGGAGTGGCAGCGGCTCTTTTAGAGTCGCTGAAACTAGCTGAGGTCGAGGTATGTACTCCCAATGACGCTTCCCCAGTTCTCCCTAAACGAGAGACGCCTCGAAACGAGAAGACGGAGGAGCCCACAAGGGCAAGGTAGAGGGAGCCTCGGTCCAAATACCAACTAGAGACGAGAAAGCTGTTCCGCCATCTCCCCCAGAACAACCTGTTCACACTAGGAACAGCGAGATGGCGGAAAAGAAGATTTTAAAAAAGGGTTAAGAAGCCTTCAGCAAAAGAGGAAGAGGGTAGGACTGAGGTGACAGCCGGATCAAAAGAGGACCCACCGAGAGCGACGCCTACAGAGGAGGTGAAAGAACCTCCTCCCCCGAAGAAGATCAGGGCTAAAGAGGTTAAGGATCCCCCCAAGGCGGCAAAGACTACCAAGCCAGAACCCCCAAAGGTCAAGGGCCCCCTAGATGGAAGGAGGACCTGACCCTGGTAGTTGAGTGGAGTGAGGATGCGGGGTCCGGGTTAATGCTCGCGGTGCTGAAAAGCATCGCTGGTAGCATTCCTAGGCACTGCTATGACCTCAAAATGATTCGGGGTGGGGGAGCTGTGGCTCTCATATTGAAGAACCCCGATGAAAAGAAACTGGCCGTGGAGGCTATAGAGAGGGAGCCTGCACTGAGGCTAGGAGCCTCAAGAGGGACAGGAGGGAGCTGATTCTCTTGGGTGTCAACTCTAACATCAAAGAGGAGACGCTAAAGAAATGGTGGTGCTCCAAAATTCGAGGTGTGGGGACTTCTTGGAAGGATACATGAGATTTTATACAAGGAGTACAAGGAGGCCCTACGCAACGAATTGGGTCATTTCGGGCCTAAAGGAGGCCACCATGAAATCCCTCCTGGTCAAGAAGAGGTTGAAGATAGGTGCCAGGATGGTACCTATCAGGGTGAATTAGGCAGTGTCAACTTGCTTCAGGTGCCTTAGGCCCGGTCATTTCGCAAGGACCTGCGAACATCCTAAGAGGTGTGGGAGGTGCGAGGGCGTGCACTCCCAAGAACAGGGATGCTATATGGAACCGGGTTGTTGACTCTGTTTAGAGGACAACAAGAGGTACGACAGGAATAATCATCGCCCCCGGAGTACGCAGTGCTCGGTGAAGGCCTGGTACGTGAACGGGAGGCGATGGTAGAGGGGCAAAACAAGGAGGTGTGGAGGTTCGTGCAGCTAAATTGCGCTCTTTCGAGGAGGAGCTCCGAGGAGCTAGACCGGATCATTAAAAGTGATCGCCCTCATGTTATCCTGGTGCAGGAGATGTACCTGGAGGATGACGGGAGGATGGGTCTAGATACTCGTTACAGTTTTTTTCTCTAGCGAGAGCAACAATGCCGCCTTACTGGTCCGGGGAGATTCTTGTTTGGGTTGTGGGTCCTGGGAGGAGGCGGTGGCTGTACAGATCGAGGCGGCGGATCTGAAACTGGTCTGCCTCTCTACGTACAAACCACCTCAGGACAACGACTTCGGTAAGCTGGACTTCCTAAATGATTTTTTGGTTGGGAAGGAAGGGCATGAGATCCTGATTGGCGGAGATTTTAACGCGCGCACCCAGCTGTTTGGGGACAGGTAGGAAAATTCTAAAGGAAAGGCGTGGTCGATCTTGTTATTGGTCAGAGTCTGGAGATTTCGAACGTCTATGGTGAATCGACGTTTGCCACGGAAAACGGTGAAAACATCATAGACTTCTCCCTGGCAAGAACGAGCAGGATGCGGCGTTTGAGGTGGGAAACGGACCCCACAGACGTAAGCGACCACATACTCATCAGGTTTGAGACCAGTTGTGAAGTGGAACCGCCATCAGTGGAGAGAGTTCTTCGGTACAGCATCAGGGGGCTTAACCATGAAAGATTCAGACGCCGGTTTGCTTGCACCACTTGGGGATAGATTGGCTGGAGCAGTTGACAGAATTTCTATTAATAGCATGGTCAATGAGCTCCACCAGGATATAACCAACGTGCAAAACCTTGGGGCCTGGATCTGGAAAGGTTACCGCATTTAAAAAGTTTAAACAGCCTTGGTGGAGCGAGGGGCTGAAGATCGAGAGGAAGAGAGTCAGGGCCATGAGGAAGCTATTCCAGAATAGTACGGGCGAAGAGAGAGTTAGGAGAAGAATAGCTTTCCAGAAGGTCCTAGCAGGGTACAAGAGACACACCAAAAGGGCGAAGAGGAAACACTGGATGGAGCAGTGCAGAACCGTACTGGAGATTAATCCATACGGTCTCCCTTACAGGGCTGTCTCTGGGAAGATAAGGTGCTCCGCTAACTTGAGGCTACTTAAAGGGGAAGATGGGTTCAAGACTCAGGACCTGAAGGAGACCCTGGACCTCATCTTGGATCGGCACTTCGGAAACGAGAACCAGAGGACGAGATCTCTCTGACCACTTGTGGTTTGGTGGATCCGCTCTTTTCTGAGAATAAGGTGAAACTGGTGGCTTTCAAGTTCGGGAACAGGAAATCTCCTGGTCCCGACGGGATCGATAACACGGTCGTGAAAGCCCTGGTGAGGATGCACCTATCGCTTCTTGCCAGGTTATTCAATAGGTGCCTGGACACTGGTACTTTTCCTGAGGCATGGAAGGTTGCCCGAGTAGTGCTTCTAGAAAAGTCTGGTAGAAAGGGTAATTCTCCTAATGATTATCGTCCGCTTTCTTTACTAGAGTGTCTAGGTAAGGTTCTGGATAGCCTACTAGCTCAGCGACTGAAGCACTGGCTAGAGAGTAATGAGCTCCTTTCCTCTTCCCAACATGGTTTTAGGGAAGGAAAATAAACAACCACAGCTCTAAACGAGGTGTTAGAGGGAGTTGAGATGGGCTTAAATAAGGGTGCTTGGGTTCTTCTCGTGGCCCTGGACATTGAAGGCGCGTTCAACTCCATGAACTGGAACAAGCTGATGAGAAATTTGATGGACATGGGTTGTCCAGATAATTTGTGCAGCTTGGTTCGTGACTTCCTGAGGGATAGACGGATTAGCCTCAGTTTTGGTGGGCTGAAGTTGGAAAGTAACTGTGCTAGGGGTTGCCCCCAGGGCTCTTGCTGCGGACCTATTCTGTGTAATCTCCTGGTAAACACCGTTTTCCAAGAGGAGCTACCTGAGGGAGCCAGGCTGGTTCTCTATGCCGACGACCAGTTCCTCATCATTGAGGCTGCTTCGAGAGCGAAGGCTGAGAAGTGTGTTGAAACTTCATTCCAAATCCCCTCGAACTGGGCCCATGACTCTGGCCTTAAGTTCAATGTCTCCAAAACTAAAGCCCTCAGCTTTAAATCTAGGGAGATAAGAACTAAAAGGAAAGGGATCAAATGGGAACACAAGCCGGCTATCCGGATGGAAGACGGAGGGTAGCGTTGGTCAATAGGATGACCAATAGGAAGGAGGGTGCTATTTTTAGGAACCTCTACCTCTCCTGTGTCGAGCCAATCGGGGGTTAAATTCTAATTTATGTTCATTAGCAAATTTTTCTAGATGGAGAAGAGTCTTGTTCGAATCTCTTTCAGCTTTTTTCCAGTTAGTACTGCTGCTCCATAGAATAATGTCATCAGCGAAAAGTCCAATATTGGTTTTATGTGAATTTTTTTCTTCTATGCTTGCAATAAATAGGGTGAAGAGATTTGGGCTAAGGACTGATCCTTGTGGTAATCCTTTAACAATTTGAAGGTTTTAGATAGAGTGCCATTATATTTGACCCTGATGTATCTATTTTTAAGGAAATCATTTATCCAAGTGATAGCTTTTCCATCAATTTTGAAATGTTTGTATAATTTTGTAATTAACTTGTTTTTCCATACTCTTTATAAAAAGCTTGTTTAAGGTCTAAAAAAGCAGCTATGGTGTGGTTAGCTGGTTTTCTGTTTTGTGCATCTTTTATCTTTTGTGTGAAAAATTAGAGTTGGTCTATTGTCCCATGTCCTTTCCTAAATCCATATTGTTCTTATGGTAAGAGATTTTTTTGTATTGAGGTGGTAGGTGAGTCGTCTGAGTGTAATTTTTTCCATTAATTTGCAGCAAATACTTGTGAGGGATATAGATCAGTAGTGTTTTGGGTCATCAGCAGATTTGTCAAGTTTTTTAATGGGAATTATTGTTGCAGTTTTTAGTCTTGAGGCAATTATCCAGTTTTCCAGGAGTTATTGAAAATATTAAGAAGTCTTTCTTTGCCAATTTTGCCCAAGTTTGATATCATTTGGCTATGGATTCCATTTGGCCCAAGAGTCTTGTTTAGGTCAGTGTTTTCTAATGCATAAGCTAGCTCTTTCATATTGAATTTTTTCATGGAAAAATATTATGAGTGCTGGTGACATTTTTACAGTCATGAATAATCTTTCGGGCCTTTTTTCAACTTTCTTATCTTTTATTTCAAATTTGATTTTGCCAATTTTGCCCAAGTTTGATATCATTTGGCTATGGATTCCATCTGGCCCAAAAGTCTTGTTTAGGTCAGTGTTTTCTAATGCATAAGCTAGCTCTTTCATATTGAATTTTTTCATGGAAAAATATTATGTGCTGGTGATATTTTTACAGTCATGAATAATCTTTCGGGCCTTTTTTTCAACTTTCTTAACTTTTATTTCAAATTTGATTTTACTACTTATTTGATATGAATTACCTAAAAGATTGGCAGCATTTTTGTCATTAGTTGCTGGTGACCAACTGTATTCTTAATCATATTTGTGTTTTCAGTTTGTGGCTGGGATCTTTCAATTTGTTTTGCCAAATGCCGAAGTTTTGTATTTGGGTTTCTTGGTTTCATGTTTTCACAAGTTTGTTTTCATTTTTCCCTTTTGACATTTACGTATAATATTTTTATTTTTGCATTCACAATATTCAGTTCAGTTCTACAATTTGTTTGGTTTTGGGTGCACTTTTCCGTAGTTCATTTCTTTAGTTATAAGTGTTTGAATATTTTTTGCCTGGTGTGTATAATTTGGAATCCAATTCTTAATATTACCGCTTGGTATTGAAACTTTGGCTGCTTTAATAATGGTGTTTTTGAAAGATATCCAATTAGCCTTTTTGAAGTTCCAGAATTTTTTTTAATTGAGCTGGTTTTGGTCTTGGTGCTAATTTCAATCAAATTAGGCAAATGATCACTTCCAATACTTTTTAATATTTGCCATTTGCATTTGTGGAAAATGTCAGGATAGTAAAAGCTTATATCAAGTGCTTGTGCAGTATTATAGCTGTAGGAATGATGGGTAGGATTCCCATCATTTAAGCACATGAAGGCATTGTCGTTAAATATGTTTGATAGTATTTTGCCTCTTGGGTTTGGCGTGGAACATCCCCATAGTTGATTTTTGGCATTAAGGTCACCTACAATAATAGTGTTGCCTGTAAGAAATAGAGCCATTTTTTCATCGTCAATAAGTTTATTGTTTGTAGGGTGATACATATTGTATATGTTGATGGCTTTGTTTTGATTGTGGTAGACTTTGATACCTTGGGCTTCGAGGTCTGATGTGTTAACAGCTATGTCCTCATAGTACAAATCCTTGATTAAAAATGCTAGGTCACCCCCTTTAACAGTATATACAGATGGATCTTCTGACCTTAGCCTGAGTAATGGAGGGGCCGTAATTAACATAATACTGCAAGATGGAACACACATCAAAATCAAAGAAGGAGCAGGACAGATTTCGTCAAACTTCACTTGTGAACTGACAGCTATCTGGAAAGCCCTTGATGTATGCCTTAACCAACCATCCCTGCATCAAGCAGAAGGAATTTTAATATACAGCGACTCAATATCCGCTCTAGAAGCAATTCAGAAGGGCAATACTAAAATCACACAGAAAATACACTCGTTACTTACCCAACTGGAACCATTGGAGAAGAACTGCATTCTACAAAGGATTCCTGCCCATGTTGGGATCGGGGGTAATGAAATGGCATTTGAATTGGCTAAGGAAGCCAGAAAGTTGGGCCAAAGGAAAGAACAAATGTCATTATTTGACGCTGATGCTTTGTCAAAATACAAGATAATTAAACAAAAAATAAGAAAAGATCAAAATGCTAAATAAACTCTGAGAGAAAAATGACAAAACCTATAACAAGACTTAGAACAAAACACTCTATAAAGGAATGACAATACATCCAGATGGCACAAGAACCTATAGGACATGCAACAACTGTCCTTAGTGGAACTAACACCTACCCACATATTCTCATACCCAGAAATGGCCGCAACCTTGCAGAAAATTGACACAGACCCAGAGCAGCAGCTTTACACACCCAAGATAGTGGATATTGCTGTTGCTGTGATGGAGATGCATGGAGACATCTGAGACTCTTTAATGGACACGACAACAACAGCAACGGCATTCCAGAGTAAAATAAATTATCAGGGATAGATACCTATTTTTCAAATGAATTAAAATAAATATAATCGATACTGAGAGAAAGTTGAATTAAAAAAATAGAAATTTATTATCTTCGAAAACAAACCGTATCTAAAATATCTTTTTTTTTTCGCTACATGTTTTAATTTGCATATACCTATTTTACATATCTCAGATTGTATTTAAAAATCGTTAACCATTTCTTCTAACTTTTGGCGAAATGGTGTTTTATTAATTTATCATTTGATATTATTAGGGTTCTTTCCTGGTATTCAAAAAGGAAAAATACGTGTCGTTCAGTTATATATTTCAATTTATCAAACAATTTGGCCGCTGAATCGCCGATTCTGGTAGAGCGCCATCTAGCGAATAAAGTTGTAACTAAAATCAATTTCGAATTTTTCATTATTTGCCATAAAAATTCCCATTGCATCCTGAACCCAATGGTGTTTACCGCATTGCTCTAGCGCAAATATTCGCGGAGTTATTAATTTTTAAAGTTGTGCGGGACTTTTGGATCACCCTGTATATACAGGGTGATCCAAAAGTCCCGCACAACTTTAAAAATTAATAACTCCGCGAATATTTGCGCTAGAGCAATGCGGTAAACACCATTGTGTTCAGGATGCAATGGGATTTTTTATGGAAAATAATGAAAATTTCGAAATTGATTTTAGTTACAACTTTATTCACTAGATGGCGCTCTACCAGAATCAGCTATTAAGCGGCCAAATTGTTTGATAAATTGAAAAATATAACTGAACGACACGTATTTTTCCTTTTTGAATACCAGGAAAGAACCCAAATAATATCAAATGATAAATTAATAAAACACCATTACGCCAAAAGTTAGAAGAAATGGTTAACGATTTTTAAATACAATCTGAGATATGTAAAATAGGTATATGCAAATTAAAACATGTAGCAAAAAATATTTATATTTTAGATGGAGTTTTGTGAAATAGAATGAATGTTTGAAAATAACTACTGATATCAATACACGATTTTTGAAATGTTAATATAGTACCAAAAATTATGATAACACTACTAATAGGATTTCGTGCTATAAGGAATGTATAGTTTCTTGACTAATTGGCGACACTTGACTATTTAATTGGATATTTGTCATGATACAAAGATGAAATATAGAGGGGAGTGACAAAATATATTTGTCGTACTTTATTCCAAATAGCCTATGGGTTTGTCAAATGTTATCATTGTTTATTATACTGTACATAATTTTGAAAATGTATCCCCTCAAAAAAAAAATCATTTTTAAATCGACCTTTTGAGTTGTAAAAAGGTGGTAGCAAAATCATTTTGTATTATTTTTTGCGCAAAATTTCTAAAGTTGGGGGGGATACAGAGAATATTCCGTATGCTATTTTTTCTAATGGGCGAAAAGCGATAATCTAAACAAAAGGGTTAAATTTGTGTATACCAGTGTTATTCGAGAAGTTATAACACTTTGGCCTGCACGACATAATATAAGATGTGGGCAAATGATTAACAAAAATATTACTGTTCACAGAAAAAAATATTCAAGATGTGAGGACAGCATTTATTATTCCCATAACCCAAAACAAAGAGCTGCAAAATATAACACATGAGGTAACTGCCTTCTCTCTTGTATTAGGTCACAATCCTTGCTCAATGTGGCGCCCTTCATTCTCAAACACCGCCTGCAGACGATAGATGACAGAATGGTCACAATTAAATAGTTGAAATTTATAAAACGTGCCATCTGATAGAAGCCTTCAACATGGCCAATGTGGTAGGCCGGCATCGATAAAAACGCGACTTAATGTACCCCCATAACCGAAATTGTAAGGCGTCAAGTCTGGTGATATTGGAGGCCACTGGTATATAAAGTGGCGACTTATCAACGAATTTCACCGAATGTATCCTTCAGCAATTGTTTGGCACCGCGGGAGATATGAGGAGGTCCTCCATCTTGCATGAATGTTATTTCGCTTAGTGCTTGTCTGTCCTGCAATATGAGAATAACCTTTTCTCTCAAAAGTTCAACATAAGGTTCACCAGTTACAAAAACGGTTTTAAAAGTTCTTCCATTGATATTTTCAAAGAAAATTGGCCCAAAAATAAAAGAAGAAGTGAACCCACACAAAACTGTAACTCTGTGCTGGTGAAGTGGTATTTCTGTAAAATTCCTAGGGGTTTCTGTTGCCAAAATGAGGCAGTTTTGAATATTAAATTCTCCCTTTAGATAAAAGTGAGCATCATCTGTTCTTAGAACATTTGACAGCCAGTTTCCATCAATATCAATTTGCCTGAAAACCCATGCAGCAAATTCTTGACGCTTCTCAAAATCGCTGACTTTCAACTCGTGAAAACTTTGAATTTTGTTAGGGTATTTTTATAGAAAAATTCTAAATGTGTGTTCTCTCCAAACTGTTCCATACGAAATCCCCGTTTGTCGAGAAACTTGTCTAGCACTTACTTCTCCATACGTGGATAACATTTCAATAGCTTCAGCATTCTGCAAAACCGTAACAGCCACTGACTTACATGTCGATGGTCTTCCACTCCGAGGTTTTGTTTCCAGAGATCCAGTTTCCTCAAAACTTTTAATCAATCGCTTTAGAGAGTAGCAACTCATTGGTCCTTTACCGCTTCGAATACCTTTAAAGTAACGAAACGCTCGTAAAGCTTCAGTGGCAGATTCTGAATCACAATTAAAATAATTCACCAAGAGTGCTTTATCCTGTAGTGACGGCATTCCAGGGGGAAGGGGAGAAGTCCGACCACACCTCCTTGCGGTCCCCCCTGGACCCTTGGAATATTTGACCAAATTCTGGTTCGTTTCGAAGATGACTAACGTTGCAACGGCACCCATTTTCAAATGAAGAGCAAAACTGATATCTCCAGTAATGCTACCGCGTCCGGGGTTACCGCCGCGTCAGGAGCTGCAGCTCGAGCTCATGATGAGAAATCTACTACGAGGACACAATTCAATCTACTACAACTCAATATAAATGATACCCAGAGGAAAATAAAGAGCTGACTTGTCTTCTCTGTGACAACAATGTACATATTACCTGTCTTCAGGAGACAAAATTGAATCAGAATCTGAGATTCAATATTAAAGATTACACAACACTACGAAAGGACAGACCGGGAAAATTCGGAGGAGGACTTGCCGTTTTGATTAAAACTCTAGAAATCAAATTTAAGGGTATCGCCTAGAGTAAGCCTAGAGAAAGCACGACAGAAGCTCAGGCAATAGAAATCTATCTTACAGATAAAACAATTCCAATCATAAATGTTTATGACCACGATAATACTAGCATCAATACAGGCCTGATAGAGACATTAAGTGAAGCGTCTTCGGATATCGCAATCATACTTGGTGATTTTAACGCCGAAATACCAACTTGGGGATCACCTTTCCAGGATAACAAAGGTCAGCAGATTGAGGACATGCTAACCGACCTCGACCTTACACCGTTAAATAACGAAAATAACACCTATCTATCCAAGTCCACAGGCACAGAATCCGCAATAGACATCACAGCGATAAATTACAACATCGCACCCACAACACAATGGAAAATTCTGAAAAGTGCAATCAGTGACCACAGACCAATTTTAACAACCATAAAATTCAAAATTGAGAATTTCCAACAGAATAAAAGCTCACTGGAAAAAAATCACAGAAAAGCTTGAAGAACTGTGCAACGAAGAATTAAATCACAAAACGATTGACAAAAAATTGGAAAAATTCTCTTCGAACATATCCAAAGCTGTAAAAGTATCGATACCTAGAGGTAGACGTAAAGACCTGTGAATACTTTACTGGAAGGACCACAATATCGAGGCAATGATTGCAGAGAGAGACAAACTCAATCAACTTCTTAAAACAAATAAAACAGAAGAAATCATAAAGGAACTCATTGAAATTAGTCACGAAATAGAACAAAAAATTTGGATATTCAAACAAGAGAGAGAGAAAAATGGGCAGAATTCTGCGAAAAAAATGGATCCAAAAAAGGAAAGCCATCACTGGAATTTAATTAGTGTTATTAAACAATCAAAACCAACACTAATCCTCCATTACTCTAACCGATATGAATAGCGAGAACGAACAAACAGATGGCTGAAATAATTGCTGAATATCTTTCAAGCACTTCCAGACTCAGCTATACGAGAGAATGAAGGCAGGACTCTAAAAAATAGTGTAAACAGGTTAGTTAAACAAGCAAGAAATTACCATCAACAAGATATTTAGTCGAGAGACTTCACACTGAATGAGCTAAACTCATCAATAGGAAAGTTAAATCCAAGATGTCACCTGGAGATGCTCTAATCTTTGGTCAAATTATTAAACAATTTGGAGACAAAGCTAAAAATCAACTCATACGAATACTGAACATTTCATGGTGAATCGAACTGGCTTTGGCCTCCTGGCAATAAGGAGGAATCACCGCCTAATTCTTATTTTAACGCTGGTTTTAATTATATGCTTCTTGACTCAGCGAGCTAACTCCTTCAAACTTGAATAACTGCTATTGTCTCGTCTCACTAACTCTAATGACTCAACCACGTATACATTAATAACTCTCTTTATTTTCTAAAATCAAGATTATATACATTTCTAAAATTTACATAATTTAACAATAATTAACAAAAGTAAATTCTAACAATTTTGCATATTTAAGGCTGGAACATACTCCCCCCGGCCGCTGAACCCTGGTTCAGATTTGAAGGGAAGCGGAGCCAACTTCGTAATAGGTCGTAGGTAGACTCCGGTAGCAGCCCGAACTTGGGCAACTCGCACCTTCTGGTCAGAGCCCGGATATACCTCGAGGATCCTAGCCAGACGCCACTGTAGAGGTGGAAGGTTATCTTCTTTTAACCAAGTCGGTCCTTGCCACCACAGTGTATGTCCAGATAACGCAGCAGGCATTATTCCCCTAGAGGCACAATCGGCGGGATTATCCTTCCCAGACACGTGACGCCATGAGTTTCTGTCAGACAGTTGCTGTATTTTCACAACTCTATTGTGTATAAAGGTCTTCCATCTGTTAGGATCAGATTTGATCCAACTCAATGAGTTCTGAGAATCTGACCACAAATATGTCCTGCCAATATCAATCTTCATTGAATCAACAACAGATCTGTAGAGCTGAGACAGGAGGAGAGCCGCGCACAATTCCAATCTTGGTAGAGTTAGAGACTTACATGGGGCAACTCTGGTTTTTGCTGCAAGCATTGATATATGGACTTGTCCATCCAGAGAGACTGTTCTTAAGTAGCACACAGCCGAATAAGCTACACTTGACGCGTCACAAAATCCGTGGAGTTGAACATCTTGATCCTTTTCACATGCCCATACGTATCTTGGGATACTCAAATCCCCTAATTTTAGTAATTCGGCTCTAAAATTATTCCACTTTTCCTTGATGTCGTTCGGAATATGCTCATCCCAGCCTGTCCCACCTCTCCATAACTCCTGCATTATTATTTTCAAAGCCACTGTAGTAGGTGAGAGGAAACCAAGTGGATCGAAAATCCTCGCAATATTGGAGAGAAGATCTCTTTTGGTAACAACTTCTTCAGGAAGAGTTATATTAACTCTAAACGTATCTTGTACATGATCCCATACAATTCCTAAAATCTTGGATATGGCTCCTTTCTCCAAGTTAATTTTCTTCTCTTCGTTCATTTCCTCGACATGAGACACTATCTCTTGGCAATTTGAATTCCACTTTCTTAAGTGAAACCCTCCCTTTTTCATTAGGTCCTTTAATTGGTCTATTAGTTCTTTGGTTTCAGCAATCGTTTGAGCTCCTGTTAGCAGATCATCGACATAGAAATCATTCAAGGTCACCCTAGAAGCCTCAGGATAATTATGGCCTTCATCTTCTGCTAACTGTTGTAATGTTCTCATTGCCAAAAATGGAGCCGAAGTTGTACCATAGGTAACAGTCATAAGTCGATAATCCACCACAGGCTCTTCTGGCGATGGTCTCCACAATATCCTCTGATAGTCCGCATCTTCTGGATGAATTCTTATCTGGCGGTACATCTTTTCTATATCAGCAGTTATGGCGACAGGATACGTTCTGAATCTGAGGAGAATGAAAAATACATCCTGTTGAATTTTTGGTCCCTTGTGCAAAAATTGATTTAAAGAAACACTTTTTCAGATTTAGCTGATGCATCAAACACAACTCTCATTTTTGTTGTAGTGGATTGCTCTCTAATTACTGGATGATGAGGCATGTAATAGCATCTGCACAATTCTCGCTTCACTTCTGCAATTGGGACCCTTTCCATGTGGTTTAAGTGTTCATATTCCTTCATGAATCCCCGGTATTGGTCATATAATTTCACATTCTTACACAATTTTCCTTCCAACGAAAGGAACCTTCTTAAAGCTTTTTCTCTTGATTCACCCAGAAGCGGTCGATGTTGTCTGAATGGCAATTTTACCCAATACCTTCCATGGCTATCTCTGCCATGGTTATTCGAAAATAACCTTTCACAATCTTCCTCCTGTGTACAAAGATCCGGTGACGGCACAGATTCAGTTTCCCAGAATCTTTTCAATACGAATTCTAGTTCTGGTTCAGATTGTAAACTCAGGTTACAGACTTCTGTATTACTCTCCGATGTTCCCATGAGTTTTCCTAGAAGTACCCAACCTAGTCTTGTATTAATAGCCATTGGCAATCCTTCTCCGAGAGATATAGAGCCATTCAACATAAGTTCAGTGTATATATCTGCTCCCAATATCATATCTATTGGGGCTTGTATGTAGAACTCTGGGTCTGCCAATTTGAGGCTCTTCAAAGTTGGCCAATTAGGGTCTTTTAACCTGAAGTTCGGAATTTCTGAAGTGAGCACTCCCGTGACTACTGCCTCCACCGAGAATTCCTCAGAATTATTCAGTGGACAAAATGTCACACTTACTGTCGATGAAGAATGCTGCACTGGTGTGTTTCCAACCCCTATAATCATCCGATCTGATTTCCTTTGGACAAGTCCCAATCTTTCGCAGCATCCTTTTGTTATCATGGTGACTTGGGAACCGCTGTCCAGTAGGGCTCTGCAGGTGCATAACTTTCCGAGTCCATTTTTTATCTTGATTCTAGCTGTTGCGAGTAGTACGTGGCTATCATTGCAGTTTGCCTGTTGAGTATTAGTTAAATTGATAGCACTTTCATGTTCCTTCGGAGTTGTGTTCTCAACTTGGGCCGAAGCGCCTTCCGTGCTCGGTTTATCATAATGAATCATCGTGTGGTGCTTTCCCTTGCATACTTTGCATCGTTGGTTCAGCCTACAATTCCATGAGAAATGGCCTTTCCTCAAGCAATTGAAGCACAATTTATGACCTATTACTACATTTAATTTTTCTTTTAAAGGCATTTTGCAAAATAAGTTGCACATGTATAGTGGATGATGCTTAGATTTGCATAATATGCAAGTGTCCGATTTCTCAATTAGCATCCCGTAGCTTTGGCATTTGGGAAATCTCGATCCGGTGGTTTCTTCCCTTTTTGAACATTCCTTGACAGCACAAGACATGCTTCTCGCATGTCTGGAAATGAACGCTATGAACTTGTCATAAGAAGGAAGAGTGTTGTCCACTGACAGTTCCCAATCCAACCTTAGATTTTCACTCAACTTCTGCTGGAGGAAGTGCACCAGGATCACATCCACAAATTGATTTCTTTTCAATTCCAGCGTTTCTAAGTTTCTTATGGCTTCATTACAAACATCCATGAATTCATGGAGACACTTAGCCGATGGATTCTTAATTGCCCGGAGAGAAAATATTTTTGACACCTGGGCATAAGCTAGCTCTCTCGGGTTATCATATCTTGATAACAGTGTATTCCATGCTTGGCCATAATTTTCACTTAGTAAAGGGAAACCCCTTATTAATCTGGCCGCTTCGCCTTTTACTGCAGAATTCAAATATTGTAACTTCTGTATATTAGTTAACCCTGGATGTGCATCGATGGTGGTGAGGAATAGCTCTTTGAAGTTGATCCAAGTGCCCATATCTCCATCATATATCGGTAAGTCAAATTGAGGCAATTTTATATTTGCCTGAGAGCCATTTGGCTTTATGTCCGCCAGTTTGTCTTTGAGCTTTCTCTCATTTTCTATTTTTACCCTCAAGCTTCCAATCTTGTTCATTGAACCATCATATGCCTCACTTTCTTTATCTATATCAACTTCATCCAAAGAAAACAGCTCATCGTAGAGTTTCTCAATTTTTTTTTTGATCTCCTTTAATTCTTCACCCATTATTTCTAAGCGCACTGTTTCACCTGCCTCAATAATTGAATCCACACTTTCAATAAATCCATCAATTCTCCTTATCTGGCAACTTAACTTTCTTTGGAGGATCCTTTCGTCTCGAGACATTTCGCAATTGTATTCTCGCTGAGTTTCTGCCTAAATTTCTTCTGTTTCAAATCCTAATCAGGCTCTTGAGGGACCATGAGTCGAACTGGCTTTGGCCTCCTGGCAATAAGGAGGAATCACCGCCTAATTCTTATTTTAACGCTGGTTTTAATTATATGCTTCTTGACTCAGCGAGCTAACTCCTTCAAACTTGAATAACTGCTATTGTCTCGTCTCACTAACTCTAATGACTCAACCACGTATACATTAATAACTCTCTTTATTTTCTAAAATCAAGATTATATACATTTCTAAAATTTACATAATTTAACAATAATAAACAAAAGTAAATTCTAACAATTTTGCATATTTAAGGCTGGAACACATGGCAAACTGGTAAACTACCAAAGAATTGGAAGATATCAATTATAGTGCCAATACTGAAACCAAAGATGCCAAGGAATGCAAGAACTATCGGCCAATTGCTCTTACCAGCATACTTTGTAAAATAACAGAATGAATTATCCACTCTAGGCTCATAGTCTGGCTCACTAACAATAATAAAATAAACTTCTACCAAACTGCCTAAAGATCCAGTCACTGTACAACTGATAAACTGTTCTACTCTGTCAATAAATAATAGATTTCTAGGAAAACCCGCCAAAGAAGACAACGGCCGTATTCCTGGATATGACCTCAGATTTTGATCGAGTGTAGAAATTATTTGAAAGGCTGCACAACATCGGAGTAAGAGGAAAAGCCTTAATCTGGATTGCAGACTTCTTAAGGGAAAGAAGGATAAAGGTTCGGGTCAATGGAACATCTTCCAAGGACCGAAGAACATGGGCTGGTGTACCTCAGGGATCTGTGCTCAGTCCTCTACTCTTTTCTCGCTATATATTAACTGTTGTTTATGTAAATAGATGAATATTATTTGTATCATTTAAAGCCTCATTATATAAAAATATATGTATATACAAATTGGACATTTGTTGTTGGCAATGGTCAAGTTTGAGCTCTTGTACGTCTAATTACGACACAACAAAAGTGGCGACGAGGATGCGCGATCTACAGAGCCAGCAAAAAGCTGAGGAAAACGGCGTCTATGCAAGTATAACAACCACATCTTTTAAACTATCTGGATCAAGAAAACAAAGGAGTAGAAAAGATAAGCATGACAAGTCCAAAGTTAATAGTACCTTTTAGATGCTATAGCCCAGTGGAGGACACTTCGATCTTTTTGTACAAAAATTTGAGGCTCTCTTTTTGGCATCTGAAGGAAGAGATTAAAGTGCTGATTTTTACTTCGCTACCAGATTCTGAAACTTTGAAGCAGGGAAACGACATTTTCTCCCTGGACTAATGAAAGATCAACCCTATGATACTATCATTCAAAGAATTAAGCTGCATTTGGATCCAAAGAAGAAAGTGATACCACCGTGATGCAGATTTTTAAAGAGAATCAATTTCGGAATATCTTAGAGAATTAAAACATTTAGCAATGAATTGTAATTTCGGCGATATGCTGGGAACCATGATGCGAGACCGTTTTGTGACTGGATTCAAGTTGGAAAGCCTGCAAAAGAAGCTACTACAAGAAAACGACGATGTCACCCTGGATAAAGTTTTGAAGTGGCAATATCGTTCGAACTGGCGGTGATAAATACAAGATAAATTAGTGGCCAAAATATCCCCTGTGAATGGAAAAGATAAAAGGGTGAGTACAATAATAGTATGGTGCAGCATAGGCCTTTCAGGCAAAGGGGAGAAATAATGTGTTATAGATGTGGTGAAAGACATTCACACGTGGCCTCTGTTTGCCCTCATAGAACAAAGACTTGTTTTAAAATGTAAAAAACTGGGTCATTTAAGTAGGGTCTGCAAAGCTAGTAAAAAATGTGGGGATGTAAATTTGTACAAGAGGACTCTATATATTCTGTACAGGGCAAAACTGATGCCACAATAAATTTAACAGTAGATGATTATTCTTTGTGCTTCACAATAGATACAGGAAGTCCAGTTACGTTAATACCTAAAGATATTTATAAGATTTATTGGCAAGGTAAAAATGTATTTCCAACAAATTTAAGATTAAAATCCTTTTGTAGTAAATCAATAGAGATTATAGGTCAAAAGTGTTTTTGTAAAAGAAGACAACCAATATTTACGATTAATAGTTGTAAATGAAAAATCCAGGTAATTTTGTTAGAAAGAGAATGGCTTTTTTTTTTTACTTATCCTTTTAGTCTAAATTAGACAAGATCTTGGAGGTCGTGCTCGTAAAGAAGCTCAAGAACTCTTCTTGGTTCTCTGTACAGGGATCTTTTGTCCTTTCCAATGCAATTTAGTAAATGTTGGGGAGTGGCCTCTTCGGTTTTGCACCTAGTGCACATGGGGAAGCTTTTGGCTCCCTCTTTATAGACTAGAGGGCGCAGGTGACCAGATTTCCATCTGGCCAACTGTGTCGATTCCCTTCTGTTTAGTTGGAGGGTCTGTTTTTTGGGGTTTTCTGCCTGGTACCAAGAATGATGGAAACTATCTCTATGGTTCCTTATTAGTTGTAGTTTTAGTTTATTGATATGGTCCCTTGCTGAAAGATAGGTCTCGGAGTTCACCGCATCAGGATATCCAGCTGCTCCTTCCTTAGCCAATCTGTCGGCCTCCTCATTTCCAGGGACTCCCACATGTGATGGAATCCATTGTAGACTTATTTTGGTATTTTTATTCAGTTTGTTGATTTCTGCAGCAATGTTTTTGAGGAGTCTGTCTTGTGAATAGTAGCAGTTTTTAATTGCAAAGATGGCGGCTTTTGAATCTGTATAAATTATTATGTTTTTAGTCTCGTTTTTCTCTACAAGTTTTAGAGCTTGTAGTATGGCTGTTAGTTCGGATCTGAAAACTGACAAGTTCTTTGGGTTTTTTATTCTTCTTTTTATTTCCATACTATCTTTAAGGATGAGAACTCCACTGCCAGAGGAGCCATTCTCCACCAGTGAGCCATCGGTGTATATCTGTATGGTATCTTTGTCTGCTTTTTCAATCCTCTCCATAGCGAGGCTCCTGAGTAGTCCAGGGTGGTCGGCCCTTTTGGAGCATTCTTGCTCTAGATCCAGGTTGTAGGAGATTTCTGGTCTTTCTTTATATGGTGCATATTGGTTCTGGGCATTTCTATTTCTCGTGCTGTTTGGTAGTAGTTCCCGGTAGGCTAGGTGCATTGGGCTAAGTCTTTTGAGTCTGGTTTTTGGTTTCCATTTTCGTATAAATTATCCGGTTCTGTGTGATTTTGGTGCATTTACTCTCTTGTATATATAATCGGCTAAGCCGATTTTTCTCCGGTGTGTAAGAGGCAACAAGTTGGCCTCAATCTCTGCAATTTTGGTTGGACAGGTGTTTCTGAGTCCACATATGATTCTTGCAGCACTGCTCTGATCGATTTTATTCAGGTTGGTCTTGCTCGCCGTCTGCCACACTGGTTGGGCATATTCTAAGATTGGTCTGATAAGGGCCAGATATGTTTGGCGCAGAGTATCCCTATCTGCGCCCCATTCATATCCAGATATTCTTTTCAGAATGTTAAGTCTCTTTTTTGCTCTTAACACTGTCTGGTTGATATGAGGTCCATAGGTCAGTGAGGGGTCTGAAGTGACTCCTAGGTATTTGGGTGTCCGAGAAAATTTTATTTGATTGTTGTCATATTTGATATTTGGGGTCCATTTTTAAGGTGGTTGTTTATTGTAAATACTCCTACTTCGGATTTATTAGGGTTTATAATTAATTTCATTTTTTCCGCAAAGTGTTGGAGTTCTTTCAGCGCCTTGTTTACATTTTTGTTTGCTTCCTTGAGATCTCTCTTTGAGGACCAGATGATTATGTCGTCGGCATAGAGAGCAAAGTCGCAGTATTTTGTGATTCTAGAGTCCATGTCATTCAGATAGATTGAGAATAGTAGGGGGCTTAGTATGGATCCCTGAGGGAGTCCCTGGAAGAGCCTGCCAGTTTTTGGTAGTTGTTCTTTGAAGTTAACCTGGAAGGTCCTTCCGGTCAGAAAGGATCCAATCCAACCCATCATCTTCCCCCTTATACCTAGTTTGTCCAACTTCTTAATTAACCTTTCTTTCCACACTCTATCAAAAGCCTGGCTTAAGTCTATAAAAGCGGCTATGGTAGACTTGGTTGGTTTACTTTGGAAGTTGTCTTGAATTTTCTGTGTGAAGTAGAAAATCTGGTCTACTGTGTTATGATATTTTTTGAAAGCTGCCTGCTGTTTTGTAAGTAACTTGTTTTTGTTTAGGAAGTATTGCATTATATTTAGTATCATGCGCTCCATGAGTTTGCATGGTATGGAAGTTAGTGATATTGGTCTATAACTCTGTGGGTGGTTTTCTGTTTTTCCTGCTTTATGGATGGGGATTATGATTGCATGCTTCCATTCTTCAGGTAAGATGCTACTTGACCAGCTTAGATTAATTATGTGAAGGAGCTCTAAAATGGCGTTTGTTTCTAGGTGTTTTATCATTTTGGCTGATATGATGTCTGAACCTGGGGTTTTGTTATCATCTAATCTATTTATAGCTTCTTTTAGTTCATGAGGTAAAAATGGCTTGTGGAATAAGTCTTGGTGAGATGTTGTTTTGGCCTCATTTCTTATCCTTTTTGATATGTGATGTACTTTCTTATCTTGCCTCGTAAAGTTTAGTTTGGAGATTTGTGTATAGTAATCAGCAAAGAGGTTTGATATTTGGGTTCGTTCTGTGAGTACGTTGCCATCTTTGTCTGTGAAGGTATTTGGGGTTGTTGAGTACGGAGTTTCTTGGTTTATAGATTTAATTAATTTCCAGAGTTTCCTATCTCTTGTATGTGGGCCTAGGTTGCTACAGATATCCCTCCACTTCCTCTGTTTTAGTTGATTTGCTTTCTGTCGCACTTGGGCCGAAAGTTTGCTGAGGTTTATTTTATTTTCAAGTTCATTGTTTTCCATGAGGTATTCTTGGGCCTGATTTCTTTGAGTTATTTCATTCTGTAGGCTGTTAATTGTTTCAATATATCCTGGGATGTATTGCTTTCTGTTTCCTCTGGGGATGGTTTTCTTGGCTGCTTTGAGTACTGTCGTTTTCCATTTTTTCCATTTACTATTTAATTGTTTGTCATTCGTTATTTTTGGTGTGAGGTTGGATTCTTGTCTAAAATTGGTCCAATCTGCCTTTCTGTAATTCCAATAAATTTTCTTGGGTAGTGCTTCCTCCTTTATTTCAGTCGTTGTTGTCGTAAGCAGGGGGAGATGGTCGCTCCCTACTCCCTCTAAGACTTGGGTGAGGGTCTGATGGGCTAGTTGTGGAGTAGTTATCACCAAGTCCAAGGTTTGAGGAGTAACATAGGAGTTAGATACGTAGGTAGGTCCCTCAGAAATGCAAAGGAGATCAGTATTGTCCAGGTAGTTACTGAGTGCTTCTCCACAGTTGTTTGTCTCATTGCAACCCCAGGTGGGGTGTTTGGAGTTGAAGTCTCCTAAAAGGATTGTTTTGTCTGTTAGAAGGTGTGTAATTTGTTGAAGTTCTGGTCCTGGTTTATCTGGGGGGTGGTAGATATTGAAAAGTAGAATTGGTTCTCCTGTTTCCTGGTATAATTTTATTCCCTGTATTTCTGTCTGGTTTGTTGGGGGGATGATTATTTCTTCGAATTTTAGTTCCTTTATCAAGGTTAGAAGTCCTCCGCCTCCTCGACCCTGTGCCCTCTCCTTCCTGATAAGCTTATAGCCATTCAATTCGAGCGCCTTTTCTGGTCTTAGTTTTGTCTCTTGGATGCAAATCACATCCGCCTTCCTTTCCTCTGCTCTGTGTAACATCTCTTCAAGTTTGATTCTGCTTCCCCTTGTTCCGATTCCATTGAGATTACATTGAATTATTTTAAGACTGTGTGATTTGTGGTTGGGTGGAGACTGTAGTATATTTTTCGAGTTGGATCCTCTATCTAAATCCAAAACGCGGTTCAGATCCTGCGCGACAACCGATGCAGTATGAGATTCTGTTGTGCACGACTCCATATAGGTTATATGCCAGTTACGTTAGAGCGCTGGTTTTATCCAACATTTCCCCGAGGTCACCTACAGAGAGGTGTAACTTGGACTTTGACCTGGGAGAATGGCTTAAACAGTTAAAACTTGATTATTCTTGATTGTTTAGCATTGAAATTTTAATTATGAATCTAATAGAAATAGTTTGATTGATAGATATGCATATTTGTTTAACAAAGATTTGGGCTGTCTAAAGGATGTTAAAATAAATTTTAAATTTAAAAAGGATGTGACTCCTGTGTTTTGTAAGGCCAGAAGTTTACCTTTCTCTCTAAAAAACAAAGTAGAGAATGAAATTGATCGTTTAGTGAATTCTTGCATTTTATAACCTATAGTTCATGCAAATTGGACCGCTCCAATAGTACCAGTATTAAAAAAGGATGGTAGTGTAAGGATATGTGGTGATTTTAGATGTACAGCTAATAAAGCAATAGAATTAGATAGGTATCCCCTTTCATCGATCGATGAGATCTTTTCAAAATTATCTACAAGCACCGTACTTTCGACTCTAGACCTATCACAGGCTTACTTACATGTAATGTTAGCGGAAGAAGCCAAAGCTGTTTTTGGTATAAACACAACAAATGGGTTCGCTAATGCTTTTGCAAAATACAAGATAATTAAACAAAAAATAAGAAAATATCAAAATGTAAAATAAACTCCGAGAGAAAAATGACAAAACTATAACAAGATTTAGAACAATACATTATAAAGGATGACAATACATCCAGATGGCACAAGAACCTATAGAACATGCAACAACTGTCCTGGTGTGGAACTTACACCTACCCACATATTCTTATGCCCGCAGCCTTGCAGAAAATTGACATAGACCCAGAGCAGCTGCTTTACACACCCAAGATAGTGGACAATGCTGCTGCTGCTGCTGTGATAGAGATGCATGGAGACATCTGAGGCTCTTTATTGGACACGACAAAAACAACAACGGCATTCCAGAGTAAAATAAATCATCAGAGATAGATAAATATTTTTCATAGGAATTAAAATAAACATAATCGATACTGAGAGAGAGTTGAATTAAAAAATTAGAAATTTATTATTTTCGAAATCTAAATATCTGAGAGGATTCCAGCAAACCGCATCTAAAATATCAATTTTTTTTGCTACATGTTTTAATTTGCATATACCTATTTTACATATCTCAGATTGTATTTTAAAATCGTTAACCATTTCTTCTAACTTTTGGCGAAATGGTGTTTTATTAATTTATCATTTGATATTATTTGGGTTCTTTCCTGGTATTCAAAAAGGAAAAATACTTGTCGTTCAGTTATATTTTTCAATTTATCAAACAATTTGGCCGCTGAATAGCTGATTCTGGTAGAGCGCCATCTAGCGAATAAAGTTGTAACTAGAATCAATTTCGAATTTTTCATTATTTGCCATAAAAAATCCCATTGCACCCTGAACACAATGGTGTTTACCGCATTGCTCTAGCGCAAATATTCTCGGAGTTATTAATTTTTAAAGTTGTGCGGGACTTTTGGATCACCCTGTATATATATTTGAAATAAGTTCTAATTTATTTTTTGAAAATGTGTTCATAATATTTTTTTTATTTGGAATAAATATAGTGAAAGAAATGAAAGCGAGTCACTCGACATTCGAACTTTAGGCTGAAATAATATTTTATTTTACCTGTTAACAATTTATACAATCAGCCTGTAAATAGAAAGGAAACCTGCATTGACCCTATTTTCATTTTAAAATTTAATGTCTCACTAGTCTTGCACAAAATTCCACAAACCCATCAATTAGCGCAGGTAACTACCCTCATGAAAATTTAAGTAAATTGTAACTTTTAGCATATATTTATATCAATTATTATATCTATTACCATAAAATTACAATGGTATATCAAAATTTTAAAAAGAAAACGTTCGAATTTACATGTAAGGGAAATTGACCGTTATATAAGCAAATAAAGAGTCGTTTATGCTCAAATTTATGAAATTTTATTAAGTTTTGTCCATGAATGGAATTGCAAAAACGAACTGTCTTCGAGAAGAGTAAAAGCAGTCACAAACTCCAATCCTCCATGTTTATCACCGGCTGTACCTTATGTACTTTGGTGGATCGAAATAAACAAAAATTATTATTGCCACATCATAATGCTGAAAGTTTTCAAATATTTGCTCCACCAATGCAATTTAGAAGTGCTACTCGACGTTTTCGACATCGCTGTATATATTAGGAACTTACAGTAAAAAAAGGGTAATTTCTAAATAAACACTAAATTTTCATATATAATATAATAATATTACACACAACAAATTAAAAAATATTGAATAAGCTGTTGCACTTTTCGTAATTTTTATATAGCTGCAATTCTATTTTTGCGTTCAAATAAATATACACGTCAAGGAAACTAAACATTTTTATTAAAACATCAACATTTTTAGGCTTTTTGACTTTACGGCCTAAAATTATTGTAAATATGTATAGACAAATTTAGAGGTATACATGTTTCACAGTGCAAGTGTCCCTAGGGAGACATAGCGCTTTAAATTGAATTAAATAAATCAAATCTTTCAGGGTTTTGAAATTTTCAGATAATGAGTCTTGGTAGATCAGCAGACAGAAAATGATACAGTATGATATTCATTGGTATACTGGACGAGGTTTACGGAAAAAAACGAATTGAATGGTACAGATATTGAATGCCAAGTTACCAGAAAAATTCAACCTTTTATGTTTCTATAGTAACTATTCTATTTAAATCATAAGGTAGTTATTCAGGGAATTTTCCTGCTATTGGTATGTTTTCTCTCCAAGGCCTCCCTATCAGGGTAAAATCTTCTAACATATTAACAAATGATTTATTTATATTTTCACTACATATATCTTTATTTGATGCTTTAATTAAACAAATGAATTCTACGCTCAGCTCGTGCTTTCATGAACTGCTGCAAGAAAGGTCTCGTATTTGGCCACTACATCACAGATATAAGTCATAATAAAGAGAAAATTGTTCATTTTCCTCATAATTCAGAAACAGAAGATTTAAATAATTTCGGTTCTCTAAAGTTTATGTCAGCCAAATCCGCTAAGGTGCGTGGTATGGAATAGAAAAGAATTGCCTTAAGGAACTAGGAAATAATCTCATATAAAATGCTTCAACCAGATATGTATCTAACGCTATAACTTAAAAATGTGAAAAGGAAGCAGTTTATTTTGAAATGACGACAATCAAGATCATATCGTCACCTCCACTAGACTAACTTCAACTAGTATATATCAACCTCTATATAAAAATATCTAAAAAGTCATAATAAGAGCTAACCTACCAATAAGGTCGGTCTTACGCAGGGTAGATAACAACATCCATGATCGCCCACGTTGAGCTTTAGATACCAAAAGAGTAATTGTTGTCAAGGTTACAAGCTAACTCGGCCGTCCATTGTTTTCAACAAAAAGTGTCAATGGTTCTAGATTTCAATAGGATCATTGCAAATATAATATATTACATTGTAGACTAAAGCAGGAAGTATTGTCTATTGCAGGTAGTATTACGTAGAAAGACGTTTTAGGATATGTGAATGTTTAAAGTATCAGTGCTAATTCTCACGGAATTGTAATATATCTGGATATACATAACTCTAAATAAAAAGATTTAAAAGCGCGAATGTTTCTTTTATACATAAAACGAACTTCTACTGTCCTTACTGCGATGAAAAAATATATTGGGAAGGCTTGGCTCATCAGTGGTGAACCCTCCCAGCGGTTTCGCCAATTTAATCCACCAGACCGCTTCTCGGAGCTCTAATACTGTATTGGATCATTCTGCTTTTATATGCTACTCTAAAGGATGGAATCTTAGAAATGGTTTTCAAGTAAACTATGGACATAAGCTTATAGGACAGTAGAATTACATTCAAATTTTATATATATAGATGGCGCGTTATTGCTTTGTGTTAATACATAACTCTATTTTAAATATTGTATCGAATACAAAACAACATATATATATATATGGCGCTTTGACATCTAAAAATTCTCATGTGAGCGCAGCCAGGATATGGCTTTTTTTCAATACAGTAGAACCTCTATGAGAGAACACTCGCGCTAAAGGACACCTCTCTATAAAGGACAGATTTCATTTCGAAAATTACCATTTTTATTATTTGGTAACTCTCCGGTAAGAGGACACCATTTCCTAAAGGACACTTTGCCTCTGCAATTAGGTGTTTTTACAGAGAGGTTCTACTGTATATTAATAATATATTATTATATTTATACATTTTCATATATATAAAATATGTATTTAAATATAAACATTTATTATTATAAATAATATATTAATATTTATTTTTGATTTTAAATATTTATATCACCTTTCAGGCTTCCTCATCTAAACATTTATGAAAAAAACTTAAAGAAGTTTTACCTTTTAACTAGTAACAACATAATAAAAATTCCCACTTTATTTGACGAATTTGTTCTTTCCAACGTTTTATTGAGAGAGAAAGAAATATTGACACCAAATCAGTATAAACTATGTCAGTATAAAAGATGAAATTATGTAATCCTTCCCTATGATGTTTCTTCAGAGAAACCACCTGAACCACCACACGCTATTTATATAGATACATATACCCTCAACTTAAAATAGTGCATCCTTAGACGGCTTGCATAATTTCTCCTTAATTCAGCACAAAGGATTAACTTATTGAAACTTCATGAGTTTCGATTATGCGTCTAATATATTTGACCTATCCTGATTAAACTTTGCCATTATAAGAGTTAGGTATGAAAGGAGTCGTTATCATACGTTCATTTTACTTCACATACCCTGGCGAAACCGAGTCATATATATAGTTAAACATACGAGGGGTGTCCCATAAGTTTTTTAAGTTTCTACAACTAACCGTTTTTTTTTTTGTTATAGGTTCTGAAAGAGGACAAGAAACAGGAGCCATCTAAAATGGAGACAAACGAGATTCGTGCTGTAATAAAATATCTTTGTACGAAAGAAATGTCGCCGAAGAAAATATATGTGGATATGGTGGAAACATTAAGGGAAGATGTTCCTTCCTATAGCACAGTAAAAAATGAGTAGCTGCGTTTAAATTAGGGAGGATCAGCACCGAAGACGAACATCGACCAGGAAGACCTGTTGAGTCAGTTACTCAAGAAAACATCGACAAGATGCATGTTTTGGTTATGTTGGACAGAAGTATGACAGTTCGTCAGATAAAATACACCTTGGGTATTCCAAAAACAACAGTGGATCGGATCATGGGATTACACTTGGCCCTCAGGATTCTTTCTGCCCGTTGGGTTCCCAAACTTTTGACACCCGATCAAAAGGCTGCAAGGAGAAAGTTATCTTCGGATAATCTTGCATTATTTGAAGCCAATCCAGAGGAATTTGTTAATAGATTTGTTACCATGGATGAAACTTGGGCCTATCACTTTACACCAGAGTCCAAGCAACAATCCATGCAATGGAGACACTCCGGTTCCCCTCCCCCCAAGAAAGCCAAGACAGTTCCATCAGCAGGGAGGGTTATGGTGTCTGTCTTTTGGGATTCTGAGGGTGTGCTTTTTTTAGACTTTCTGAATAAGGATCAAAGCATCACTAGCAATTTTTATGCAAATCTTGTGAAGCAACTACGAGAAGCCATTAAAGAAAAGAGAAGAGGAAAGTTGTCCAGGAAGATTTTTTACCATCAAGACAATTCTCCGAGTCATCGGTCGCTTCAAGCCATGGCTGCTCTTCAAGATTCTGGCTTTGAACTTTTACCACATGCACCCTATTCACCAGATCTAGCTCCTTCTGACTTCCACCTATTTCCTCATTTGAAAAAATCACTTTCTGGCATTTATTTTAGTTCAGATGAAGAGGTCATTAATGCTGTAACCTCATTTTTTGACTCACTTGAAATATCGTTTTTTTTGGAGGGCATAAAAGTATTAGAACATCGCTGGAAAAAGTGTATAGATCTTAAAGGGTATTATATTGAAAAATAAATCATAATCATTTGATTAGTCATTTCTTTATATTAGTAACCAAAAAGAGTCGAATTTAAAATATTTATTTGGAGGGAATCATGTTTTATTTTTGAAATAAAGTTTTAATTCCGGGAAGAAGCATGTGGAAGTTATATTCAATGATACACTGATCTCTTGTACAAATCATATTTGAAAGTAGAACGGTTTTTAAATGTTAGAAGTGATTTAAATAGTTGCTGATCTCTAATCTTGATGGCAATACACTAATCGATAAAACTTAAGGAAGTTGAAACTTTTTAATTTCGCCTGTCGTCTACTTTTTTTCAAAGTGACTAAGGCAATTTAGTTCACACTTAGCTATCTCGTGTGTCTTCAATAAAGGTCACTGTCTACCAAATAACTTTCAGAGTTATTTGTCTGAATCCCTATATTCTATATTCTATCAGGACGCTTTCTGTGGCGGACAGAGCCCTAGAGTGACTAAGCCAAGATAGAACCAAGCAGAGACAGGAAAAGTTGTCTCATATAAGTAGGAATCAACAGATTCTACTAGAATACAAAGTGTTTCTGAAAATCAGTTGAGAAAACAGAGATAATTGTCTAAGAATGAAAATTTAAAATAAACATCAATATATATACCTTGTGTATAGCTGTGTGTACATAGCCCGATTAATCCATTTAAAAATAATCATCATTTAACGTGACACATTTTCTCATTTATTCGCTAGAGGCGGAAAACAAGATACGAAATCTCACAGGCTTGGACACTGTTCAATTTTTCAACTGCGGCCTGCTTTATTTCATCAACTGTCGGATATATCGATTTTTTAAATTTCCTTTCTAATTCTTCCAAACAAAAAATGTTGCAAGGCGAAAGATACAGAAAATAAGGGGATGAGGCAACACACTAAAACCTTTTTTGGCTAAAAACTGATTGATCGATATATCCGTATGAGGCCTTGCATTAAGTGCAGCAAAAAAAGAGTCTTTTGTAGGTTAGCGTTGCTTTAATTTCTTCTTATTTTTCTAAAAAAAGACTATCCAAAACTTTTTTATAGAAATGTTGGTTAACTATTTGCCCTTATGGCACAAATTTATAATGTATGAGTCTTTTATAATAAATAAAAATAATGAGCATGACTTTAGTTTTTTACTTCGAAATCAGGATTCTTTTTTCATAGGTGGACCAGACCACTCCAAACTCTGTAATTTTGTTAATGGCTTGTATGCATACACCCAGGTTTCATCCTCAACGATTACGCGTTTAATAAAATCGCTTCTCTCGATCAACAAGTTCAAAGCATCCTGTCATTTATCCTTCCTGTTCAGCATTTATTCTTGGCTTTAAATTTTATGGACCATCCGACAACATATTTTTCTTTTGTTAAAAGATCTTTAGTCAGAGAACGGAATAAATTATATATTCTTGCCTATTCACAAATCAATAGTGATATCTCATAAAACTAGCCTACTGTCAGAAGAGATTATTTATTCAACCTTTATAACCAGATTTGGAGTACTAATATTCTTTGGTCTTCCTGAACATTTCCCGTCTTGAATGTCTCTTCTTAAATTTTCAATAGCCGCATGCCATCTGTAAAGTGTATTCTTAGGTAAATGATTATGTGAATAGGCTTGGCATAGCATTTCGTAGGGGCTTTCATTTTGTTTTGCCCAAAAAATATATTTGTGAAAAGAACAATTTGCGTCTAAATGTTTTCATTTGTTATATATATATAATTTGCATATAGAGAGCTTTTCGGCATATATTGGTAAAAAATTGAAATAAAAGGTGTTATTTCAATTTAAAAAATGTAAAAATAATTTCAAAATTAGAATAATTATGAAAATGTTTTGAATGTGTAAAAAAAAGGGGAGGGGGTGAATTCCAAAGGAGATTATTAAATCTACTCTTTTGCTAGTCCTCTAAGCATAAGAATTCGAATAAATATAATCCTATACATCTCGTGTGTATCAATAGGAAAAAAGGCATCCTGGGAAAGTGTAGTCAAATAAATCCATACCTATACCTAGTCTGCTTTTAAAAAATCATGTAAATGAATGTTGATAAATCAATCTACTGTAACCACCTAATTATAGTAGAAATTGTAGTCAGTGAAATAACAATGGTATTTACTTGTAAAATTTCTAAGGATTACCTGGTCTTATTGTAAATCCTTTAAAGCCAAAATTGAGGATTTTAGAAAATAAAGGAATTTTCTTTGTTGATTTTTTACTCGAAACCCTTTGAGTATCATTTTATTTTTCTTAATCTTCATAAAGGATATCTTTGAAGGGAATATTTTTAAAATAAAAGATGTATGAATTACGCTTGGTTATATACATGAGTATATTTTAGGTTTTTATTTATTCAATAATATTTGTCAAATATCTTTTTGAAAATTATTTTCATTAATCAAGAAAAGCCAAACATGTATGCATTTTAGACTGTTGACCTTCGTTGCCTTGGAGCAGGCTGTATCCCAATCACCAAAAAAGTTAGTACTCCTTATAAAAATAAAGGAATGGATATTTATGGTCTGATGTGCGCCGGAACGTACAAATATATTTGACAAAAAATACATAAGTAAAAATATTGTGAATATAGAACAATCCATTATATCAATATTTTAAAAATACGGCTTATTTTGGATTTAATAAGAATTTTATTTATCTAATATTTCGATGGACTAATCGTCTATCTTTACTTGTTTTTTTATAAGTGAAATTTTACTGAAACCTGGTGTTTAAATTAAGAATCATGCTACTGGAAATTGGTGAGGTCTGACACGTGTATCTAACTGATTTTCTTGATTTACCAAGTAAATATGTTTGGCCGATATTCTTTAATAATTAAAAATAAACGATTATTTGATGTTGTAACAAAGTATTTATTATTTTATTAACAGAGTATCAATTTTAATATTTATATTTTGCTACTCTCCGTAAACTTCTCTCATTGCTTATCTTGTATTTTATAAATTATAGTTTGTTCTTGCCACAAATAAATTGCTGTGTCATCCCGAGTTTGTCTTTCCTAATTTTCTACGTGGTAATATATATTACGGCAGGAGGTGCCAAGCAATAAGCAACTTTTAGTTGCACGATCAAGATATGTCTATCTATTAATATAATTACCTTAACACAGAGCACTTTCACTTATATAAATACTATTGTTCCTATACGTATAAGTGTTATAATGCACTCTTCAAGTGCTTAATAAATAAAATAGAAAAATATAAGTGTGAACATATTACTTGTTTTTTATGCATTCCCCAATATCACCTTTCAATACTAGTGATAGAGTTATATAAACTAAAGAATTGCTAAATTTGATATAGAGTTGTAAAGGACAAAATTGACGTGAAACTCTCTCTAACACATTTCAAGCTACAGAACTATTGGGATTTACAAAATAGATTGTACATTAAATGTGCACTACATTTCTCATGTTCACCTTCACCTATCACCTTCAGTTTTCACGGACAGTCAGAAATATTAAAATAATTACCAATTATAAAGAGCTTGTAAATTATAAACTTTCAAGTATTACGTTTATTTATTTATGAAAGTACTCGAAGGCAAACCTTCAACTATACAACTTCTTCTACAAGTCTTAAGTGGAACGGATCTCGTTAAAAAGATACAAGTCTTATAGGGAATAACTACAATTCATATATACTTGTCTTATATTCTTATGGTTAGCGTTGGTATTCATGGTAAACGGTTTGCGGATTTCGACAAATTAGAAGGAAGAATCATATATCGCCGCAACATTGAAAAGCTTCCTTAACCACTATAATAATAAAAAGAGTTGCGGCGATATATGATTCTTCCTTCTAATTCTTATGGTTGTTTATGTTTATAAATAATGTAGAAATTAAAATAATGAAACATGTTTATGGAAATGAGTTTCTTTTGTTTTTTTATTAATGTAATCTCAAGCGTTCAGGCATATCTCTACTCTTCTACAGGCGTACAAAACGAAGGCGTTTATTATTATTCATTTTGTATTCCTGTAGTTGAAAGGATGTAACCGAAAGCTTGAGATTACATTGAAAAAATGAAAAGAAACTCATCTCCAGAAACCTGTTGTTTTATTATTCTATATACAGTTACGAGCGTCATTTCTCATCGGCCTCTGTCACCTTTTGCTTTTTTTTTTGGAATGGCGCTCTCCTATTGGTTGGCTACGATCACGCCACCTTTGCGCCCCCCCCCCCCCCCATCATGCCCCCCCCCCCCCCACTCGCTTCTTCGTTTTTGTAACTATTGTGAAGGAGCGGGTCGCTCCTTAAATAAATGCATATATTAGTTAATAACTAAATGGAATCCTCTCTTTCTTTTTCCCATTAAGAGACGCCTACGGAAGCCAACAGTACATAGACAGATAAAGCACATAGGCTATAGTTATTAACTAACATATGCCTTCATTTAAGGCGCCAATATATAATTGTAACAAATAGTATTTGAATCAAATCATTCAATCGGGTAAAACATGGGCGTTGCCCGGGTCATTCGGCTAGTAATTTATAACCAGGAGATTCGAATCAAGTACAGTCTAGAAATGTTTGTGTGCGTCTGAAACCTAACCAACCCGTGTATAGAGAGCTGAATAAATAAATTTTTTCATTAAAATTTATTTTATGGTTTACTCTGTGTTTGTAAAATACAAAATAAATATAAAAATGTGTCAAATATTGGAGTTATCAACTTTTCCGTGTAGGATTCGTAATGAGAGTTTCAAGAAAATTTAACCCGTATCTGAGTGTATGTGTGTGTCACGCGCTTAGATAAAAAGATTTAAAAAATTTAACAAAATATTTCCTGTTTTACTCTAATATAATTATGGTTGAACCTAATTGTAAATTTCGTCGTATTAATTGACTCTAAATAAGGGGTATGAATTATCAGATTTAAAAAATATCTTAATCATTTATTTTCTCTTGCAATAATGTGAAAAGAATTTAATTAATTCTTAAAAATACACTTATATGTAAATGAATTTATTGTATTAAATATAATTTAAACAGAAAATATCAGCTACATTCCCTCTCTCTATAGCACAAACACATTGCATTATTTTCTAATAGAATTACATTTAAACTTTAATCTCGCATCTTCCAGGGAATTTTTACCTACATACGGTATATATATATATAATATTTTAAAATTCTCTCTATGAAGACTCATCTAACAGTTTCAAAAGGTCTACGTTTATCTATATATATTAAAAAAATGAATGTATGTGTGTGTGTCTGTCCTTTATGCCTGACCAAACCACTCATTGGAACGCCATGAAACTTTGGGAAGTTATTTAGTATAGTACTGGGAAGGTTTCTAAAAATTAATTTCTTGAATATCTTGAATATCATTAGAGTTATTTGCAGATTTGTAGATTTAACTCGCAAGCAGCGCCACCATTGCGACGATTATAAAAAGTTTTTTTATCTATAAGTTTCATTATCACTAAGTTTATTATCTTAAAGATTATTTATCAAAAGTAAGATTATCTCAGGATGACACGGCAATTTATTTGAGACAAGAATAATGATACAATTCCAAGGCAAAGATACTATTCCTTTAACTTCCAATTACCGAGGGAACCAATTAATATTGATTTTATTCAACTTATCGAGTATTTTTCAAGGGACCGGGAAAAATGTTCACTAGATAAAACTATGATTTTGTAATGTAGAAAATTAGGAAAGACAAAATTCAGGATGACACGGCAATCTATTTGAGACAAGAATAATGATACAATTCCAAGGCAAAGATACTATTCCTTTAACTTCCAATTACCGTGGGAACCAATTAATATTAATTATATTCAACTTATCGAGTATTTTTCAAGGGATCGGGAAAAATGTTCACTAGATAAAACGATGATTTTTTAATGTAGAAAATTAGGAAAGACAAAATTCAGGATGACACGGCAATTTATTTGAGACAAGAATAATGATACAATTCAAAGGCAAAGATACTATTCCTTTAACTTCGAATTACCTAGGGAACCAATTAATATTGATTCTATTCAACTTATCGAGTATTTTTCAAGGGACCGGGAAAAATGTTCACTAGATAAAACGATGATTTTGTAATGAAGAAAATTAGGAAAGACAAAATTCAGGATGACACGGCACACAGGGACCGGGAATAAATGTTCACTCTATCGAGAGATTTAAATTTACCAGTTTCAAATTATCAAAATATATCTATTATTTTTTTATAAGTTTATAGAGAATTGTTTTAACAAATGTTCGTTAGAAAAACCTTTACTCGGGTAAAACCCGGGCGAAGCCGGGTACATCCGCTAGTAGTTTATAAACAAACGAAATTAGTCCTTCTGGTATTTTGAATGATTTATCGATAAAAAAATGTATCATCCAATATAAATACTCTATAACGACACTTTTATAAAGTACAACTCTTCATAAAAATATCTCAGCCTGTTGAAGAGAGAGAGCTCGAAAGCTCGCTGTGTTTTTGTAATAAAGAAACATATTGTGTAAGGTTTTTGGAATATTTTTATAAATTGTAAATCGCAAATTTCCTATATATGAAAATTCAGTTAGTATCGAGTATTCCCCATTTAGAGATAGATCTCTAGAGATTCTTTTAATTTGAAGATTATTTATAATTTATTCTTTTTTCATTTATACTACATAGTCTTTAAAAATCAGGGGATACAACTAGTGCTATATATAGAGAGATTTGTTGAAGATTTCCAGTCGTTTATCTTCAGATAAGATTAGGGGCGTGGAAGGGCCTTCCAATCAACGAAAGAGAGAGTTAAGACGAGCTATGTAAATTAAGAAGGCGGGTGACGAGGCAATTAGGAAGAGAGAGAGAGAGGATTGATGGCCTCCGATAAATCTGCTGCCTAATAATTCCCTAATAGCTCGTCTGCTTCACAATTCATTAACAAGTTTTGCCCCCCTTCCATCGTACTCAAGGACAGGATGCTATTTAGGGTTTATATATTGATACTTTTTATATATTGAATGAATGTTTTTTTGTCTGTAATATATTAATCTCTATATAGAAAGATATGACAACACCCCTCTCGTCAAAAAAAAAATATATATATGATAATTTAAACCAACTACCCCTTATTGGTGTCTATACGCATGTTGTACATGAACCATTGCATCACAATATGTAATGTGCTATGTACAAATTAGAGATAATAACATAAAGGTTTGTAATGGATAAATAATTGAGTTAAATAGAAAAGGGTGAAATATAGAAGTCCAACAACGTGTAGGAACGAGGCTTATAGATGTCAGAAGGTTCTAGAAAGTCGTAAAGAGGGTACGATGACCTCTTCTTCTTAGGACTCCAGTATTGCATCAGGCCCCGCACTTCCGACTTTAATCTACTTATATATTTGCCTTATTCTGTCTGTTTGTTTGTCTGAAGCTCACGGATAGAATGCGCGCCCATTGGCTGCCAGCAAACACGTGACCTCCCTGCCCGCCCCCCTCTAGACAACCCTGTTATCAGCTGTGTGATACATACACCTGTCTATAGCGGCCATTCTAGACAACCCTGTTATCAGCAGTGTGATACATACACCTGTCTATACAGACCACCCTGTCTATAGCGGTCACTTTAGGCAACCCTGTTATCAGCAGTGTGATACATACACCTTTCTATACAGACCACCCTGTCTATAGCGACCACTCTACAGCTGTGTGATACATCCACCCGTCTATACAGACCACCCTGTCTATAGCGGCCACTCTAGACAACCCTGTTATCAGCTGTGTGATACATCCACCTGTCTATACAGACCGCCCTGTCTATAGCGGTCACTTTAGGCAACCCTGTTATCAGCTGTGTGATACATCCACCTGTCTATACAGACCACCCTGACTATAGCGACCACTCTAGACAACCCTGTTATCAGCTGCCTATCTATACAGACCACCCTGTCTATAGCGGTCACCTTAGGCAACCCTGTTATCAGCAGTGTGATACATCCACCTGTCTATACAGACCATCCTGTCAATAGCGACCACCCAAGACAACGTTTTTAAAATATATTCGCACTCGGGTAAACCCCGGGCGTTGCCCGGGCCTTTCGTCTAGTACTATATAAACCCCTAAAAAGCAGGAAATGCATCGCCACTTCCATGTCCGCGAGAGCCTTTGTCAGTGGATTCTCCGATGCCACCATAGCCGAAAAAGCAATCTGCTCCACTTACAATCTCTAACTTTCTGCTTCTCTTAACTCTCTCTCTCTCTCTGTTGACGGAACTTTTCCTAGTACAACTGAGACCTTCGTTCTTTGTGTGGACAATCCCAAGTCTTCCATTCCGCCTCGACCACGACTATCTGTACTCTGTGAAAGCTGTGAAAGGTCTTCCAAGAGGTGCAGAGAGGTTTTGAAAAGCTCTCCACTCCTGATTGTCCTCTCGATTACCACATATATATATTACGCCATCTATCGACCGTTTTTGTAAATTAGCTGACTCAGGTTGGTGACAACTTACAACACCTGTTAAATTCGCATTCCAAAATATTGGTTTCGTTTCAAATACATTTAGGCACACTCTGCATTATATATAAATATTTGTCGTTAAAATTTTGGATAAATTTCTCCATTATACTTGTTCTAGAGAACAGTAGCTATAATAGAAAAGTTTGAAATTGTTAGAATGAACTTATAACAATAAAAAAATTTGAATGTTTTACTAAAGAAATTAATTGACTAGAAACATAGAATACAGTTAGTAATTTGCGTGGTGAGCAGCATATTCTTACACAGATAACAATTGGGATTACATGTAACAATTTTTAACAAAGATTGCAATTGGAGTCAAGAAGATAGAAACTTTTCACACAAAAAACAATTGTAGTGTTACGAGTTGCAATTACTAGCACAATGAACAATTTATGTCATGTGTGGCAATCCTCGACACAGATGGCAATTGGCGTTATGAATCCTAATTCCTACCACAGAGAACAATGAGATTGTTGACTCTGTCAGCAGTATATAAATACTCATTTCTTGATTTCTCAGCCTTGATTTCAAGCCTCTGGCACCAAATATTTTGGTCGCTGATGAGGGCCAACAGCCCGAAACGCGTTCGTGGTTGACTTTTCTTGATTTATCAAGAAAATAGGTTGTCCAAATATCAGGGAACAGGCTAAATCAACGTTTAGTTTATTTCTGGTCCAATAGATGGCACTCTGCCATTAAAAGGTCCATGTGAACGTGGTCAAGATATGCTTTTTTTGATATTAATAAATATATTTATTGACCTGTATTTCTCGTCAATTTCCAATCAGGTTTATGATACGTGATTCACGCCAACAATGTCAAATGACGCCATGTGCAGTAATAAGCTTCAATCATATCAAAAGGCTAGTGAGCAGTAATTCATGCCAGAAGCCCCATTTGTTCATCATGAGTAGTTTTAAGCGCAAATGATAATAGAAATCTTCTCGCAAAGATAGAGGCTGCCTGGCCGGAATTTATAGTTCTTCAAATTAAAGGTACTTCGGGCATTAAATCTTTTTAAAAATATATAAATAAAATAAATAATAATAATAAAAATATTTACTGGGCGAAGTATCTTTAATTTGAAGAATTCCTCTTGTGATTAGCAGTAATTGGATATTTGGAAAAGCAGAGTTCCCTATATTTAGCAACTAGTTTCAATAATCTTCATCGAAGGCGCTGGTGGCGGTATGATTATAACTTTGCCACTGACATGTCAAAACGCCTATGCTCCAATTAGACACAGAAGTGGTGAGGTTCTAATATTATTGTAAATGAAATGAATGCTTTCAATGAACAGAAATAAGTGTTGTACCAAACTCGTGGTTGCAAGTCACTTCTCGTGTTTAACTCCTACCTTAAAGTTACAAAATATAGGTATAATACTTAGTTTATTTATAAATCAAAAATGTGTCATTTCTCAAGTATCAGAGTGCTCTAAATTTATTTTTAAAAAACCTACCAACAAGACCGGTCTTTCGCAGCGTAGATAAGAACATTCATGATCGCACTAGTTGATTTTCAGATTCAAATACTGTTAGATAACTGTTGTTGTCAAAGTAACAGATCTTACCTCGGCCGCCCATTGTTGGAGTTAAATATAGGAATGGATTAAAGATAGAGCTCGTCTGGCCAGCATTTATAGTTTTCTATGTCTATATATTCATATCATTTTTGTTCAACAATATTTCTACAATTTTTGTGATTATATTTATAAATAAAAAGGATATTTAATCCAGAGTTTTATTTGGGAATCGAATCTGAATAAGGTATATATATAAATATTAGGATTTAAGAGATTTGATTCTTGAATCTAATTTTCTGCAAAAGTAACTTTTATTAGTGTAAAAATTATCATCGATCATTATTATTATATTAAATTCGCCATTTTTGCCAATTCGATATTGCAAACTAATTATACATTTATCACAATCTAATGATTTACATTTCCCAAATTTACAGTAAGTTTCAATTCTCTTTGTTACATGTATGATGGGCTAATGTTTTTGTATTCATATAAAATATGTGAGAGAGACTCAGCATATTATTACTATTTATTCTTATAAGCGCAAAATCCAAGATTTTTACCATAGGAAGAGGATAAAGAACATAAGAGAATGGTAGTTATTTGTTCTTTCCATGTTTACTAAGGCTAAAGAAAAATGTCTAGCGCCCTTTTGTAAACTAAGCCTATCTCCTTCAGGTTTATTTGCCTAGCGAAAAACATTCTCCCAATTCTGTTGAGGTCTGGGCGCTTTATACCGATTGTCGCTGCCCACTCTGGGCTACCTGGGAAAAGAAGTCTGTAAGTCCATCTCAAATTTACAGGGTATATTACATATTTAGGTATTTTATAGCGCTTATGCTACTTTACAAATAATAATTATGGAAAAAGGCATCTCCTTATCGTGCAACTGAAAGTTGCTGATGGCTTGCGCCATCTATAGGAATAAATATAAACTATTCTCGACTATATCAACGAGAATAGTTGATATTTATTCCGATAGATGGCGCAAGCCATCAGCAACTTTCAGTTGCACGATAAGGAGATGCCTTTTTTCATAATTATGCACCTTATCCCAGTACACTATCACATTTGTACTATTTTTTAAAATAATAATTAATAAAAAAAAAATTAAAATACATTTTAAAAATCTTTCATTTAAATGCACTAAAAAGGAAAAAATATTTTATATTCTGTCATTGAGCAATTAGATGTATCTGAGTGAAGATAAAAGCGGTGGGAAACCGAATAATTTTCGAACCTAATGTGATTTAATACGTAGAAGCTGATTAGCAATTTTTATAAGTGTTTGCTATATTTTTACCTCTTCTCTAAATATGATCGTCCCTCGCCGTTTTTTTTTTTCACTCAGATACCTCTAATTGCTCAATGAAAGAAGATAATTTTATTTTTATTTTTTAGTGCATTTAAATGAAACTTTTTTTTTAAATGTATTTTCATTTATTAATTATTTAGCTAATTTTTGTTAATCAATTTACAAAACTTCAGAATCAAATGTTCACTGGGGATTAGGTCTTAAATAAACGTAAGCCTGCTCGCAGGGGTTTGGTCAATTCCTTGTAAGGGACGTAAGACAATGTCCATTAATTGTCCATAAGTTTAGTTTAGATTTCTTTAATAACAGATCGCGCGCTAAGGCATCTTGTTTAATTTATACTGAGTGTAACATTACAGGACCTGTGGAAGGTGTTATTCGACTATAGGAACAACTGTATATGTAAGCAAGCCTATGTTCACCAAACCTTATTCACCACCGACACTGTCATTGTAAAAAGTACTTCTTACAAGTAATTCTCTACACTATAACTCACAATTTTCAAAAATATACAAATTGTAGTTTTATTTTTAATTTTAACCGAGGAGAGAATGCCTGTTCAACAAACGGTCCTAGAACGACAGCCAGTTCTAATCCCTAATAATTTTCAAACTTGCCAAAGTGAGCTCTAATTAAAAAAGTATATTTACAAAATTATGTGATTGAGATTTTATTTTATCTGTGAATAAATGTACAAACGAAACGTAATTTCACTCAAACTATATATATTTGCTACTTTTGTAGCTACATAAATTCGCTTTTTTATATATAACCGCACACAAAATCCCTTTAAAAACTCAATATTATTTTACACTATCCATTTTAAAAAGGATTTCAGCAATTTTAACTGTTCAAACGTAAACAATATACAAGCTATATTTCTCTTATATATAAATATGAATTCAAAAATAAAAATATTCATGAATTTTATTAAAGGAAAATAAATACATACATTGAATTATGGCGCTGCAATATAGAAATACGATCATTTTATAGTGTAAACATTGAAAAGGATAAAAACTGGTATTTGGTTTGCTTGTTTGAGATAGCATGTAAACAGATAAATAACAAGAGTACAAATGTTTTTTTTTTCATTTAAATTTAATATATCAGGTATTTTTATGGAATGTTAGGAAATTCACTTCTCTTTTAATATTATACACAATAAAACTTTTATAAATTTGAATATCCTTTTGCACTTTCCGTACTATTTTCATTAATGACGAAATTCTTATTTTGAATCAACTATTCAATCATATATTGGGCTAATCGCCACACTTCATCATGGAGCACACCTCTAGAATCTTCAAATCCACTGGCATGTATGAGGATTGAGTCTTTCAAACATGAAAATTGGTCGTTTCGCTTCTGATTATTTTAATATTCTATGAATATTAAAATCTTTTAAATATATTTAATGAATGAATTTAAACTGTATATATGATTTTGACATATTAATTCTTCTGTTTAGCTATTTTTATTGTCGTTTTATGCACTTCCAACTTTTTAGACAAAGTCTTGGTCTTGCACGTTGTTGTGTTGATAATTTGTGATTTATATATATTCGGTAGATGTCCTAATTTTATTGCGTGGTCGCCCAGAAATGATAGGGAAACTGCGTATTTTGAATACGGCTTTGTCCTATTTAGTTTGTTCTTCAATAATTTTTCCAGTCTCAATGATATGGGATGTTGGGGATGATTTGCATGGGCTACGGTATCTTGATTGATAATGCATTTTGTGCCAGAGGATGACAGAGAATACTTATTAACTAAATTAAATTGAAATTAATTAATTAAATAATACATATATCATATACAAAACACATTTGTTAGATTTATACAATTATCGAATCATATTTTCATAGTTATTTTAAATACCATTACCAAGATTAAACTTTCAAGCGTATATCAATAAGAATAGAAAGTCATTGTGGGAATCTGGAAAATTGAATTTACGAAATCGCTGGGAACGTTCCCCACTACCTCATTTTACCTTCATTTCACTTTTATTGTAGAAATGTGTCTTTAAAATTTTCACTAATTTTATTCTCAACATATATAAAAATTAGTTTTTGAAAATGCTAATATTTTTCTCTCCTTACTTTAATTACATGAAAGCTAGTATACTAGTATAATTTGCATGCTAGATAATTCTTAGGAATATTAGTATTGCTAGCTCAGTCTTAATGAATATATTCATATAAAATATGGTGTTTGTTACGTTTTGAATTCATATTTTATGAATTTTGGCATTTTTTAACGGTCTCAAGCCAATTATAATGTTAAGAGCTATAGTCAGGAACCATGATATATAGGTTGGCTTTTATTCGGAATTCCCCAAAACTGGTATTATGGCTCATCCTTTAGCACCACCATGAAGTTTGTTATTGTAGTGTTAAACAAATGCATCGTTATAATGAGTTTTCAAATAGAAGGGTTATTAAAATAAGAATATTAAGCCTCCGGGAAAAGTTTCTTTTAAAAATATTTTTCATTTTAAAATCTCTCAAGCTTTCGGGCTAAAAAGCCCTTCTACAGGAGAAAATATTTTACATTATTAAAACGCCAATAAAATAAGATTTAAAATTAAATAAAGTGGTTTGGTTGTTTACATTTGTTTCAATGCAGAATCAACGCGGGCTTCTATTGCGCGTGCTTTCGAGTTTGCTATTCCAAGGCGATATCCAGCACACGCAAAAGAAGCCCACGTTGATTCTGCATTGAAACAAATGTAAACAACCAAAGAACTTTATTTAATTTTAAATCTTATTTTATTGGCGTTTTAATAATGTAAAATATTTACTCCCGTAGAAAGGCTTTCTTGGCCGAAAGCTTGAGAGATTTGTAAAAAAAAAACAAATATTTTTAAAAATAATCTTTTCCCTGGAGGCTTAATGTTCTTATTTTAATATTGATTCAAGGGATTATTTTATCGAAATAGAAGGGTGTTAATTTTGGTAATGAAATACCATCTTCCCGCAACTTTATAAATGATAAATCAAGAAATTGGGTTGGCCAAATATCAGGGAACAGGCTAAATCAATGAATATTTGATTTCTGTTACACCAGAGGGCGCTCTGCCTTCTGAAAAGCACATGTGCTCCTAGTCAGGATATGCGTTTTTTATTTTTAATATCAACACCTGACCTTTTTATTATTTTTTTTCTATTGTTTTTCATGAACAAATAGTACAAATGTAACATTGTACTGGGATAAGGTGCATAAATTAAGAAAAAGGCATCTCTTTATCGTGCAACTGAGAGTTGCTGAGGGCTTGTGCCATCTATCGGAATAAATATCAACTATTCTCGTTGATTTTTAATTATTCCAGAATTGGCCAAATACCCATTCTTGATTAATCAAGAAAAGCTAACCACGGACGCGTTTCGGGCTGTTGGCCCTCATCAGCGTGGTGCAAGCTGTACATCAACGACCAAAAAATTGGTCATTAAGGCATCCTGAAAAATCATGAAACGGGTAGTTAAGGCCAGAATTGCGTGAGAACGCTACACAATGTGAAAAAATAGTACAAATATGATATTGTACTGGGAAAAGGTGCCTAAATTAAGAAAAAGGCATCTCCTTATCGTGCAACTGAAAGTTGCTGATGGCTTCCGCCATCTATCGGAATAAATATCAACTATTCTCGTTGATTTTTAATTATTCCAGAATTTGCTAAATTAATGACCAATTTTTTGGTCGTTGAGGTACAGCTTGCACCACGCTGATGAGGACCAACAGTATATTTTCACATTATGTAGCGTTCTCACGCAATTCTGGCCTTAACTACCCGTTTCATGATTTTTCAGGATGCCTTAATGACCAATTTTTTGGTCGTTGAGGTATTTGCACCAAGCTGATGAGGGCCAACAGCCCGAAACGCGTCCGTGGTTAGTTTTTCTTGATTAATCAAGAATGGGTATTTGGCCATTTCTGTAATAATTAAAAATCAACGGGAATAGTTGATATTTATTCCGACGATTCTGACGTTTATTTTGACGGGAGAGGCGACCATTGCTTCCATGGATTAATTTCCTCCCGGCAAATTTTCCATCTATATATATATATTAAAAATGGCATATCCTGACCAGGAGCACATGTGCTTTACAGAAGGCAGAGCGCCATCTGGTGGAACAGAAATCAACTTAACATTGATTTAGCCTGTTCCCTGATATTTGGCCAACCCAATTTCTTGATAAATCAAGAAAAGCCATCCACGAACGCGTTTCGCGCTTTTGGCGCTCGTCAGCGTGGAGTAGGCTGAATATATATATGTCGTATTAAGGTATATCTTTGAATAATTATAAATTTAAAACTCTAAATTTGTATATAAGAAATAATAGACGCGACAAAAAGAAACGCAGCCATTTTCTCTTTGTTTATTATTCACCCTCCTTTTTTCTCTCTCTTACCCCTCGGGTCGTTGGTCAAAAAATTATATACAAGCATTGGCTATTTACTCTTTGATTATAGATATTAAAATATATGGATATGGATATTAAAATATATGGATATGGATATTAAAATATATGGATATGGATATTAAAATATATGGATATGGATATTAAAATATATGGATATAAAAATAAAAAATGTGTTGACTATTTACAAGTAGTGTGGGAATTATATTGCAGTGAACCTGCGTGGGGGTGCGCAAGATGAAATTCGTAGCTGCACAGTCTAGATAAAATTTTTAATTTTCTCTGAATTGAAAATATCCTAACGAGGTTATGATATACTATTGATATTTTAAACTGTTATTTATTACATCTTTATTATCTAATAAGTCGATAGGATTCGAACAGTGCGGGGTTAAAAAGCTAAGACTACGGATGGTAGATCTCTCGGCCACGACTGCTCACTTTGAATATGTTCATATCTTTCTTCATCCTACGATCCCTATTCCTGGCTTCTCCAGCTTTAAATATACTTAAACCATGTTCAGCCTTCTTCAACGGGGCCATATGTCATAATATATGCTCTTCCAGGAATAATAAAGTAAGCCTACAGTCGATCCAGAGAGAGAGACGGGAGGGTGTCACGTTAGACAGCAGGACATTCCAAAGGGGCTCCTGGGGGCCGTCACTTGGCACCTCGGGACTTTGGACAGTTGGTGATTGTGTTCGACGCGAGCGTCCGCCCGGCGACAGCCGGGTCCGCCATCTTGATAACGTTGTCTGTGTACTTTTTCCTATGATATACTCGCACATTGAGTTTACGACTCACTCAATGGAAGTACATAGGTCAAAGCACTACAACCAAAATTTACTTCTTTTTTTAAAAAGGATGATCTCTAATTCGAACTAACATTTGAAGTGCACATCTTAGGATAGGTTTTACCGAACATCGATTTTCGAAACTAACCAATGGGGTTATACCATATCTTAGAGGATGATGTGTTTAAAAACCCCAAAATTTTCTTTTTTCTTTTAACCCTCGATAGTTTATCTTATAAAAACGCTTATACTAATACTATAGTTGTTCTATCGTATTGCTATACGTAATTTAACTTATTACTATTGTCCTAAATATATCTGTAGGCCTTTACATCTTGTCTGTCCTACACCAGACAAAACGAACGGAGGTATGCGGGGTTGTTATACCCGACTAACGATAAGCGCTAGCCTCTGCATATTGTAAGGTGGCTAAAGATATTTATAAGCTATTTAAACCCACACACGCATTAAGTGTTTTTATGTTCACATTTTAAAGTAATATATTCAAGTATTCAAGGTCATATATCATTTGAGTTTATAGCTTGATTAAAATTATCATATCGCCTCATATAGTCCAACATTACATTTATATACAAATTTATATATTCCACTATTCTAACGGTACATTTTATCAAGGACATTTTATAAGAAATATGTAGGTTTGTTTGTATGGGTAGAGGCAAGATATAAAACAATAAAGGAAGAAGGTATATACAAGATGCAAAATGAGTATAAAGAATCCAAAATATTATTGTGGTAATTAAAAACAATGGAAATTTTTTAATTCTAAATATAACAGTTTTATACAAAAATGTACACAGAGTGATAACATTATTTATTAACGAGTCTTTATTTAAATAATGTGAAAATTCTTTGGTCGCCAAGGTTGTTGGTATAAAAACATCAGCATTTGGATTAAGTTTACTGTGTAATTTTTCTTTGGTAGCACCCAAATTACTTTCCACCATATTATCGAATGGATTGATTTTAGGGTCTAAGACCAATGTACTGGATATAGTGGGCTTTACTATTGATGAAAAAGTTGGTTTGGATGTTATTGGAAAATCAGGCTTATAAAATTTTTCATCCGTGAAAATACTGTTGTCCAAATGGTTAAACGGTTGAAACCATTTCCTTGGTCTGGAGGAACCCGGATCACCCAAGATATCTGTAGTGAAGTGCCTATAAGGAAATAGAAAATAGTTTTGTCTAGGAGGAGAGTCGGGAAGGTCCGTAGGAGGTGTGATATGGGGAATATTTTCCACATATCTACGAAGTTTTTCTATATTTATAATTTCTGTCTGTAACTGCAAAGGTCTATTTGGTCTATTAATGCGCACTACCTGAGGTGATAGTATTTCCAAGATCTCATATGGGCCTGTATAGTTAGGTTCCAACTTTGGAGTATTCGGATGCCTATAAACTTTCACCAATACTAGATCCCCTGGTACAAAATCAATCTTTTTATGTTTTTGATCGTACATTAGTTTTTCGGCCTTATGCCTTGCTTGAGTCTTTTGTAATGCTATTCTTCTTGCTTCTGAGAGTTCGGGAAATGTCTGAACATGGTTGTTTAAATTGTTAGGGACTATCCCTTTTAATAAATAGATGGGAGGAAATCCCGTCACTGTATGTGGAGTTAGATTGTAGATTCTGGTGACCCTTTCTATCTGTTTGGTCCATGTCTGTTTGGGGTGTTCTAAATGGAGTATCTTTAGTTTCCCTGTTATGGTTGCATTCAATCTCTCGCTCAGACCATTTGACTGTGGGTGATTTGCTGTGGTATACAAGGGTTTTATACCTTGTGAGATTAAAAACCTTCTAAATTGAGCGGATGTAAATGCAGGAGCTCGGTCTGTCAGTAGGTTTTTAGGAATACCTTCCTGAAATACCTTTTTTAGGCTTTGAATATAGGTCAGGGTAGAGGTAGATTTACTAGGAAAAGTCCAACAGTATCGACTCATATGATCACATATTACATGTAAATAAGCTCGGTTACCACCATACTTAGTAAATACGGCTACTGTGTCCATTGACATAAGTTCATAAGGTTCCTTCGCGAGTGGTAAGGTACCCATTTCTCCATATGTGGGTCCTTTCGGAGGTTTTACTATTTGGCAAATTTTGCATTTACGGACATAGTTATTTATATCTTTGGTCATACCATCCCAATAATACTGACTAGTGATTAACCTAGTGAGTTGTGTGATTCCTGGATGGTTATACCATTCGTGTGCTTTCTGGAGTAACTTATTTCTTAGTGTATCAGGTACGACTACTCTGGGTACGCCCTTTTTAGTAATAATCGCAAGTCCATCAGTATTGATGAGTGATTGATATTTCTCAGGTACACGATGCTGGTGTTCCTCTAATTGTTGAGCCTCTAGAAATCCGCAAAATGGTTGTCTTGATAATAAATCTGCTTCGAGTTGTTTTTTACCTTTCAGATAGTGTATGTCAAAAGTGTATGGGCTGAGTCTCAAGGACCACCGAAATAACCTACCTGACGGATTTTTAATATTTTTCAAATAGACTAGAGCTTGGTGATCAGAATAAATGGTGAAATGTCTACCAAGCAGGTACACCCTGAGTATTCTATAGACTCAATGATAGCTAAACACTCCAGCTCCGAGATGGAGTAGTTCTGTTCATACTTGCGTAGAGAGCGAGAGAAATATTGTATAGGATGTTCTTCTCCATTTTCATCCTTTTGCTTTAGAATTCCGGATATCCCTAATGTACTCGCGTCACAATATAAGAAGCAGGGTAAATCTTCTTTAAAGATATGTAAAACTGGTGATGCAGTTAGGCTGCTTTTCAAATCTTCAAATGCCTTCTGACATTCAAGAGTCCACTTAAAAGGAATATTATTTTTAAGAAGTATATTTAAAGGCGATCTAAGCTGTGCATAATGGGGAATGAATTTATGATATACATTTACGACACCTAAAAATGACTGTAAAGTTTTAACATTAGTCGGAGGTTGGATGGTTCCTATTACCTGAGTGTTAGTTAGGTGAGGTTTATAAGTGCCCTGTGTGATTTCGTATCCTAGGAAGCTAATGGAGGTCTTACATAATTGACATTTGTTAAGGTTGAGGCGGATATTTTCTGCCCTGCATAGTTGGAAGAATAAACGAAGATGTTCTAAGTGTTCTTCAAAACTATCAGAAAAAATTATAAAATCATCATAGTAGTGTTCTAGAAATTGGAAGTTATATTTTCTAAGTATTTGTCCAATAGCTCTCTCGAAGATCTCTGGTGAGCTTCGTAGCCCGAAAGGTAATCTTTTAAACATGTACACTCCTGCGTGGGTGGTGAAGGCTAAATAAGGTCGAGAATCCGGATGGATAGGAACTGTCCAATAAGCGTTGCTCAAATCAAGGCTGGAAAAATACTTAGCTTTCGACAGTTTTTCTATCACTGATTCTATTAATGGTATAGGTTGGGGATCAACTGGAATGTGTTCATTTAATTTTCGAAAATCCACACACATTCTAAATGTTCCATTTTTCTTTTTTACTAGAGTAATAGGTGAAGCATATTCACCTATGGCCGGTTCTATTATATTATTTTTTAACATCTCATTGATTTGTATATCTATTTCTTTCCTGTATGTAAATGGTATTCTATACGGCCGCAACCTGATTACTCTATCTGTATTTGGTTTAATCTGTACAGGTTGGATATGTAGGGTAGGAACTTTAAATGGGTCTGTAGGAAATATTTCAGCAAATTCTTTCAATAACCTAATTAACTTAAGGTCTAATAAGTTGTTTATCTTATGATACTTATCAATTAAATCACTGGTTAACTTATTTTCCCCTGGAATGCTTGATTGAGTGGAAAGTGTCTGTTGTAAATGATTAACATAGAGTGGATTACTTCCTGAAGGTGCACAGTGATTATCTAAGATTTGTGTATTAACAATATGAAGGTGTTGGTTTATATTATATTTCCTATCTGGATTTATCACATTGTATGCATCATTTACATAAGCCAAATCTGTTTCAAAATAAAAAAGAGTAGCAGGAATATTTGTGCCTTGTTGACTCACTACATTTCTATTGAAGTCAATTCTAGTTTTTAATTTTTTTAGAGTATATAATCCTATTAGTGCAATTTCATATGGTAGATTAAATATATAAAATTTTAAGCTAACTTTTCTTTTAAAAAAACTGACTGGTAAAATAACATAAAATATAGGTTGGATTGGTCCACTCAATGTATTAATTCTAGAATGCTTATTAACTGAATATTTAGTTATATTTCGAAATATATCTGATGGCAAAATTTTATGCAAATAATCAAAAGATATTAGGTTAATGGTAGAGCCAGTATCCACAAGAAATTTAACATTGAAGGTGAAAATAGATAAATTAAAGAATAGTCTCACATTATGCTGGTCCTTTCCTTGATGAGGGATCACATCCTTGTGATCTGGGTTGATGTCCGCTCGATGTGGCTGGTTCCCTGGGTTCCTTGGGCAGCGTGTTATCCGCGTAGTTGCGAAAGGCAAAACGTCCATCTCCAGGTCGACGAAAAGTTGCTAATTGCCCATATTGTGGCCGGTAATGACCTTGGCTAGGCGGGGGAGTGGATTCGGGTTGCCAGCGGTCAAAGCCACGCTGTGGTGTCGGTTGTCCTCGAGTTACTGGCCGCTTTTGGATGGTGTTTACATAGTCCAACCATTCTTCAGGCGTCTGTGGGTTCCTGGTGTATATCATTTTCTTCAAATCATACGTTACACCTGCCGTAAGTGCTTCAACAATCTGTTTGTTTGGAAGTGAGTTCTCTAATGCACCCACAACCTTAAAATGGTAATAATCGTTAATTTTTTCTGGCTTTTCCAATTGGTGAGTGAACAATTCTTCCAACGTTGTCTTCTTCTTTGATATATAGATTGTGGACAGTTTCTGTTTGATATTTAAATAAGTCTCTTGTTCTAAGCCCAATCGATAAAATATATTTTTAGCTCCTTCTTCTAAATTTAGAATAACTAAATTTTTTCTGTCTCGTTCATCGTTCGTTGCATCCTCAATGTTACGAAAGAAAATATTTATATCTTGATTGAGGCCAGAGAATTTACTTATATGATTTTTATTTGAGATCGTCTGTTGTTGTATAATTTGTGTTAGTAAATTAATTTGTTCTTTCATTAATTTAAATTCCATATTATCGTTTCTGTCAGAAAAATGAGTGTCGGTATCTGACTTCCTTTTTGGCATTTTTGTGGCGAATGGTTGTAGGCTAAAGGTTAAATCCAATAAAGTTTAAAAAAAAAAAGAAAAAACGTACCGGTTATTATATCCTGTCGGCTAAATACTGTCGTATTAAGGTATATCTTTGAATAATTATAAATTTAAAACTCTAAATTTGTATATAAGAAATAATAGACGCGACAAAAAGAAACGCAGCCATTTTCTCTTTGTTTATTATTCACCCTCCTTTTTTCTCTCTCTTACCCCTCGGGTCGTTGGTCAAAAAATTATATACAAGCATTGGCTATTTACTCTTTGATTATAGATATTAAAATATATGGATATGGATATTAAAATATATGGATATGGATATTAAAATATATGGATATAAAAATAAAAAATGTGTTGACTATTTACAAGTAGTGTGGGAATTATATTGCATATATATAAATAATCTGAATTGCAAATATTTTTTTAAACACATATTTTATTTCCATACATGGACTGTACTACTTTTTTTTACCATAGTTTTAGAATTTAGCACTTTGAAAATTGTTGTAAATATGTATAGCTAAAGTTATCTTTTTGAATTAATTATTATAGGATTTTATAAATTCAATATTACTGTGTGATAAATATTTAACATATAATTTGCTTCAAGTAATTCAAAATAAAAACTACTTGATGAGTAAAACTATCTTTCCTATTTTCACGACTGCACCTTCAATTCTCTATCTTTAAAACAACAAAAACATTATATTCATACCATATATATATTAAAATTCAGCAACCCCAATATGGTATTGGGGTCATAAATTAAAATAGTATTTATAATATTAAAATGTACACATAAAAAATAATCATATAGATAAGAGAAGAGCACAAATCTCTTATCAAACGTGAGGATGTGATACGTCCCACTATACCAACTATATAGGACAGCTGTGAAGTACAATTCCAGGATGGTCTGACATTCTTGTATAGCAGTCGATAAATCCCCGCCTAGTTCCGCAGGACATTTCCTGCATCGACCCGAATGGCTCATTAGGGAAAAGTATTTGGTGCTGTTTAAAAACTTCAATGACATTTTATTGGGGAAGTTGGGATAGCTAATGGATGTCCTCTGGTCGTTAGGATCAAATGATGTCTGCTGCAATTAATTTCCCACAGCCTCCTCCACCATTTTGTCCCGTGTCGTGGATAATTAGCTGGACCTTACGAGACAGAGAATCTCTGGATACTTTACCTAACTACATACTCTCCCGGTATCTACATAACGTGGGGACATAGAGGATACACACTCTTTTCCACAAAAATTAATTAAAACTCTTCTTTGTGTTTATTATTTTAATGCCTTCATAAATATCTTGTGCTCAAACCCTTTTTTTTTAAAGAACATAAAGGGAATAAGTGGCATTTCTATTTGTGGAACTAATTTTGAGCAAACTCTGCAGGGGTTGTAAAGGCGCCATGTATATGTTAATTTCCCTAGATATATCTAATTATTGGTAATATATAATCATATAATTTTAAATGCATCTTCATTCATTAATTAGTGCGTATTGTTCATTTTGATCTTATATTGACATGATGTCAATTAAAGAATGTTAATTATCAATTGTGTATCTCTCTATCCTTTAAAAAGTTAGTTCGCAAACACTATTTTTAGTCGATATTTCGATAAACTAGTTATATGCACAAATATTTATCAAATTAAAAAGGTGTAAAAACATATTGTTTCAAAATATAATAATTTTTACAAGACCTGATTAGGTTTATAACTTATCAATACCCTACACCCGATTAATCAATATTGATTTGTACGCAAGTGAAAAGTTTTATGATTCCTTACATTTTCGAGATAATTGGAAGTTAAATGGTAGTATTGGTGGTGGTGGTGTTTTGTCCTTCCATGGAAAGGGGGGTGCCATTGCTCCGTTAGTCCACCACATTTCAGAGTTCCCTGTAGGCCTTCACGGTTACCGTAGCGGCTCGGGGCTCACGACACCGTACTTCACCCTATAGGGCAGACCCATATTTGCATTGCTTCTCCCGCCCGCCACGTAGAGGAGTTGGACTTCTGGGTGGTAAATGGTAGTATTATTTATGATACTAATTTATTTGTTTTGAGAAGGCCTATATTATATTAGGTAAAAGTTACTGCTATATCCTCGATGGTATGTAGGACTTATGAAAGGCAAGAAGGTGACACAAGATGATAGCTCTTTATTTAATCTTGATTATATATAAACGACGATGATAAATAATTAAATAACAATTCAATGACAACAATACTCTGTTGTCAATACACAATAGTTACACATATTTAAATTATGCATTAGCGCGCCATCTGTTATGAGAATTCGAAACTATTATAGACGTGTATGATTCTTTTTAAAAAATAAACAATTTTCTTCTGCCCTTACTGCAATTGTTTAATTTTTAAAAGAATCATACGCATCTATAATAGTTTCGAATTTACATATTTATATACTAGCCGAATGACCCGGGCAACGCCCGTGTTTTACCCGATTGAATGTTTTGATTCAAATACTATTTGTTACAATTATAAATTGTGGTCATGTGGCCTAGTGGTCATGGCATCTGCCCGGTAAGCGGAAGGTCGTGGGTTCGATTCCCATCCCTTGACACTTTTTTTACTTTATCCATTCTGACCAAAATCTATCCGTGAACTTCACACAGTGAACTTCACACAGACAGAATAAGGCAATTATATAAGTAGATAAAATAAATAATATTTTTAAAATATATTTATTTAGCATTTTATATTTATTTTCTCTCTCTCTCTCTCTTGGTTACATTTTGGTGACAGCCAATTAATTTATAACTCTATACGACCATCTATTATGGCCTTTACTGCCCAATTCCAACTACCTTTTTCCTAGAATATGAAGCGATATTTTCCTTCAAGCATAGGTTGTGGAAACTCTGTGATATGGAAACTGGAATCACGTGCCACATAACCTGGGTTATTCATCACCCAGTCTTGCCGAGAGAGTTGCAAACTACTCGAAATTTCCTCTAAAATATTTAAGACCACGCGGGTACGTCCCAATTGAATTTTCCAATTGCCCGACACGGAATTTTTTATATATTTTTTCTTTACCTCGAGAAAGAATTCCAAGTATTTTAAACTATGAAATTTAAAGGTTTAGATCTTTTTTGGGTGAAAAAGGCAAGATTTAAAATTGGGTTTGTAAGAGAAGTTTGAATCTAGAGGTGAATATAAAATTGACGAAAACTTTTAGTTAAAGCTCATCAAGGGTTGCGTGTCTTTATTAAAACGACAATTTACGAGCTTTCGAGCACATACGCCCTTCTACAGGAATCTAATTTGAAAGTTTTGGGCTGTTTATAAAATCTTTAATTCCTTCTTCTCACCAAACTACTTCGCCAACTTGAGCGCGTGGATTACAAACTTCATTTACATAATAGCTAAATTTAAACTCTAAACTTTGTTCTTTTTTTTTACTTTGAAAAACGTTTTTATTACTTTCTATGGCGTCTATATTTTTTGTCAGATATCGAACATTTTAATATCGCTTTAATATACCTATTTTAAATACGAACTTATAAAAAATATGTTAATATTTCCAGATAGAAATCTGTGGGAGGAAAACGAAAAAAAAGTTTTAAAAAGTGTTTCTTTTTTAAGTTTCTACAAAAATATACACCTTAATCATGATGGCGTCCGTTTTATTTCTATGATCATCGGTTCTATGTAGATTTTGATTACGCATGCGCCATTCATTTCTTTTTTTTATATACCTTTATGACATAAGGCTAGAACGTATGCGTTAGCTCTCTCTCTCCCCGTCAAATATCTGGAAATATCTTTCTAAGAAGTATAAGTGGCTTGATTATAGAGAATTTAACAGTTTATTTCCATTCTTTAAAAGTGATATTAAACAAACATATATATATGGTATTGAAAGCACTAGCAGTCATGGGGCTAAAGTGGTTTCAGGCGTCAATGGGTAACACAAAGCGCAGGCAGGTTCGATATCAACTCGGAGAGAGACCAGCGCCGAAGACGCGGGCAAAGTCCAGTAGGGTGTGATCTACATGAGAGGGAGAGATAATCTGTTGTTATTCGCCCTTTTGTCGGTGTCCAGTGGCAGTCGTAAAACTCATTGGAAGTTTCCTGGGAGGAAATTAATTAACTTTGCCGAAATTCGACCCCTCGGAAGCTCGCCCTAACATGTGTGCAGCGGACTCTCAATAGAACTCTATAACTTTGCTTTGTATTACATGATAGCCAAACTGGAGCGTTGAATTGTAGCTACATTTTGGGGCTGTTACACTATTTATGTTGCATAGCAAATTCTAGTGTATATTAACATATAATACTACAACGTATGCCTCGGATGAAGAAAATTAGCTTATGGTGATTGCATATGAGGCATAAGTTAATTACAATGGGGTAAATAATTTGTGAATATATACTGCTTTGAACGTTGTAATTAATATTAGAAAGTTAATTGACTTGAGTGGTTAGCTAATTGGGAAAGTATAGATGTGTGGACACAGGATAGATTGCTTTCGGTATTGCGATTGATCCCTCTACAGTATTCTGAAAAAAAAAAATCCATATTGGTTGTCCTATCAGACGGATTTAGGAATTGGGGATAGAAATTTTTGTGGAGAGAGATAAATAGATAAAATAATTGATAAAAATACATATATATGTTATGAATATTTTGTGTTGTTGTTAGATTAGGCTTGATAAGACAAAGGATCGATAAGATAAAGGGTTGAGGTGCAGTCGTGATAAAAAAAGATAAATATTTACCGTCAAGTAGCTTTTATTTTCAATTACTTGAGGAAAGATTACACATTTGTTAGTTTTCACATTATATAGAATTTATAATTTAATCCTATATTAGTGATTTAAAAGGATTGATTGGTTAACTACGCATATTTACAACAAAATTATACAACTAAAACTGAAAGTCTTTCTAAAAACGATGATAACAAAAATAAAATTATCAATGAATAAAATAAAATATATATTTTTAAAATATAGAAATATTTAGAGTTTTTAGATTATATAATATTTTTAGATTATATAATATTTCCCCCCTGTGAAAAGATTCTAAAAAAAAATAAAATTTTAAAATAAAATTGGTAATTAAAAATAATTAATTAAACGAAATCAATAAATCTTTAGAAATAATTAAAAATGAAACAATAAAAATCAATACGCACATTTTTTCATAATAAACAAAAGAAAGTTTGTTTACAAATAATTTATACAATTATGAAATTATAATAAAAGTTTATATAAGAAGTATTAATGGTCAAGTCAAATGAAATATGGATATGAAGCAAAAAGGGTATTTAAAATTGATTAAAAATGACATTATGCTAGTTACACTTCAAAATATCAAAAGCAGTAGAAAATGTTATTTTTACATGGTTGAATAATGAAACGCTAATAGATGTATGAAGTGACATTAAGTTATTTGTGAAGGCTTAAGAATTGGTGCTTTTATTTGTTCTTCATTGTCCATGTCCAAAATATGGCCTTCCTGTAAAAAACATGGTTTATCATCAATATCTATTAACTTTGTGTTAGAATTTTGGTTTACTATAAAGTCATTTTCTATGTTAGTGCTATAGTGAAGTAAAAAATCTGTTTCTGGATAAAATAATTTAAGCTTATTTGAGTGTATAATTTCTGTTTGTTTTCTTTGGGGTATATTAGGCTTATCTATTTCATATGTGACTGGAGAAAGTTGTTTTAAAATTGTAAATGGGCCTATATATCTTTGTGTTAATTTACCAGTGTTTGGATAAATAAAGGTTTTTACTAATACCTGATCTCCTTCTTTAAAAATGGGTTCTGGGTGTTTAATATCATAAAGTTGTTTGCTGTGTTCATGGGATTTTATGGTTCTTTCAATGGCTAATTTTCTTGCCTTTTCTATTGGTGTATGTGTTTCTGTGTCATGTTCTATATACTGTGGTTGTATTCCATAGTATAAGAATTTAGGAGTAAAACCTGTTGTGGTATGTACTGTTTCATTATAGCTTTCAGTAATTTTAGGAATATATTTTGTCCAAGGAATCTTTAAATTAGCATTATATTCACATCTTAACCTATTAATGATAGTGGAATTTAGTCTTTCTACTTTTGCATTTGTTTCTGGATGATGAGAACTGGTGAGTAGATGCTTAACATTATTTCTTTCTAAAAAGTGTTTAAATTTTCTGCTAAGAAAAGCTGCATTTCTATCAGTTATTAATATTTCAGGTTTATTAATTTGGAATAAATTTCTTAGACAAGTTATATAAGAATCAGTTGATACAGATTTTGTTGGAAAAGCCCAAAGGAATCTACTATGGTGATCTACTATCATATGGATACTGTGTCTTGTTGTCCCATAATTATGTAACCCGCCCAATGTATCTAGAGAAAAAATGTGATTTGGGTGTGTAGCTATTGGCATCTGTTGTAGTGGTCCATAAACAATTCTGTTATCCCTAGACTTGTTAAACTGGCAGTTTTCACAATGTTTGGTGTAATTAGCAATATCCCTAGACATATGTGGCCAATAAAAGTGTGGAGAAATTATTTTAGTCATTTGAGTTGTTCCAATATGTCCATGCTTTTTATGTACTTTGCTTAATAATTTGTTTCTTAGTGTTTGTGGTACATAAGCTCTTTTAAAACCCTTTCTATTTATAATGTAGAGGTCATTTTGAATTTTAATTTTAGCACTACTAATTTGTTCAGTTGATTGGTGTTCTTTTAACTCATTATATGTTAGGTAAAATGAGACAGGTGCTCTTGACAGCATGTCTGCTTCTATATTATTTAATCCTTTATTATGTTTAATGTCAAAGCTATATTGAGATAGGATTAAGGACCATCTAAATAACCTACCTTGTGGATTTTTTACATTTTTGATCCATTTTAAAGGTAAGTGGTCTGTGTGCAAGGTAAAATGTATGTTGTGTAGATATGTGTGAAACCTTTGTACTGAATTAATGATAGCTAATGTTTCAATTTCTGAGGCAGTATAATTCTGTTCATATGGGTGAAGTTTTCTTGAAAAATAACCTATGGGGTGTAAAATGCCTTGTTCATCTGGTTGTTTAAGAACTCCTGCTACTCCTAGACTTGACGCGTCTGTGAATAAATGACATGGTTTTGATGGGTCATAAATATATAGTACAGGTTGTGATATGAGTGAATTTTTAAGTGTTTGGAAGGCTTGCTCATGTTTCACACTCCATAGCCAAGGAGCATTTTTTAACAAAAGTTCATTCAAAGGTGCCCTAATTTGCGCATAATGGGGAATAAATTTATTATAAATATTTATGGTGCCTAAAAATCTCTGTAAGGTTTTAATATTATATGGTCTATTTAATTTTAAAATTGCTTCAATATTTGTGTTATTTGGTGTATATTTTCCTGAGTTAATAGTGTATCCTAAGAATTGTATTTCTTTTTGTAAAAATTTGCATTTATTGAGATTCAGCTTTATATCCTCTTGTTCGAATATACCTAATATGTCATCTAAATGTTTAATGTGTTCTTCATAAGTTTTAGAGTGTATAATAATATCATCAAAATAATTTAAGGCATAGTGTATATTATGCTTAGTGAAAACTGACTTCATAATCCTTTCAAATTGTGAAGGTGCATTTTTTAGACCATATGGAAGTCTGTTCCATTCATAACATCCTAATTGTGTTACAAAGGAGGTTTTATGTCTATCTTTTTCATCTATGGGTATATGCCAGTATGCATTTTTAACATCTAGAATAGTATATATTTTTGACTGTGATAACCTATCTATAATTTGTTCTATAAGTGGAATTGGGGTATGTTCTGGAACTGTTTTTTGATTAAGTTTCCTATAATCTATACAGAGTCTTGTGGGATGATTTGGGGCATCAGATTTCTTATTCACTAATAATGCAGGAGAACTATAGGGGCTAGATGAGGGTCTAATAATATCATATTTTAATAATTCAGTTATTTGTTTTTGTATTTCAGCATTATTGTAAAAAGATGTCCTATATGGCTTTTGTGCTATGGGAATATTATCTAAAAGAGATATGCAAATTGGGTTAGTCTTTATGTGTCCTATATCAAAATTGTGCTTAGAGAAAACATTCTTATATTTATGCAATATATCTGAAATTGTTTGGTTAGAGAAATTTGGATTAATATCTACTTTGCTAAAGTTTAAATATGAATTATAATTTGTTATAGAGTCCGGTTGTCGCATACTGTGAAATGAGTTAAAATCAATAATGGGATTTGAAGTAGGATTTATAAGTTTAACATTTGTATTTGGTATATCAAAAGAATTGAAATTACACAATGGGTTAATATTTAAAAGAGATGAATTTTTAACATAGTATGGGTCTGGAATACATAGGGTGGTGGCATATGACTTCTGATTATCAGTTTTTGGATTAAAAGAATACAAGAATTTATAATTTTGGAAAAGAAGGTTTTTTGAGAAATCTATTTGTAACTTAAATAAATAAAATGTTGGTAAACCTAAAATAAGATATTCTATTGGACTATTGCAAACAAAGAATTCTTGATATTTAGTGATTTTTCCTAAAGTAAGCCTAACTAATATTTTGTATAATGGGTAAGTAAATCCTTCTACCTGACCTATTCTTTCTTTTGGGGAATTATCTAATATTTTATAATAAATATGGTTTAAGTATTTTAAAGGGATAATGGAAATAGATGATGCAGTGTCAAGTACACAAGGTAAGGATATTTGGTTTATAAATACAGAAAAAAGTAATAATGTTCTACCTGGATTGATGCGCTTCGGATGATTATTGTTCTTAAGTGGGCAGTCTCTATGGAAATGGATCTGGTTGGGTAGCTGGTGAGATGCACATATCTTGCAGGGGTATGGAGGCTGGTTTATTGATCTGTGGGGTTCTTGCTGGTGGTGAGCTGCTGCTGCTGTCCTGGGAAAAGGCTGGTACTGATGAGCTTTGGAGGAGTTGGAGTTAAATCTTTTTACTGGAGTGCTTGTACTGGTAGAGGGTTGTTGGGGTTCTTCTTCTTTATTTGTTGATAATTTTAATTGGGTTGTGATTTTATACCATTCTGAAGGTTCTTGTACTCTTGCAGCTATTAGATATTTTTTTTAGGTAATCTGGCATTCCATCTGTAAGTGCCTCTAATAAAAGTGTTTTATCTAGGTTTAGTTTTTTGGCTAAAGCAGATTTTTCCTTAAAATATTGTTCCAGATCATCTTTATCAATATATTTTAAATTTAGAAACCTACTGAATAAATTTGAATCTTTAATTGTGAAATATGATGTTAATTTTTGTTCAATTTCCCCCCAATTATTTATATCTTGTAACTCTTCTATATAATAATTGAATGCTTCTCCCTCGAGATAATTTGATATATTATTTTGTTTAAAATCTTCATCAAGATGTTTCTGTAAACATTTTTTGTTAAAGAATTTGAGCCAAGATGTTATGTCTAAATTTTGACCATTAAATTTCGGTATTTCTATAGTACTTGGATTAGGCGTCATGGCGTGTTCTACATTCCTTTGTTTGCGAGACATTTTGTAAAAATAGTTTTATGAAATTTGAATAATTAATAGAGCAATTAGGTTGAAAATTCAGGTAATCCTGTCGACTTATTGTTATGAATATTTTGTGTTGTTGTTAGATTAGGCTTGATAAGACAAAGGATCGATAAGATAAAGGGTTGAGGTGCAGTCGTGATAAAAAAGATAAATATTTACCGTCAAGTAGCTTTTATTTTCAATTACTTGAGGAAAGATTACACATTTGTTAGTTTTCACATTATATAGAATTTATAATTTAATCCTATATTAGTGATTTAAAAGGATTGATTGGTTAACTACGCATATTTACAACAAAATTATACAACTAAAACTGAAAGTCTTTCTAAAAACGATGATAACAAAAATAAAATTATCAATGAATAAAATAAAATATATATTTTTAAAATATAGAAATATTTAGAGTTTTTAGATTATATAATATTTTTAGATTATATAATATATATATATAAATATATATAAGGTCTTCATTGGTGGCGCCCACCACGGAAAAAACTCCGCCACCGATGGATTGCGAGAGTTCTTTCCCACAGAGGTGGATGGCTGGCATTACCCAATTCAAGACCAAGTTGGTACTTGTAGATAGTAGCCTTCGCTACACTTGTGATATTCATTGCCTCGGGATGGAGGCACACGCCGAAGAGCCAGGCCTGCAGATCCAGGAGCACTTCGCATGAGGCAAACACCTCCCGGAGCAGGGGTCGCACGGCTCGGCAACTCCAATTTCTGTGGGTCAGCGACCCGTCGCTGGACCCACAGGCGGCACAGGTGGCACACCTCGAGGCAGGATGGTCAAAGAGAAAGAGAAAAATAGGTAGTGAAAGAGAGAGATAGAATCGTTCTGTAGCCTAAAAGGGAAATTGATTGGGCCGCGATGAGCTCTGGAGAAAGTGAGAGTGTTGAAAAACTTGAAAAAAGGGAAGTTCCCGAGCGTCAGAATGAAAAAAATAAGTGGGTGTGGATGCTCTCTCTCTCTCTCTCTCCCCCCGATCCGGGCCGTGAATTTGAAAAATCCAACTAACTTCTCAAGTTAGACTGTTGGGATGGTTACAGTGAAGAAGTGTGCTTAGTTGAGATAGAATAAAGGTGTAAGAAATCAAAGTTTTAGCGGATAGTAACGATCTCTCTGGGAAGGTATGGTAGTGATGTAGTGAGAAATTGGAGGGTAGGGATGTCGATTCTTGATAACCCCAGTATCGAATCCCGAATTCAACTCTCTTTTTTTTTTACTTCAATGGTATATATTCTTGCACAAGTCTAAATACCATCAGTTAAGTAATTAAACAAAAGTCGCTTTATGATTTTCTAAGTGAAATTTTGAACAGCTTTCTAGATGTGCAGACATGATAATGAAAATAAAGTTGCTAATTACCCAGCCATTATAATTGAAAATATGACCAAGCACTTTGTATAATTCGAAACTATTATAGACGCGTATGATTATTTTAAAAATTGAAAATTTTCTACTGCTCTTACTGCAGTGGAAAAAAATTAATGGGAGGGCCTGGATCATCAGTGGTGAACCCCCCAGCGGTTTCGCCAGTTTAATAATACTTTTAAACATTGTATAATAAAAAATGTTTATAATTTCTTTCTCAATTAATTGAAGACTGATATCTGAATTTAGGATTTTATTATTTTTTCGAAAGACGGCTCAATTTAGGTAAATATAAATCACTATCGGTCCATCTATAAGTAGAACCTGATATTTGATTGATGACTAATAATAATATATCGGGTGATAAGTATGAAAACAAACGTTATTCCCTATATCTCTGAATATTGATCCATAAGTACAACAATTCTACCTAGCGGACAACTAAACCGCCGGGAAAACGCAAACGCCTTCCATCTAATCGAAGCTGCTCCATCAAAATCCCATTTGCAGCAAACGTGAAAGAATTCTGGAAAATTATATTTTGTCCGTTAACACTTCCGCAGTTATCTTGCCTACGACTGAAAGCAGCCATCAACGATAATGGGCCAATTTTGCATAAACACATTTTTATATTATTATATACTATTAGTTCAATATATTTCCATATTTAACAAAACTATTAGGTGAATATATATATATATTATTTAAATATATAAAACTTGTACCCTCTTAAAGGCTCAATTCCTTCTTATCATAGTAACCTAATATAATTATATTTAAAAACAAAAAAGGCATATCCTGACCAGGCTCACATGAGTATTTTTAGATGGCAGAGCGCCATCTAATGGACCAAAAATAAACTAAACGTTTATTTAACTTGCTCCGTGATATTTGGCCAACCCAATTTCTTGATAAATCAAGAAAAGTCAACCACGGCCTAATTTTTTCACATAATTATATTTTCTCACATACCTATTCAGTTAATATTATTTATTTGTTTATATTTTTCTTATTTTCTTTTCCTCGTTTTTTTAAAATAAATAATAAACAATTTTATGCAACTATCTGCCCATTATATATATATATATATATTAAAAAACGAAATAAAAAAATAAAAGATAAAAAGATCAGGTGTTGAAATCAATATTAAAAAAAAATATATATATATATATATTAAAAATGGCATATCCTGACCAGGAGCACATCTTTTATTTTTTTCTTTCGTTTTTTAATATATATATATATATATTATATTTAAAGAAAAGAGATTAAGATTTCTGTTGTTTTGGATCATCTTGATGATTATGCTATGGTGATGCAGTCGTGGTTAAAATCTTGTAAGTAAAATAATAAAAATAGTCTTAATCAGATATTGTTTTAATTGTGAACCCATGGAATATATATAAAACAATTTGATAAAAGTAATGCCTGTCTTAAGGCGTATAAATAAATAAAACAAAATATTATTTACATAATTACAAAAACTTTGGGTCGGCCAGCGGGGAAGAACAACAATCAGTTTATATAGTAGAAGCGTGACCTCTGGCGGTCGATTAAAACAGAGTATTTATATTTATGACATTATAATTTTAAATAAAATAATATCTTTAAATAACATTTTTAAATAAAATATTTCAATATAACATATATATATTTTGTGCTAATTCTCATCAAACAATTGAATTTTCTTAAATAATCTTTCACTACCTATATAAGTTTATGCTTCTACTGGATGGTTAGTCAGTGTTTATACATTTTTTATCATTTGTATATCAGGAGCTGATCAAGGAGTTCTCGATAGTCTATAAAAGTAGATATCAAATATATTCCAATATATTGAAGCATGAAGTTTTCATAAAAATAATTTTTACAGATTGCTAAAACTATCAAAGTTCTCCAATCCTCTTTATCATCAGCCTTTTAAGAATTTTAATTGGTGATGGTCGTTAAATAAACTAGGAATTGTTGAAATTTCACATTGAAAAATATTTTAGATTTTAAATATTTTTGTTAAATATTATCCATAATTTCTTTATAAATTTATTATCTAGAATAAATATTTAAGTGCTGATTATATAAACAGAATGAATAAAACAACGGGTTTGATTAAATTGGTGAAATCCCTGGGAAGGTTCACCATAAATAAGTCAAGTCTTCCCAGATATTTATCATCTCTCGATAACTAACTATAGACATACCTTCTATATTTTAAAACAATTAGATAGCCCTGAATAGTTCCATTTTCAACATATAGATGGCACTCTGTGTTCTGTTTACTAACAGTCCTTAACAGTTGCCTTAACAGTCCTTAATGTTTGTTGTCGTGTCCTTTAAGGGAAAGAACTGTGCTCGAAGAGAAAAATATTTGTTAAAATTCCACAATTACATAAGCCTCTTTTTCAAAATCTTCCTTAAGCCTCACAACAATGATTAAACAGAAAAAAAGAATGTAGATTATATAAGTTAAAATAAAAAAATAAATAGTTATGGAGATACAGTTTGATTAGAGATTGCCCCGAAATCTCTTAAAGAAGGTTCACCACTTATTTCACAGTTTGAGCATAGTTTTATACGAGGGTGAAACATAGGTGCTGTCAACCAAGACGTCAGCTTTATGAAGGCTTTTGAGATGTGGTGCTGTAGACATTTGAATGAATTTACAAGGGTTTCGCAGGCTACACATAACGAGGTTTTATTACTAGCGGGAGAAAGGACGCAGATAACCTATTATTATACCAAGAATTCGATTGAAATAGATAAAGTCAAAATAAGAGTTCTTGGAGAATCGGGAGTAAGAATATCATCATTAGTCCAACTCATCTGCTACAAGGAGCCCATCAACAATTCCTCTTGGACCATTGGCTGTAATTTGGAAGTAGAGGAATTAACTGAGAATGCATAGTTCCAATACTGAAACCAAGGCAACTCCTATATGAATTAGAACAAACGTAGACAAGTGGGGTAAAAACAGAAGAAAAAAAATATGTAGTAAGGAAAAATAAATGAAATATTACTCTTATTCCTGTATATACACTGTTCTACTCGGAAAATTTGTATAAAACCAAAAAATCTTGATAAATCTTTTTGTTGTTGTTATTGTACTAAGAAAACGAAAACTAAATTGGATAGTTCATTCTCCAAGACATGATTGCTGCTAAAATATTAATTGAAATAGACATTGAGCGCATGATCAAGAGGACTCTTTCGCATTTTATTTTGAACGATCTGAAGAGTGAAATTAAGACAACCATTTTTGCTATGAATCGATTTCCCTTGAAGGATTGATATTTACACAAAATTGATAAGACATAATATCTACTCATTATTACAGAATTGTAAATTTTGACAAATTACAATAAAAAAAAATCGCCGCAACTCTTTTTAAAATGAAAATAAAAGTTGCATCGTTCTATATTTTTGTAATAATAACTACTCTAAACTATTGACGGAAATAACAACAACTGTTTGGATTTTCCTCATTATAGGCAATTTACCTTTTTGCAAGAATGTGGCAGGAAGGAATCTAATCTAAGAATTGATATAAATAAGATATATAAACTACAAGCGAAATATTCTTGTGAGATGAATGAGAATGAAGCTATATAATTTCTCTATTTTCTTATCGATCAGCTATATAGAAACTTATATCTATATTTAATACAAAAAACCGTCACTGTTATTTTTATGGATTTATTTTCCTCGAGTGTTATTGATTTTAGAACTAATTTTTCGAAATTTAATAATATATCTAATATATAGAGAGTAGCCCTGTGGGCTTCCAACATTTTCTTCGAAAAATTTCTATAGTATATTTCCTTTGTATATAGATTTAATTATTTTCTAGAGTTACACACATTTTATTTCTATAGAAACAATAAAAACCACTACAACATTAGCTATTGTATATTCTAAAGCCTTTTTAATTACGTTTCTATGATAACTGAGCTGTTTATTTTTCAACAATTATACACATTTTTAATATATAGTGTATCTAATATATATATATATATATATATTATATAATCTAAAAATTCAAATATATCTATATTTTAAAAAATATATATTTTATTTTACTTATTGATAATTTTCTTTTGTTATCATCGTTTTTAGAAAGACTTTCAGTTTTTGTTGTTTAGTTTTGTTGTAAATATGCGTAGTTAACATATCTATCCTTTTAAAACACTAATATAGGATCGACTTTATAAATTCTATATAATGTGAAAATAACTAATATGTAATCTTTCCTCAAGTAATTCAAATAAAAGCTACTTGACGGTAAATAATTATCTTTTTTTTTATCACGACTGCACCTCAACCCTTTATCTTATCGATCCTTTGTCTTATCAAGCCTTATCTAACAACAACAAAATATTCATAACAATAAGCCGACAGGATTACCTGAAGTTTCAACCCAATTGCTCTATAAATTATTCAAATTTTATAAAACTATTTTTACAAAATGTCTTGCAAACAAAGGAATGTAGAACATGCCATGACGCCAAATCCAAATACTATAGAAATACCGAAATTTAATGGTCAAAATTTAAACATAATATCTTGGCTCAAATTCTTTAACAAAAAATGTTTACAGAAGCATCTTGATGAAGATTTTAAACAAAATAATATATCAAATTATCTCGAGGGTGAAGCTTTCAATTATTATATAGAAGAGTTACAAGATATAAATAATTGGGGGAAATAGAACAAAAATTAACATCATATTTCACACACACAATTAAAGATTCAAATTTATTCAGTAGGTTTCTAAATTTAAAATATAATGATAAAGATGATCTGGAACAATATTTTAAGGAAAAATCTGCTTTAGCCAAAAAACTAAACCTAGAAAAAAACACTTTTATTAGCGGCACTTACAGATGGAATGTCAGATCACCTAAAAAAATATCTAATAGCTGCAAGAGTACAAGAACCTTCAGAATGGTATAAAATCACAACCCAATTAAAATTATCAACAAATAAAGAAGAAGAACCCCAACAACCCTCTACCAGTACAAGCACTCCAGTAAAAAGATTTAACTCCAATTCCTCCAAAGCTCATCAATACCAGCCTTTTCCCAGGACAGCAGCAGCAACTCACCACCAGCAATAACCCTACAAATCCATAAACCAGCCTCCATACCCCTGCAAGATATGTGCTTCTCACCAGCTACCCAACCAGATCCATTTCCATAGAGACTGCCCACTTAAGAACAATACTCATCCGAAGCGCATCAACCTAGGTAGAACATTATTACGTTTCTCTGTACTTATAGACCATATATCCTTACCCTGTGTACTTGATACTGCATCATCTATATCTATTATCCCTTTAAAATACTTAAATTATATTTATTATAAAATATTAGATAATTCCCCAAAAGAAAGAATAGGTCAGGTAGAAGGATTTACTTACCCATTATACAAAATATTGGTTAGGCTTAGCTTAGGTAAAATTACAAAGTATCAATAAATGTTTGTTTGTGATAGTCCAATAGAATATCTTATTTTAGGTTTACCAACATTTTATTTATTTAAGTTACAAATATATTTCTCAAAAAACCTTCTTTTTTCCAAAATTATAAATTCTTGTATTCTTTCAATCCAAAAACTGATAATCAGAAGTCATATGCTACCACCTTATGTATTCCAGACCCATACTATGTTAAAATTTCATCTCTTTTAAATATTAACCCATTGTGTAATTTCAATTCTTTTGATATACCAACTACAAATGTTAAACTTATAGATCCTAATTCTCTCAAATCCCATTACTGATTCTAACTCATTTCACAGTATGCGACAACCGTACTCTATAACAAATTATAATTCATATTTAGACTTTAGTAAAGTAGATATTGATCCAAATCTCTCAAATCAAACAATTTCAGATATATTGCATAAATATAAGAAAGTTTTCTCTAAGCACAATTTTGATATAGGACACATAAAGACTAACCCAATTTTATATCTGTGGATATTGATTTGTGGATTGTGGATATTGTGAATATATATATATTAAAAATAAAGAAGGCATCTCCTGACCACGAGCACATGTTCTTTTTAGATTACCTGACCCACTATTCGTTTATTTCTTTCTATTGTTTTTTCATGTGTTAAGCGTCTTTACGAAAATTTGGCCTTAAATACCCATTTCCTGATTTCTGAAGAAGCCATTGGGACCAAAAATTTTTTTGGTCGCAGTGGTTACAGCCTACTCCACGCTGACGAGGGCCAACAGCGCGAAACGCGTTTGTGGATGGCTTTTCTTGATTTATCAAGAAATTGGTTTGGCCAAATATAACGGAGCAAGCTAAATAAACGTTTAGTTTATTTTTTATCCACCAGATGGCGCTCTGCCATCTAAAAAGCACATGTGCTCGTGGTCAGGAGATGCCTTCTTTATTTTTAATATCAACACCTGACCAACTTATCTTTTTTTTAATTGTTTTTTTTTTCATGTGTTAAGCGTCTTTACGCAAATTTGGCCTTAAATACCTATTTCCTGATTTCTCAAGAAGCCATTGGGACCAAAATTCTTTTTGGTCGCAGTGGTTACAGCCTACTCCACGATGACGAGCGCCAACAGCGCGAAATTCGTTTGTGGATGGCTTTTCTTGATTTATCAAGAAATTGGGTTGGCCAAATATCACGGAGAAAGCTAAATAAACGTTTAGTTTATTTTTGCTCCACTATATGGCGCTCTGCCATCTAAAAAGCACATGTGCTAGTGGTCAGGAGATGCATTTTTTTATTTTTAATATCAACACCTGACCTATATTTATTTATTTTTATTTTTTCACTTGTATATAGCTAAAGAATGGAAAAATCTACCACTTTCTTACTGAACGTGAATTCTGGATGCAATTAACACTCACACTCTGTCAATACAGATAGTATATTGTTCAATACCTCATCTCAAACAGTAAGGTTTAAACTAGGAAGTAAGTCACGTCCCTTCGACAGTCGTAAAACTCAGCCGAAGTGGCCGAGATTAAAGGGATTAAAAGCCATTCAGTTAGCTCCCCAATATCTGGAGTTTATATCCAACCTGGGTTACATTTAAATTCATCATATGTGATTTAAAAAATATATCGCAATGTATCAAAAGGATTCTTTGATACACAAAGAAACATTTTAGATCTTTAATAAACCTTTTATTTGGATATTTCAAAGAACGATAGAAATAAAAGGTTTCCTATAGATTCAAAATACGCCACGTAAAAAAATAATAATATGTCTAAACGACAGCTCTTAACGGCTTAATGAAATTCTCAAGGCTAAATGTATTAATAAAACATTCAAACAAAAGTAATAACCCATATACAATAATATATTACTTTTTATTATATGACTATGCCTCTCTCGTCAAAATAAACGCTAAGGCTAAGCGCCACATAGAGACAGTTTCTGCAAATTAACGGACTCGGGTTGGTTACAAAGCCACAACACCAGCTTAGGAAAAATGAGAAGCGTCACCCTTAGATACCGGAATAATGAACCTCGTCATTCCAGGGCGGACTTATTTCAAGGTATTATTTAGTTTTATAGATCAATTTGGCCATAGATTTGGCCTAGCCACTCTTCAAGCTAAACAACATTTTGGCTGATTGTGAATATTTCATTGTATCTCTTGTGGATCTCATGAAATAAGTCCACCATGGACTGATGAGAGGCATTATACTGGAACCATGATCTCCAGATGGACGCTTCTCAGTTTGCCAAGGCTGGTGTTGTGGCTTTGTCACCAAACTGGGTCCGCTAGTTTGCGGAGACGGTCAATAGATGACATTTTGTTTTAGAGCATCTGTTTGACGGAAGAGGCGACTGTAATTTTTATATATTCTTTTCTTCCCGGATTTTTTTTCTATTTATATATTATATTATGGATCGATCTGCCATTAAAGTATATTTAAATCAACCAATTTTTCTTTTAAAATAAGTCAATAGAAGAGTTTAATACTAGAAAGCTGAAAGTTTTCTAATTATTTTATGATGTAATATAAAACAATTTGTTCCATAGTCGTGTTAAATATTTCCCTTGTTATGTTTGAAATTATATAACATAAGTTTTTAAGAGGATAGTTTTTTTTTTTTCATCTCGTGGACGGATTGTAAAAATGCTTAAAAATGAAGGATGTCGGATATCCATCAGAATTTAGATGTTTGGTTATATTACGTTTTTCTATTGATTGAAAAAGTGGAATTGAACAGTGGCTGTGTATGTGCTTTGATAAAGTTCTTACAATGTTAATTTTGTGAAAAAAGGGGACAGCAGTATGTGTGCAGTCGGGGAGCAGATACCACACCACTGCGTTTTACAAAAAATATTTTCTTCCCAACTACACACATTACACATCCTGCTGTCCTCACAAAATCAAAATTGTAAGAACTTTATCAAAGCACGTACACAGCCATTGTTCTCTTCCACTTTTACAATCAATAGAAAAACGTAATATAACCAAACATCTCTGCTGGGTATCCGACATCCTTCATTTTTAAGCATTTTTACAATCCGTCCACGTCTAGAAATCCTCCTCCGTATCTATCCAATTGTATTATTCCCTTCTCTTCCAAATCCAACGCCATAGCACGAATATTACATGGCTTAAGTACCTATTTCTCTAATTCACTAACCCTCGCAGACAGACTAAGACATAATATAACCAGAAGCAACATTTCTACAGATTCTATCAGCAAAAATAATGTCATATATTCAATGTCTGTAGTGTGAAGCTACGTATGTGGGAGAGACGGGGAGATCGGGGAGAATCCGAATGGTTGAGCATAAAAGATCTGTTAAAAGAAAGGATCCCCATTCTCTCGTATACCAGCATATCCACAACACAGGCCATTCATTCAATATTAGTGAACCCTCAACCCATTAGCGGGATATAAAGAGCAAGCACCAGCGCCTAGGAATCGAAGCTTTACTAACTAAAAAGCTCAAAGGAATTAATAGATCCATAGATTTGTCCGACGTATATCATAGTATAATTCCTCCTACCTAAACAATAATCTCCGGCTTCCCAATTTGTTATTTACTGTAATCACATAACCTCAATAGAGCATTAGCATTAACCAATAATCCATTTTTTAAATGATTAAACTTTACTATGTAAATCGGTATTTTTGCATATCTATCTTATATTTCCTACTTCACTGTATGTATATATGAAGGTATATGGATTTGTTTAAATTCAGAAAACTTCAGTACCGTATTTAAACCTGTCGAAGAGCTGTTCAGCCCGAAAGTTAACGTTATAAATAGAAAGAAACTCTTCCCTCAGCGCATTATCTTTTATTTATAATTTTACCGAAGGGATTATAATATTGTCACAAAGTATTTTTATTCAACTATTTTGTAAATATGTAAATGTTCTAACTAGTTTTTCTATTAATTCTTTCTCTTTTTTGTTTGGATCTATGTAAATATTTGACGTCAATTGTTGCGCCTTCTAATATGTAAATTTTTGAGAATTAGTTTTTATTATTAGGCTGACTGTCTAGAGTAAGCTAGGATAAAGCATATAATTGTTGTCGGCTTTTTCTATTTGACAGTGTGTTGAATAAAACTTACTTTTGAGTTTGCTTCGTGATTCCGTGGCTTACCAGCGACAGAATTAAAGAAAAGATCGCCACAATTTGGTGGAGATGCTGGGTAAAGCCTTGAAAAATAATAAATAAAGAAAAACGGCTGATCCCATAAATTTAAGAAGAAGTCTCAGATTGAAGGGTTTACCACCCGAGCCCGAACTTCATCAAACAAGTCCAATCATGCTAAAGAGCGAATCGGGAGAAGAAACTCCAGCTCAAGTCCCCTCAGCATACTTCTCATTGCAGCAACCAAAATGCCCTTCTACCTTTTCCGGAGATGGAAGTGAAGACGCACAGAGGTGGTTAAAAGATTACAAGCGCATAGCTCAATATAACAGATGGGACAATCCTATGTGTTTGGCGAATGCCATATTCTTTTTGGCCGGAACTGCACGGCAGTGGTATGAGAATAATGAAGATGTTCTAACATCCTGGGAGGTTTTTCAGAGGGCTCTCGGCGAAACCTTCGGACAACAGGAAGAAGAGATAAAGAAGGCTGAGGGACTTCTGAAGATTAGAGCACAGAAGGCAAACGAATCCTCTGAATCTTACATTCAAGACGTGCTTTATTTGTGCCAATTGATTGATCCCCGGATGGACAATGAAACCAAGTTAGGACACTTAATGAAAGGAGTGGCGGAGGACGTATATCAAATACTGATTGCCAGGGACGTTGATAATGTGGAACAGTTCTTGAGTCAGTGCAGAAAAATAGAATTATTAAAGAAACGAAGAATAACGACAAAAAAATTTGAGAGACTCCCAAATGTGACCTCCATGGCTTGCGAGGAAGACGAACTTTCTTCTTTGATTAGAAGGATCGTCCAAGAGGAAGTTCAGAGAGCCTTTGCTCAGCCCATGCATACCACAGATTCCCTAGAGGAAATAATAAGGGAAGAGGTAAAGAAGAATCTGGCACCGATTTCCAGGACCACTACAAGTCCTATGATGAAACAACCTAGACCAGCCCCAACGTATGATCAAGCTGGAAGAACTTTTTACAACTCTTCCGCTAGTTTGCCCAAAGCCCGGGAATGGCGTACACCGGATGACAGACCAGTATGCTTCCATTGTGGGCGACCTGGCCACTTCGTCAGGTATTGTCGAGAGAGGCGACAAATATTCGCCAATGTTCGCACAAGGAGAGATGCTAGAAGACCAGTGACATTGGGAGACTATATGCCAAATGCGGACGGAACGGGTTCATGGTCACCCCCCAATCGTGGACTTAGGAGTGACTCCCCCTACCCAGGGAGAGGGCGATCCACAGGACGTCGAACATCAAGATCGCCTGCTAGGATGAACAGCCGCTCATCTTCAAGAGGAAATGAGGGAAACTAGATCCCGCGACCTGCGTAGGAGGTAAGGCCGCACAAATTTCAAATCCTCCGACGACGACTGTTGCCAAACTAAAGAAGAACTTTATAACCGTAACTATAAATGGAACTGAAGTACTAGCCTTGGTGGACTCTGGAGCTGACTATTCAGTTATATCAGAAGATTTCCGTTGCCGCATAAGAACCCCTATGTTATCGAGTAAAGGACCAATTATAAGGGTAGCTAACTCCAAATGCGTCAGGGCTTTAGGAAAGTGTGTCTTAAGAATTAAAGTAAATGAACTAACCCAACCATTCGAGTTCCTTGTACTTTCACAGTGCAGTCATTGTGTGATCCTTGGCTGGGATTTTCTCAAACTAACTCAGGCTGAGATTAACTGCGAGCACGATGAACTCTACCTGAAGGACGCCCCGATGAAAGAGGAACCCCATCCAGTGGACACCTTTCATACCTTGAAGGATAACATTATTCCACCTAACTCAATCAAACAGATAACGGTTGTCTGTAGCGACGTCCCGGGAGTTCAGGAAGTTGCTATTACGTGTTCTAAGGGTCTAACGTTGGAAAAGGAAATAGTTATTCCTGCCTCTATTGTTAGTCTCAACCACGGAAGGGGCAAGGTTTGGGTGGTGAATGGGACTAACTATGCTAAGATCATCCCTGAAGGTATGAAAGTGGCTGAATTATCTATTATAGACAACAGCTATGTATGCTGCTTGGATGGAGACGACGATTATCTTAACCAGAAAGAAGATAAGTGCAGCACACAAAACACTGGAGACTTGGATAGGCTTGTGTCTCTTATGGATACTGACTTATCCCATGAAGACAGGAACCGACTACTTGATGTCCTTAGGAGGTTCATAGGGGTATTTGAGCTCCAGAAGGCAGGCCCAAAAAGAACATCTTTGGACGTTAAACATCGCATTGACACAGGAGATCATGCTCCTATTAGGCAACGACCCTATCGAGTGTCGCCTTATGAAAGGGGCATTATTCAAACAGAAGTGGACAAGATGCTCAAATCGGGAATAGTAAAACCATCGGATAGTCCCTGGTCATCTCCTGTCGTTTTAGTTAAGAAAAAGGATGGAACCTGGAGGTTCTGCGTGGACTACCGCCGCCTAAATAAAATAACCAGAAAGGACGTATATCCGTTACCCAGAATTGACGACACCCTCGACTCTTTAAAGGGAGCTTCTGTATTCTCTACCATGGACTTGAAATCGGGGTATTGGCAGATCGAAGTTGATGAAGCTGACCGTGAAAAGACTGCTTTCGTAACCCCAGACGGCCTCTTCGAATTTAAAGTGATGCCCTTCGGGTTGTGTAATGCCCCCGCGACCTTTGAAAGAATAATGGACAACCTTCTACGTGGACTTAAGTGGAACATCTGTCTCTGCTATCTGGATGACATCATAGTGTTTTCTAAAACAATGGAAGAGCATATACTGCGATTGGAAATGGTGCTGAACTGTCTTTCAAAAGCAGGTCTCACACTTAATTTGGAAAAATGTCATTTTGGATCTAGACGTATGAAGGTTTTGGGGCACTTAATAGATGGAGATGGGATTTATCCGGACCCAGACAAAGTAGAAGCAGTGAGGAATTTTCCAAGACCAAAGGATGTATCCGAAGTCAGAAGCTTTTTGGGTCTCTGTTCCTACTATCGCCGATTCATCAAGAGCTTTGCTGACATAACAGGGCCGCTGAACGAATTACTAAAGAAAGGAAAACAATTCAGTTGGAATGACAGACAAGAAGATTCGTTTAATAATTTAAAATCGGCATTGACTTCTGAACCTGTATTGGGCCACTTCGATGAGGCCGCGCCAATTTACGTCCATACCGATGCGAGTGGCTTTGGTATTGGTTCTGTTTTGGTACAGCTAAGGGATGGGTGTGAACAGCCAATTGCATATGCATCCCGAACACTGTCCAAATCGGAGAAAAACTATTCAACAACGGAAAAGGAGTGTTTGGCCGTGGTCTGGTCAATCAGCAAATTTCGACCTTACTTGTTTGGGCGCCCTTTTTCTGTTGTGACCGACCACCATTCTTTGTGCTGGTTAGCGAATTTGAAAGACCCTTCTGGACGTCTGGCCAGATGGGCTCTGCGCCTCCAAGAATATGAGGTCGCTGTCTGCTATAAAAATGGTCGCAAGCACAAGGATGCCGACTGCCTTTCTAGAAGCCCTCTACCAGATACTGCGGAAGAAACAGAGGAAGATATACTTTGTCTGGCAGTGTTGTGTGATGTTGAAAAGGAGCAGCAACGAGATCCATCATTAACAAAAATAATCGCAAATTGTGGAGACCCGAATTATAAAAGATTTGTCATTATCAACAACATACTGTACAAGAAAAATTATGATCCCTTGGGACGACCTTGGTTGCTGGTGGTTCCGAGGACTTTACGTCTAGAGGTCCTTAGATCATCCCATGATGCCCCTACAGCCGGACACCTTGGATTTGCCAAAACGTATGACAGAATACGCAGGAGATTCTTTTGGCCTGGTCTTTATAGAAGTGTTCGTAATTATGTTGGACATTGTAGGGAATGCCAACGGCGCAAGAAAATACCCCAACTACCCCCTGGAAACCTTAAGCCTATAGCCCCTGTTTCCATTCCCTTCCAGAAGATAGGCATGGACTTGCTGGGGAGATTCCCTCCGACTAGGGATGGCAACCGCTGGGTGATAGTTTGTACAGATTACCTTACGAAATACGCGGTAACAAAAGCCATACCGACCGGAGGAGCTGTTGAGGTTGCGAAGTTTATGGTGAACGACGTTGTCCTCAAGCATGGAGCTCCTCGAGAACTGATTACGGACCGGGGACGATCATTCCAAGCCAAAGTCGTCAACGAACTAACAAAAATGTGTGGAATGTCGCATTACTTTACAACGGCCTATCACCCCCAAACCAATGGCTTGACTGAACGATTAAATAAGACCCTGGTTGACATGCTCTCGATGTACGTAGACGTGGACCAAAAGAACTGGGATTCTGTTTTACCTTTTATCACCTTTGCCTATAATACAGCAAGGCAAGAAACTACCGGTTTCTCACCCTTCTTTTTGGTACATGGTCGAGAGGCGGAGACAATGCTGGACGCTCTGTTTCCCTACCAGCCGGATTATGAGGAGGACGAGCATATAAGTCATTTGATGATGGACGCTGAAGAAGCACGGCAGCTAGCCCGCTTACAAACACTCAAAGCGCAGGCTATAGATAAAGAACGTTATGATTCAAGACATAAGCCCGTCTATTACGACGTCGGCGACCTTGTTTGGGTCTTCACACCGGTGCGCAAAGTTGGCTTATCAGAGAAGCTCCTAAAGAAATATTTTGGTCCATACCGAATAACTAAGAAATTATCAGACGTCAACTACGAAGTTACAACGGTGGATGAATCTCGGAGAAGAGCCAAGTACAAAGATGTTGTACATGTCTTACGAATGAAGCCTTACAACGATCCTGAAACCCAGAACGATGAATATCTGGAGACTGTGTGTGTTTCTACGGATGAATTTAAACATCGGGACGATGTTCTTCCGAAGAGGGAGTAATGTCACAAAGTATTTTTATTCAACTATTTTGTAAATATGTAAATGTTCTAACTAGTTTTTCTATTAATTCTTTCTCTTTTTTGTTTGGATCTATGTAAATATTTGACGTCAATTGTTGCGCCTTCTAATATGTAAATTTTTGAGAATTAGTTTTTATTATTAGGCTGACTGTCTAGAGTAAGCTAGGATAAAGCATATAATTGTTGTCGGCTTTTTCTATTTGACAGTGTGTTGAATAAAACTTACTTTTGAGTTTGCTTCGTGATTCCGTGGCTTACCAGCGACAGAATTAAAGAAAAGATCGCCACAATATTTAAAATTAAAAAGAATCTACTTATATATTTGCCTTATTCTGTCTGTTTGTCTGTTTGTCTGAAGCTCACGGATAGAATGCGCGCTCATTGGCTGCCAGGGAACACGTGTCCTCCCTGCCCCCCTCTAGACAACCCTGTTATTCAAAAACCATACATCCAATCGCCATGAAATTCTGGGATATTATTAGGTATATCCCCGGAAAGGTTTTCGAAAAATAATATCTTGAATATCTTGAATATCCTTAGAGTTATTTGCAGAATTGTAGATATAACTCGCAAGCAGCGCCGCCAGACGGTGATAGGCTTAAGCTTGCTGCTCCACCCCTGTTGACCTTGGGTCATCGTGTGAGTCACAGCATGATGCAACAAAAAACACTCTCTCTGGGGATTGCGGCGTCAACAACCTGTAAGTTTGCCTCTTTCATAAACCTGTCTATACAGACCACCCTGACTATAGCGACCACTCTAGACAACCCTGTTATCAGCTGCCTGTCTATACAGACCACCCTGTCTATAGCGGTCACCTTAGGCAACCCTGTTATCAGCAGTGTGATACATCCACCTGTCTATACAGACCACCCTGTCTATAGCGACCACTCTAGACAACCCTGTTATCAGCTGTGTGATACATCCACCTGTCTATACAGACCACCCTGTTAATAGCGACCACCCAAGTCAACGTTTTTAAAATATATTCGCACTCGGGTAAACCCCGGGCGTTGCCCGGGCCATTCGTCTAGTATTTATATAATCACAAAATGAATTATTAATAATGTGAGAGAAAATTTAAATAGAATAATTCTTTAGACGACCCCAATTTTCCGCTGTAAAGGAAGCAATCACGGTATATCCAATTCCATGGTAAATCCACTATTTATCTAAAATAAAGATGAATTCTAATGCATTTTCTAACAACTTTTGAAATAGGTGAATGGAGCACAGTATTATATTCGCTAATATAATTACTTATATATGAATTAATGAGAGAGAAATATATTCCTATTAATCAATTTAATAAAAAACTTATATTGGGTTATATAACATTTTTATTCTTTTATTCTAATATTTCTAAACGCAAGCCGATCATCTACAAGTTCTTTGTCTTTGGAATTTTGAATTTTTACCAAGCCAACCTTCACTAATAGACCAATCCCTGAAGATGATAGACAACTTACAAAATATTTGTAAATGAAAAAAAAAAGAATTATAATACAATATAAGCCATTTTATCCGTAACAATGAAACTTTATCAACAACACAATTACATTTTTCGCAAAAATGAAATTTTATTCACAGAAGAACTACTTTATCCCCAAAAAGGAATCTTTATACATAACAATGAATGCTCTATTTGCAACAATAACATTTTATCATATACAATAAAGCTACCACAATGACTAATTTATACACAACAATGTAACTTTTTCCACAGCAATTAGTACCTCTTTAAAAAACTTTAACCATAACAATGATCTTTATCTTCAACAACAACGTTTTTCAACAACAATGACTGCGGTATGGTAGGTATTTTAACACCTATAAAATGAATACTTTATCCGCAACAATGAAATTGATAGTACAACACATGAATGAAACAAGACACACTTTTAATTTAACAGAACCTACAATACATTATAGTAATATTTCTAACAAACAGCAAAGGTTAGTTATAGAATCTACAATTTCTAAGCAAAACAATAGTATGATACATTAGCGCGCCATCTGTTATCAAAATTCGAAACTATTATAGACGCGTATGATTTTTTGAAAAATAAACAATTTCTACTGTCCTTACTGCAATTTGAAAATTTATGGGAGGCCTGGCTCATCAGTGGTGAACCCTCCCAGCGGTTTCGCCAATTTAATCTACCATTGGAAAAAATAATGGGAGGGACTGGCTCATCAGTGGTGAACCCTCCCGGCGGTTTCACCAGTTTAAGTAGTATTTAGCTAGTACCAGTGGTAGATTAAACTGGCGAAACCGCTGGAAGGGTTCACCACTGATGAGCCAGGCCCTCCCATTAATTTTTCCATTGCAGTAAGGACAGTAGAAATTGTTTATTTTTAAAAGAATCATACGCGTCTATAATAGTTTCGAATTTTGAAAAAAAAAGTATAAACCGGAGAATAGACCTACCAGAAATGTACAAAATAATAGGTACAATTAAAATCCATAATTAAACTTTATTTATGTTATATCGGAAGATATCAGTAACATGAGAAGGTACTGGAGTAATGTAACGTAGGTCTGTTGGTTTTACATATAGGTAAAAACCTATCATTGCATAAGTTCAGTAAATAGCTAAGTATACAAAGTTAACAGCAATATAATTATATTTTATATACGATTTTAAAATATGTGATATATATTTTAGCACATATATATTTAAACTTGCATATAAATTCGGCGTATTATAATTGGCTAGAAGTAAAACTTCTAGATCTTCGTGTTGAAGGACTTGTTATCTCGAAATCTCGAGAAATAAAAGAATTGTAAAAAGTAACCAAACCCTAGATTCCTTATCCATTTAGTCAAAATGTAAAAGCAGGGAATAATCTTTGTTATAAATTAAATTTATGAAAATAATCAATATTTAATTTAAATAATAAGCCACAAGACGGACAATTTTGCTGTGAAAAAATAAACTTTATACACAGTAATACTATTTTATTCATTAAAATCATATTTCATCCAAAACAATGACTATTTATTCCCAACAATGAAACTTTATTTTCACAATAATTACATCTTTATCCTCTAAACTCCATTTACAACAATGGCTACTTCATCCCAATAATGGAATTCCATTCACAAAAATGACTACTTTATTCAAAAATAAAATTTACACAGAAAAATGAAACTTTTATACAACAATTGCATTCTTTATTATCAAAAATAAATACCTCATCCGCAACAATGAATAACTTATCCACAATAATTAGATTTTTTGTCAACAATGAGTATTAAATATTTTAAAATGTCTACTTTATCCACAACAATGAATAATCCATCTGCAAAGATGAAACTCTGTCCACAACATGACGACATGACTACTTTATCCGTAACAATAATATAATTATTACCATTATGAAACTTGATATACAACAATGTCCATCAGAAAAAAAAAGAATATTTATCCACAGTAGTGATAATTTAATCCGTTATAATTTAAAAATTTAGACAAATTAAAGAACGGTAACAATATAAAGAACAACCTTATCAGCGCATTGAAACCTATACACAGTAGTTGCTATTTTATCATTATTTATTTGTAGAAAATAAATTTTATCGGAAATAATGACTAATTTACTCGCTACAAAGAATAATATATTAGCAACAATGAATATTTACCCTCAACAATGATTATTTTAACCGTAACAATTCAACATTGCAAAAATGACACTTAATCACCAAAAATGTACCATTATCCATACAAATGACAACCTTAGCTGCAACAATCAAATTTAATCGGCAACAATAAAACTTTATTTATATCAAAAATATATTTTTATTACCAACTATGAAACTTTACCCAGAAAATAAATATATTCAAAATCTCCAATAATTACTATATCATCTACAACAATGGGAACTTTATCCACAACAATGTGAATAATTCTCTCTCTTCTACAATATAATATACTACTTAATATATTTTTTTTTAATAGCGACTATTCTATCCCAAACAATTGACTTTACGCACAGCAATGGATATTTATCTACAGTAAATATTATTCTATCCGTTACATGAAGCTCAGTCGGTAATAATAATTAGTTTATCCGCAACGATGAATCTTATTGGCAACAGTGAATCTTTATCCTCAACAATGACTATATCATCCGCAGCAATCTAACCTCTTTAACAGAAATGAGTATTTTATCCGAAACAATGAATTTATACATATAACAATGACTAATTTATCCATAAAAAATAAACTTAAATCATAACGATGACTAATTTATCCCCAAATATGAAATTTATTCATATCAATTACAACTTTAATCGCAACAATGAAATTTCATTGGCAACAATAAACTTTACCCAAAACAATTAACCTATTGTTACCAACTCTAAAAATATTTACTCACAACAATGACTAATTTATTCCTGACAAATACTATTTTATCCACACTAAGTACCTTCTCATCCGAAGCATTGATACTATAATCACCAAAATCTATACTCTATCCCTAAACACTGAAACCTTTCGTACCACAATGAATCCCTAATTATCCCTAAAATTTATCCCTAAACACTGAAACCTTTCGCACCACCTTTATCCACAAAAATGGAAATTTCTTTTGCCTCTCTCTCAATGATATTTAATTCAGGACTATTTTAAACTCAACAATGAACCTTTCTCACAACAACAACTACCTAATCGATAGCAACTACTTATCCGCAATAAGGATCCGTATCTACAGTAATGACAACTTTACCCACAAAAAAATTGATCTTTATTTATACACAAATATCAAATGGTATCAATGACTGCTTCTTATTCGTTACAATTATATTTTACTCACAACAAAACTATTTTATCCACAATACTTAAACTAAATTCACAACAATGACAACTTTAAACGCAACACAAAAATTCATTCGTAAACAATGAACCTTTATTCAGAACAATTTTCTTTTTGGCCACAACAATATTTCTTCATCCAAAATAGTGACAACTTCATAGGCACCACTGGAAATTTATCCACAACAATGAATTCTTCATCCTCAACAATAAAACTTTGCCTACAACACTAACTGATTCATTCACAGTGATGACTTTTTTATCTTTTAAATGAAACTTTATCCAAAGTAAAGATAATTTAATCCATAACACTGAAACCTTATTCACACAACAATGACTAATTTATCCTTACAATAAAACCTCATCCACAACAATGAATAAATACCTCATCCGCAACAATAGAATTTTATTTACAACAATTGAAGTAAACGAAAATTTTTTTTTTTTTTTTTTGCGCTACAAATAATATAAATAAAAATACAACCTTCCGCAATGAGTTTATTTTATCTTTTTGAGTATATTTTAAAAGAAACTCATTGCGAAAGGTTGTATTTTTATTTTTATTATTTACAACAATGTGTCTACTACTAGGAATACAGTGCCTACTAGTTTAACACATAATATATTTTATCCAAATTTCCAATAATTTATAATTCTCTATTTCAGTAGTTATACATTTTCATTAGATATATTAGTTGAAATTTAATGACGTCTACTATATAAATTTGTACAAACATCTAAATGGCCAACCTACAATTGAAATTGACGTAAAAAGTAAAAAATCTGACGTCCATTTAATGAAATCTATACTGCATCGAAGTTTATTTTAAATTTACCTGCCAAAGAAGTTTCCTTTCAAAATTAGATAACCCCGTTAAATCCGCAACCCGGTAAATATCGAGGGAGAAAACTTAATTCTTATTTACATAATAGCCCAGGGGTGGCCAACCTGCGGTCACATGCGGCTCTTTGGATGTGAAACTGTGTGTAGTATTTGTATAATTAAAAACTTTATTTATGCGAGTACTATTTATTGTTGGTAAGAAAAAATCTGTGGATCTTTAAAAACTTTGAAATTTTGTAAATTGTAATTTTGACTCTTCTGACTCAAAAGGTTGCCGACCCCTGTGATAGTCTATTGAAACAAAAAGGGATTCATTCGAAAAGTAGATCTTAATGTTATCGTTGTTCAATTTTATATATAAGCCTATATTCAATTAATTATAATTACGGATAATTAAAATTTTCTAGAATAAGTATGAAATTAACAATATTAATGATAGAACTAATGGTAAATTTAAAAATGTTCTATAGGTTATCATTATTTAAAATATTTTCCATTAGAATGTTTTTCGAGGTTTGAAGTAATAAGAAATAGTAAGTAAAAGTAATAAGAAATCGTTGGTTTTCGACTGCTACGACACGGGTTCGATTCCCGCATTGGGCACCTTTTTGTGATTTAAAAAAATGCTCCAATGGCCAACGATTCTTGAAAAAGTCCAACCCCAAGAGTGAATGCAAGTAACCAAACGGGGCTCTGGCACATTCGTAAGTGCAAAGTCGAACTGCTTTTCATATGTGTAGACATGTGGTGCACTTACAGTAAAAGCAGTCGCCTACCTCTATCCACCATGATTATTATGGTCTGTACCACGTGTACTATGGATAAGCAAGAAGAATAATTAACATTTTAGTCAGGAATATTTGAATTGGGCGTATTATATCTAAAATGTATAATTTTTCATTGATACTTTTTGCGTCTTTTATTAAACACGAGCTATAGTCGACAGTATGTGTGTGTGACAATTTTGACATTTAAAAATAATTTATTGACATCTAGTCAACAGCAAAAAGAGAGTTTACAAATAGAGTTAAAAATAAAGAGAAATATTTACACCAGACGAAGACTTCTCTGAAGGGACGTCTGGATCCTATCAGGAACTTAAAGCTGTCTTAAGTTCAGACATGCCCTTGCCAATGACGGAGTTCTTGTCCCCAACATACTCGATGACAATGTTGAGGAAATCAGAGAGTTCTTGAGTATCTTGTGTTCAGGCGAGAGTTCCTCGAGGAGTATCATCCTTTATTGGCTGTCTAGAATCCCGTCAATGATTTCAAAACTGTAAATTTCCTTATATAGGGGGCTCAGGAAAGATTTATCGTTCAGTTGGACGAAAATCTTGTCTAGCTGTTTCCCGTCTTCCGTAACCACAAAGGGTGCAGGATCGGTCTGGAGCTCATGGGTCGTCGGGGCATGTAGCGGAAGCGGGGGGGTGGGGAGGGCTACAACGACAGCATGTGTGTGTTGAACTTTTATATTCTAGTACTAATTTATTTCTATTGAGACTTTATATATTTTAAGGATTTGAAGCCTCATCTGATATAGGCTTGACATTGAATTTAAACAGTAATATATTATGATGCATTAGCGCGCCATCTGTTATGAATATTCTTCGAAACTATTATAGACGCATATGATTCTTTTAAAAATTAAACAATTTCTACTGCGCTTACTGCAATTAAAATTTATTGGAAGGGCCTGGCTCATCAGTAATGAACCCTCCCAGCGGTTTCGCTAATTTAATCTATCATACCGCTGTTATATTGCATTTTGAAGTAATATATATTTGTAATAGGGCATATATAAGGTATTATAAAAGAATGTATCCATCAATATTTCGGTTAGCTCAACACCATCGTTTATATATACATGGCGCCAAAACATAATATTTCTGTAAAATTATATTCCTATGGATTAGTCTCTATTTTTGATAAACGGTAATATATAATTAAGAAAAACACATCTTCTGATTGCACAATTAAATTTTTCTGAAGGCTTGGGACATTTCTTTGAATAAATATCAATTGATCGTTGATTTTTAATTATTAATCAACGATTAGTTCATATTTATTCCGACAGATGGCGAAAGCCATCAGCAACATTTAGATGCGCGATCAGGATATGCCTTTTTCTCTACCTGATACCATTATAATTCCACTTTGTTAATATATAAGTTATTTTCCTGGTCTAATAACCTACTTTGTGACACAGTTTGCTATTGGGTGTTGAACGTTGAATTTGATTTGCATGAAACCTCAGTTAGTTCATATACACATATAGTTAGTTTTTAAGAATATTGTGAAATATGAATGCATCGCCATTTGGAAAGGATGCGCGGGGGGAGGCCCGGGAGAAGTACGCGCGGATTAGGTTGTTCTTAGCTGCTTTTTGTAAACATACTACGCTAGCTCCCGTTATTCTCTTCTTTGTAACCTTACTTTAAATAAACTATATTTAATCTCAACATCGAACTCTACTCAATTTATTCAACTCTACAATATAATTATTTCTAAGATATTTAAAAATATATATAAAATCACTCTGCTCTATCTCAAAAATGTGATAATATATTGTCACGCCTAAAATTAGAAAAGACAAACTTCAGAATAACACAGCAATTTATTTAAGGTACAAACACAAATCAACATTTATAAGATACAAATTTATGCAATGAGAGAAGTTTCCAGAGTAGCAAAATATGAATAATATGAATATCAAACAATTAATAATTTGTATATAAAATATAATAAAAACTCTGTATAAAATATTATATATATTATATAATATACAATATTTATAAAGATATAATAAAACACAAATTGTTATTTTATATCATAATATTAGTTTAGGAACTAGTGTAATGTTTTATATTTTTATCCTAAATAAATTACAAATAACAGTAATAAATGACAGAGACAAGATATTGAACACTTTTTGTCTTCAACTTAATAGAAAGCTTCAAACTAATTCAATATAGTGAATGTAGCTTTAAAGATATATATATTTATTTAATTTATATTTCTATTTTATTATATATGTATATATATATATATATATATATATATTAAAAATAAAGAAGGCATCTCCTGACCACGAGCACATGTGCTTTTTAGATGGCAGAGCGCCATCTATATAGTGTACATCCACTAGATGGCGCTCTGCCATCTAAAAAGCACATGTGCTCGTGGTCAGGAGATGCCTTCTTTATTTTTAATATGAACACCTGACCCACTTATATTTTATTTTTTCTATTGTTTTTTCATATATATATATATACACTAATAACATATTGTGTTATTATGTGCATATATTGCCTTAATATATGCGTGCATGTACTAAAATTAGAACGATACAGAGAAGATTAGCATGGTCTCTGAGCAAGGATGAAACGCAAAATCGTACAAAGTATGTGTATAATATATTTTTAAAATATTAATGTATCAAATTCATTGAAAATATATTTTTCAGATTATGTTTAACAAGGAAAATTGACATTGAACGACAATTCCGATAGTTCAAATCAGGTATATAATGTAGAAGGAATTCTTTTTCTAAACCCACATAGTGAAATTATACTCTATGAGGTTTTTTTATACGAGTATATAAAAAATAAGGATTGTGTTTATATTAGGGGAGAGGAGATACAATCATTGAAAAAACTTGAAAGAAGTGAAAAGTTGTGTTGATGTAGCCGGTCGTCTGTTTTTTGAAGGAGACAGAAGCAATTTTGTTCACACTTGGTTATCTCGTGTATCTTCAATAAAGGTCATTGAATATTGCCACGTGGAAAATTAGGGAAGACAAAAACTTCAGGAGGAAACAAAAATGTATTTCAGGGAAGGACAAACTATCAAAGGTAAACAAAGATAAGCCACGAGGGAAATTTAGAGTCGCAAGATATAAAACATAAAAATGACCACTCTGTTAAATAAAAAATAATAAAATTAAGAAATACTATGTTACATAAATAAAATTAATGAATACTATGTTACATAGCTTCTTCCCTATGGGAGCTGTGACCCACAGCTAGCAATTATTGTAGATACTGACGTGGATTTGACGTGCTTCTGCCAAGGATTCCATCGAAGTCTTGGAACTTTGTCCCTAGTATCTTTGCGTCCATTTTCTTGCGGCGTGAAGAGCGGCTTTGTCGTCGTATCGTCTATAGGGACATCGTCATCTTCGAGGGAAGTCTTGGCTTTAGCACGGCGGTGGAATCCTGATGTCAGTCTCCGAAAATGTAGATCACAGCACCCATAGCTTCAAGGTCTTCTCGGCGATCTTCAGTTTGTCTTCCCTAACTTATCCAGCATCTCCACCAAAATGCCACGTGGAAAATTAGGGAAGACAAAAACTTCAGGAGGAAACAAAAATTTATTTCAGGGAAGGACAAACTATCAAAGGTAAACAAAGATAAGCCACGAGGGAAATTTAGAGTCGCAAGATATAAAACATAAAAATGATCACTCTGTTAAATAAAAAAATAATAAAATTAAGAAATACTATGTTACATAAATAAAATTAATGAATACTATGTTACAATATCAAATATATTTCGGAGAAATTATGTAAATTCTTATATAAATACTAAAAGATAAAAATTCCTTAAATTTTGTCCAGTAGTGTGCATTGAAAATTAAGGAAGAGGTTGACAGAAATAAATGATTAAGTCTATCATTTAATTTATTTTATAAAGAGTGACAGTGCACCATATATACATAAGGCTGTTTTAGCGCGGTATTTTCTTTTATGAATAAAACAACTTTTCTTTGCATTTAGAAGGGCTTGTCTAATAGTTCTTTGAATATATCTTTGCCAAGAATTGCTTAGCATTCCTGGGTGTATATAAGCCATACAGCTCGATGCATTATTAGATATGACAGAGAGAGTGAACTGACAAAACCAGTGAGAGGATTCACTTCTAATGAGTCAGCCGTATTTTGATATTTGAGATTTTAAAAAATGAAACAATTGTATAGATTGGACATTTTAAACTAACCTTAGATTCCTTTGGATATTCAGTATTAATAACATTTGTTAATTAGAATGTATTTTAATTATTCCTAGTACATATGGTACAACCTATAATAATCATAGTAGAAAGTTAGCGACAGCTTTTACTGTAAGTATACATGTCTACCCATGTACAAAAGCATTTCGACTTTTACATTATAAGTGTGACAAAGCCCCGTTTAGCTACTTTCACCGAGTGGCAGGATTGATTTATTTGAAAATAGAAATCATTGAAACAATATTTTTATCTAGAAAAAAGTGACGAATGCGAAATTCGATTTTTGATCGGGACTTTCGAAATTCGACGATTTGAACCATTTTTCTCTCAACCTCTATACTCTATGTATATAAATATTGTAAAAGGTATCATGCATATACCTAAGATGATCTTTTTAAAATAGTGCAGACTGTGCACTTTTGCATGTATTAACAAGATGTCAATAAAATTATTTTAATTATCTATGTATATAAACTATGACACACCTATGAAGAATAGAATTTTGTTTATGTGAGGTTCTATAAAAAAATATCAATTATATTATTGAAAAACTTTAAATTTACGGTTCTGTCTCTCTCTCGATATGAGAATAAAAAATCAAAAATAATTCTACAATCGATATAACTACCATAGGGCTATTGTGAATACAGCCTCCATTTGATCAATTAAATAGTTTTTGTCATTCGATTAGACTTCCAATTTATTGGGTGGCCTGAAGTGCAATTAAAATTTTTACTCTTTTTTTACTTCTTCAGAATAAATATTTTTTAAGGGAGAAATAATTTTTATCTTCATGTGTTTTTTTGTGTGTATTGAATTTAATTTAGCTTTCTTCTAATTGAAGACCCAAACTCTCTCTCTCTCCATTTTTTTATTTGGAAATAATGAAATGTCATTTGGATGACGTGTGGGAGAAAATTAATTATTTAAATGAATTGCCAAGGCGCGAAGGTTTGCGGGGATCTATTGGAAAGGTTTTTATAATTTTTTCTAGCTTCGTTCTTCTTCTTTTTATTATTATCTTGGTTCTCACACCTATATATGGACATTCCTTTTATCTAATATACTATGCTATTTCCTATAACGAGAGAGAAAGGAGGACGAAGTTAAAAAGTGCATATATTAAAATATCTTGGATACAAGCCTTTTCCAACTTTGAAGTTTTAAATTTTTCATTATGTGTGAACGTTCCTTCCCTGAATTACGATTTAATAATATGAGTAAGCATTCTTCTAGGTTTAAGTTTCTTGTACGATTTCATTTTTTATCTTTCGAGCTAAAATGCTCTTCATCAGGAGCACAGAGAAGTAAAACTTCCAGCAGGTTCGTATCTCTCTCTACCTCTGACGAATAGATATTTCGAAAGCTTGTGAAAATGATAGACTATAGTTTTGAAAAATGTTCAAATTCGTCCTAATACTTATTTTTATACAGCAAGTAGAGTAAGATAAATACTGCTGGCTGGAGTAAACCTCCTTTTTGTGTCTGGATGCTATATTTATGGCGAACTAACTAACTTAGTCCCTATTTCTGCTCCGCGCTTATGGAATTGAAGACTTGGGGCGATGGCGACGACCTTTCATATTAAATTTTACTTTTCCTTTTTACTAATAATTGTATATAGTTGCGGAACTACTGGTTTCCTGTGCTGCTCTTTACCTGATATTGCACCTTGTACGGAGAATCTGTATAAGACTAATGTCTTAATAAAGGCTTTGTGTGTGTGTGTGATAAATACTGCTGCTTGTTGTTAACTCATTCTAGCTACCTTCTCTTCCTTCAATGCCTTCCTCTACTGAGGGTAAGCCACAAGGTCTCTCCATACCTTCTCCACCATCCTCTTCATCTCCTCGTATGTGTGTCGTCCAGTCCATTGTTTTAGATCGTCTGTGTACCCCTGTCATCTCCTTCCCCTCGATCTCTTCCCCTGGAGCTTTCCCTCCAGCACTGTCAGCAATGTCTCATTTCAGGTTCAAAAGATAGTAAAGGTTATGCTAATAATGGTTGGGAAGGGCCATATATATTTATACACTAAAAGAGGTAAACCTTTAATTATGTAGTAGAAATATGACATTATGTGTTTATCACCTTAGTAAAAGTGTTGGGCTATTAGTTGAAGCTGGACTAGATGATGTAATAGTATAAGGAAGTAGTCAATTATCCCACTACATCTGCCGATTGAAGTGGATATATAGAAGCACGCGGAGGCGACGCGAACAACAGGAAAGTATCTTTATTTTTACTAAAAAAGGGGGAGGGAGGAGGGACTGCCCGCTGGGCAGCTCGGTGATTGGCCGGCCGTGACGTAGTGGTGACGTAGTTCCTCTCAGGCGGAAGTGGGCATATTCAACATGCCTTCATTCCCCCACTTTGGATATGTCGGGTAGTATGCCAGTATCCAGACAATTCATAGCTGCACAAGCATTCTGATGTGCAGTCCTTTTGAGGCCCTTGGTGAAGATGTCGGCCAGGTTGTCGTTGGTAGAGATGTAATCCACATGGATGTCTCCACTGTTGAACTTTTCTCTTATATAATGATACCGTATGTCAATGTGCTTCGACCTATTGTTTTCTATGTTGTTTTTAGAAAACTCGATGGCAGCTCTATTATCACAGAATATTGTTATTGGGCGTGAGGCGTTAGTCAGGCATTTCAAATTCTCTAATATTTGTGCTATCCAAAATATTTCCTTAGTGGTCTGGGCGAGAGCAATGTACTCAGACTCCATTGTAGATAATGACACGCAATTTTGCTTTTTAGATCTCCATGACACTAAACAACCATTAATAGTAACAGCTGACCCGCTGGTTGATCGTCTATCATCTATGTCATTAGCCCAATCTGAGTCGCTAAATGCTAGTATATCATCAGACCCTCTTTTATAGATGAGTGAAACATTCTTAGTAGCTTGAAGATATCTTAGTATATGTTTAGCAGCTTGCCAGTGTCGTTCGCCTGGGTTACTACAGAATTGTGCTAATTTAGTTACGGCAAACGTCATATCAGGCCTCGATGAGTTTGCAAGATATAGCAGAGACCCTATAAGTTCTCTGTAAGGGACGTGTTTTATCTCATCCTTTTCCTTATCAGTTGTTGGACAGTCTTTCTTTGTAATCGGGATGGAGTTATCTAATGGAGTAGAAACGCCCCTACATTCCACCATATTAAATCGTTCGAGGATCGACATGGTGTATTTTCCTTGTGAGAGGATTATTGTGTTTTCATCTGGATAACTTATTTCTACACCTAAGAAATATTTGATGGGTCCTAAGTTCTTTATCTTAAATTTTTCTCTAATCTTTTCCTCAATATTTGTCAGAATGTCCTCGCTTTCCGCGAACAAAGCTAGATCGTCGACATATACGGCGATAACCGCCTTATCTTCAAAAGTGTATAAACAATTACAAGCGGCTAAACGACGAAATCCAATATCTTCAAGAGCTTTATCTAGTGTGCAGTACCATTCGAGACCGGACTGACGTAAACCATATATTGGACGATTTAGTTTAAGAACTTTGCCCTCACATTTCTCGTCGTTAGATCCATCTGGTGGGCTCATATAGATTTCTTCATTCAGTTCGCCGTACAGATATGCATTGTCGACGTCGAGGTGTCGATTGTACCAATTTTTATTTATCGTCAATGCAAAGATCATTCTGATGACCGAAAAATTTATTACTGGCGAATATGTCTCAAAAAAGTCAACGTTTCGTTTTTGAGAAAAACCTCTCGCAACTAGTCACGCTTTAAATCTTTCAACGTCCCCTTTTGAGTTAGTCTTTATTTTAAATACCCATCTACTGCTAATTGGGCGCTTGCCAAGTGGTAGGTCGGACAACGTCCATGTATTTCTATCCTCAAGACTTCTCAATTCATCCTTCATGGCCCTTCTCCAGTACGGTGCCTCTTTGCTGTTTATGGCTTGTTCGAAAGTTGTGGGTTCGATGATATCTAGGAAATGCAGTTCTGCTTTTGGCTTTCCAGCACGTCCATAAGGGTTTCGTACAATTCTTTTAGGCCTAGTTTGAACAATGTCGTCGTTGTTTACCCCCACTAAATCCTGATCACTCGTATCATCATTACGTTCTCTTTCCGATTCAGGTTTTAGATCTATATCTCCTTCAAGCTGGTTATCGGGTTCTATCCAAATATGGTTGTATCTTTCAGGTTCATCCTCAACCTTGGTCCACTTCAGTCCCATCTTGGATTCGTCAAATTTGACATGCTTCGTTTGGATTAAGTGTTGAGTTTCTGGACACCAAAGACGATAGCCTTTAGTCTGGGAAGAATAACCAACAAGAATGCACCTATTTGCTCGATTGTCCAGTTTCTTTCGCCTTTCTGTGGGGATATGACTATATGCTAAGCACCCGAAAGCTTTTAAGTGGCGAACACTCGGTTTTCTTGATGACCAAAGTTCATCGGGTACTTTATCTCCTAGGGCGCTATTGTAGCACTTGTTTCTTATATAAGCTGCAGTGTTTACTGCCTCTGCCCAGAATCTCTGAGGGAGTTCGGCGCTATGTAAACAAGATCGGGTTATGTCCAACAACACGCGATTAGCCCTTTCTGCAACGCCGTTCATAGGTGGCGAGTATGTGTTCGTTAGCTCGTGTTTGATGCCAAGTTGCTCTAGCCTAGTTTTAAATTCATGGTTGCAATATTCGAGTCCATTGTCGGATCTTAGCACTTTTAGCTTATGTCCGGTTTCTCTCTCAGCCCTAGCGAGATACGAGTCGAAGTGTTTCAGCACTTCGTTTTTATGTTTAAGGCAAAACAGGATATCTTTCTAGAATAATATCATCAATGAATGTTAGAAAATATGCGCTTCCTCCAATAGATCTAACAGGCATTGGACCACAAATATCAGTGTGAACTAATTCTAACGGCCTTTTAGATCTTATATTCCTAATGGGTTTGTGTGGCTCTTTCGTGGACTTTGCTACACAACAATCATCACACAGACTTCGATCCATCGAGGAGATCTCTAACCCCTTAACTAATTCCCCCTTTGCCATTCTCTCAATTGCGTCATTGTTTACATGACAGAACCTCTGATGCCATAGTTCTAATGTTTGTTTTTGTGAACTCTTTTGACTGTTAAACAACTCAGCGTTTGGTAAAATGACTCTACCCTTCATGGCATATAATCCATTTTCATCATGTGCTATTGCAACAATTCGGTTCTCCGAATCGAAAACTTGCGCTCTTCTGTTCGCAAAATTAACTATCTTGCCCGTATTTTCCATGCTCGAGACTGACAATAGGTTTCGTCGCACATTAGGGACATACAGCACATTACATAGTTTTAGGTCAACGTGGTGCTTACCCACATAGGCCTTGAACTTGATGTCGCCGCATCCTTCCGCTCGTGTAGTCCCGCTCGCTGTTAGGATCGGATCCGACGTTATTCCTTGGAAGTTGGTGAACCACTCCCTTTTGTTACACACGTGGTGAGTCGCGCCGCTGTCGATCACCCAAGAGTTGTCAGGGATGGCGCAGGATAGGGCTGTTAGCATTTCGCTTCCCGCTATCTCGTGAGTGCTAAATCTCGGTGGTTGGAAATTTGGAGCTGGAGTTTTAGCCTTTCCTCTGCATGATCTCGCGATATGTCCTTCCTTGCCGCACTTGTAGCAGGTGAAATTTTTCTTCTTCTTGTCTTCCTTCCTGGTCGTTGTCCCGAACTGCAAAGCTTCATTTGTGTTATACACACGTCGGGCCATCCGTCTCTCGTATTCTGCTAGCAGAACATGTTTTACCTTGCTAGAGATGAATTCCTTGTCTTCTACGTTGCTGAAGGTCATGATGATTCCGTCGTATGACTCCGGTAGGCCAGTAAGCATTGAATAGGCGAGGTCTTGATCCTGCATTTCTGCGCCTGCCTCTCTTAAGTGATCCGAACAGATCTTCAGTCTCCCCAAATAGTTCGTCATCGTCTCTTGTTCTTCGAATCTTATGGAGATGAACTGCTTCTTCAGTTGGAGGATTCTTGACCTTGACTTGGGTTCGTATACTTGTTCCAAGGTATCCCATGCTTCTCGTGCAGTGGTACAGTCCATTATATGAATCTGTTGGCTCGGTGAGATCGTCAGTGCTATCATAGCCAACGCCTTTTCTTGCTTCATGTTGAAGATTGTTCTTGAGGCTTCTTCATCGGGTGCTGGCTCCGTAACATACTTCCAGAGTTCTCTTTCGATTAGCATCATCTTCGTATTATACTTCCAGCTTCTGTAGTTCTGATCATTGAGTTTCTCGAGGGGCGTGTTGATCAGCGTCGAGGTCATCTTGCACGTGGTGTCTCGAATTAACCACGCTCTGCTACCAGATGTTGGGCTATTAGTTGAAGCTGGACTAGATGATGTAATAGTATAAGGAAGTAGTCAATTACCCCACTACATCTGCCGATTGAAGTGGATATATAGAAGCACGCGGAGGCGACGCGAACAACAGGAAAGTATCTTTATTTTTACTAAAAAAGGGGGAGGGAGGAGGGACTGCCCGCTGGGCAGCTCGGTGATTGGCCGGCCGTGACGTAGTTCCTCTCAGGCGGAAGTGGGCATATTCAACATGCCTTCAAAAAGAAATTACAAGTGACGATAAAGAATGAGCTACAACACCAGTATTGGCAAATTAAGATGAAGGCAACCCCGTATACCATGGTTTCGGGCTCTGGCTCTCATCTATACAGGGGCGACCTCGATTTCATAACAACCTTATATATATACACCCTTGTTTATATCAAAAGTTAAAAAGGCATATACCTGACCTCTAACATGAGAACCATGGCAGAGCGCCATTTTTTTTCATACATTTGTTATAACATCATCCTCACCCTGATTCAATTCTTAATTCTCGAGTAAGAAAACTATTTCTATACATCGTTTTATTTTCATCATAAAAAAATTAATATTTCATAATTATATATGGGACAAGATGGCGATGAAAGTAGGACATACCATATTATCAAAAAAAAAAAAAAGAGAATATCCTGACCGCTCATATTAACGCTTTAGATGGTAAACTCCGCCTTTGCCGGTCCCAAGCCCGGATGAAAAAGGAGGAGGGGGAGCAGTAACAAACTCGCTAAAAAACCTGGGCTCAGCTGGCCCAGATGATAGTACCCTGTAAGAGCTCCTAATCCAGGGATACAGGATGAGCAGCGTTTGTACTCCATGTTAGGAGCGGCTGCACATTGCATCTGTTTCTCATGTCGGGAGCGGCCATTTTATATTGGAGCTAAGTCGGCCTGCTACAGTGCTCCCAGTCTTAATGACAAAGGCATTCTACTTCACCTAGTCATGGTGGTTGTCAAACAGACACCATCAAAGGTCACAAATTGATAGCCTAATATGATTGAGTGGAGCTAAGGAAGAAGAAGATGGTAGATCGCCATCTGGTGGAACAATTCTATTTTGATATCAACACCTGACCTGTTATATATATTTTTTATATTTTCGCATACTTTTATACTCGTACCAGTAGATTATATGGCTATGGATCAATCATCTTGAAGAGCCTAATTGAGGAGGTACATCATTCTTTGAACAGATTCATTTAATACAATATTTATATTCTTAAATATTCCGATGGACAAAATTTGAAAAAATGGATAGTCGTTGAGTAGCAGGTCGTCTATTTTTTTTAAGGAGACAGAGGCAATTTTGTTCATCCTTGGCTATCTCTTGTGTCTTCAATAAAGGTGACTGTGAATCAAATATCTTTCAGAGTTATTATCTGAATCCTGATATACATGCTTAAACGTACAACTTCCTTAAGTTTAGTCCATAAGTGTATTAAATATCACATTTTTAGGTTTATAGTTCTTAAATTTTTCTTTTTTATTTGCGACAGACCGATGCTTTTAGTTAGCACTTATTTTCAGGGTGTTATAAATAAGTGGATATTTTGTAAACAAGTCAACAAGAATATTTTCAATTACTTAAATAATGATGAAGATATCGAATTAAAACTTCAATACAATCAAATTATGAATATAAATTCAGAATAATAAAATTTAAATGTTAGAGAATATATTGTCTTGAACCTTTTTATAATCCCTTCATTAAAATTTCAAACAAATTATATTCCAAACACCATATATAAAAAATAATTGTTGAAAAAACGGAGGATTTTGTTTTTCAGAAACCCAATTAATTCAATTGGAAAACTTTCTTAAGAGTTAGGTGAGTTTTTATGGTATGGAATGTGACCTAGGAGAATACCGCTTTTCTTTGAAAATAATCAATGATAGCGCGATGATGTAAATGAAATTGGTTTGGATGGACCATTGCTAATGATAAAATGATTGAAATTAATGGATGGAATCCACGCAAGATAACGCCAGGCGAATCTTCCTTAAACCTCGCTGCTTCCTTCCTCTTTTACATTTATTTGAGGAGGAGCAGGTCTCTGGGGAGACATTCCTTTTTAGGAACGGAATTTTATTTTCTTCATAAACTCCTAGAATGTTTGCAAGGCTCATTCGAAAAAGAGTAGGCCATAAATTCTTTTGCCATTTATTGCTGTTCCTTGTATATTTAATTTGAATATTTCCCTGCCAAAATTCTAAATAAATTACATATACGTTATGTATTGTTTATAAATATAATATAGATTAGAGATATATTTTAGAGTGTATTTGTTGTGTATGTAAATTAACTCATATAAGGGACAATTTTAGAAAAATTTCAAAATTTTATCAATGCCGTAAATTCTATCCCCCAAGATGACTGGTGTAAGTGCTTCGATAATTAGTTTTCACGGATGAAATATTGCATAGGTGCTAAGGGTTAATACTTTGAGAAACTCTGAAATTTGAAAGTTGCAGCTTTAAGTAAATAAGTGTTTGCAAAAACGTTTGGAGTGACCCTTGTATGTACTATAAAGTTTGAAAGATCGCGTGCGAATCATTTTTAACGCATTGCCAAATGTTTTATGTTTATTTTTCTTGACGAGGACAACATATTTTGGTCGAAACGTTGAGAAAATAAAACTTTTCCTGGCTGAAGTGGCTCTTATTTTTAATCGTTTGGTTCCAAGTTTATTTTTCATAATCTTTATTTCGATGTGTTTAACTTTCTCATAAAAACATGGGAGCTTAGTGTTCAATTGAGAAATTAATTATTAAACTTAGTATGAAAGAGATGAATTTATAACTTTTTGACTTTACATATTATTATTTTAATAAATAGCCAAATATACAAAAAAAAACTTAGTATTATATATATTTGAAAACAAGAACTGTGAATAAAAGTCTGGTTAACGTTTCACAAAACACTGATGCGATGTTCGGTACAAGAATTTCGCAGTGATGATTCTTTTGTGGGCTGTTGCAAGGATTTTAGTCAGATCACTAAATATCAGAAAGAAGAGGGTAAAAGTCTCCTTCAATTAACTTTATTCAAAACCATGTTAAGCGGACAGGGGAAAACACAAAACTGGTCATCAGACCAGGCCGCGCGCTAATTTTTTGTTGCCGGCTGGCGCCGCTGGGGTTTGTTTGTTTGATGTTACCCGATCCGTCGTCTAGCCGACGTACCGAAGTGAATCTCCAATATTTCACAAGAACAATGAAAATTATATACAAGAGATCCTTTTCAAACACAAGAGCTCATCTATAGCCATTGCTACTCTGTGTAATATTCCAAGATTTAGTGCAGAGTCAAGTTGAACTACTGAACGAAGAATTTTTAAAATATTAACAAGGAAAATATTTTGAAGAAGGATTTTTATATTTGATGAAATAATTCGCCATCTTTTGTTGGAAATTATAGATATTTATATAACTTATGTTTATTTTCAAAGAGAAATGTGTGCGATAAATAGGTTATAATTCCAAAAGAAACGATATTTATATTACAAAAATTAAATATATAAATAACATATCAACATATATAGTCACGACCGTCTTTCCTCAATTCCTCATCGCTGTCACGGATGCGCGCGCATCATCATTATGATCATTATCATTATCTAATGATAATAATAATAATTATTATTATTATATTATTATTATTATTTTATTATCAACATATATAGTCACGACCGTCTTTCCTCAATTCCTCATCGCTGTCAAGGATGCGCGCCCATCATCATTATGATCATTATCTTCTATAGAAGCTTCTATCTTTATAATTATGTATATTTACAAAAAGTCGATTCGCTCGCGCCTCTAGCGGTGAAAATGAGGGGTAATACCAGCTGACCTAATGTACATGTAAAGTTTGGAGCGGGACGTTTCACAAGAGTGACATCCACGGCTCCAATTTATAATTGTAACAAATAGTATTTGAATAAAAACATTCAATCGGGTAAAACACGGGCGTTGCCCGGATATTCGGCTAGTATATATATATATATATAACATTTTTAATATATCATTCTTATATTTTATTTATAATTTATAAATGTATAAATATTATTCATATTATTAATATTATTGAATTTATAAATATTTTTAAAAATCAATTTGATTTATATTTTTTTTTTTTCTTGAAGATAGAAATTGCCTGGCCGGCATTCATATTTTTTCAATTTGCGTAAATACGCTAAACACATGAATAAACAATAGAAAAAAAGCACATGTGCTCGTGGTCGGGAAATGCCTTTTTATTTTTAATATCAACACCTGACCCACTTATCTTTTATTTTTTTCTATTGTTTTTCCATATGTTAAGCGTATTTACACAAATTTGGCCTTAAATACCCATTTCTTGATTTCTCAAGAAGCCTCTGGGACCAAAAATATTTTTGGTCGCAGTGGTTAAAGCCTACTCCACGCTGACCTGCGCCAACAGCGCGAAACGCGTTTGTGAATAGCTTTTCTTGATTATATCACGGAGCAAGCTAAATAAATGTTTAGTTTATTTGTGCTCCACTAGATGGCGCTCTGCCATCTAAAAAGCACATGTGCTCGTGGTCAGGAAATGCCTTTTTTATTTTTAACTAGATGAATGACCCGGGCAACGCCCGGGTTTACCCGATTAAATGTTCTATTCAAACACTATACAAAACTGTGCGCGCGCACAGGGAAGTCACGTGCTCGCCGGCAGCTAACGGTCGGTGGGAACTTGGACTGTCCAACCGGCCGGCAGCCGAACGATTACATTTTCTCGAAGGGGGGGGCAGGGAAGTCACGTGCTCGCCGGCAGCCAACGGGCGCGCGCCGCCGTCAGATCGCCCGCGTTCTAGAGGGCGCTGCTCGTGAGCTAAGTAGAATAATTTGAATATATAGTTTTAATAATTGATTTATATATTTTTTAAAAAAGCCTATCGTCATCACCGTTATTTTTACCTATGTATGGAAATTTTGGTTTGAATTAGTGAACTACTGCGAAATTGCATACCGGGCATACAGACCAACAAACAGACAAACATACAAACATTAATTTTTATATATATAGATATATATATATACTAGCGGATGTGTACCCGACTTCGCCCGGGTTTTATCCGAGTGAAAGTTTGCCTAGCGAATATTATTGATAATAATATTCCGGAACACAAAGAATATAAAAATATCTAGAGATATACTACATGATCCTAGCCAAAAGGCCGAGAAAGATATTTCATATACGAGGTGTGTTCAAAAGGTATCGCGACTTTTAAATTTTCGCGGGTTACGAATATTCGAATTTAGATCTTTATGTGGCTTTATGTTGGTACTCATGTCTCTCACTTATACCGACAAGCTCGGCCATTTTGAATGTTCACTTAATTGTTGACAGCGGCTTTGCTTGCAGGTGTTTTGGATCGTCTTCGATTTTTACCTATTAAAAAATGGATCAAAGAACCTGTATCAAATTTTGTGTGAAAAACGAAATTGAGTGCGCGGATGCATTCCGAATGTTGACTGTGGAATACGGAGAAGCTACCTTGGACCGAAGCAACGTTTATCGGTGGTACAAAATGTTCTCAGAAGGCCGAGAAGATGTGAACGACGAAGAGCGTTGCCGGACGCCCGAGCACTTCAACAACAGACGAAAAAATTAATGAAGTGGACAAAATGATATTGGCCAATCGTCGAATCACCATTAGAAAAGTTGCTGAGGACCTAAACATATCGATTGGCTCGTGCCATTCGATTTTTATCAATGATTTGGGCATGAGACGGGTCGCCGCGAAATTCGTACCAAAATTGCTCAATTGCGACCAAAAACAGCATCGCATGAACATTGCTAATGAGATGTTGGACTCTGTCCGCGACGACCCAAATTTGCTCCAGAGGGTCATAACTGGTGACGAAGCGTGGGTTTATGGTTATGACGTGGAAACCAAAGCTCAATCATCTCAATGGAAGCTGCCGCACGAACCAAGACCGAAAAAAGCGCGCCAAGTTCGGTCGAATGTGAAAGTTTTGCTGACAGTTTTCTTCGATTGCAGGGGCGTGGTGCATCATGAGTTCTTGCCACAGGGTAGAACGGTCAATAAGGAATATTACCTGCAAGTTATGCGCAATTTGCGCGAAGCAATCCCCAGAAACGCCCGGATTTGTGGAGGAACAAAAATTGGCTTTTGCACCACGATAACGCCCCTGCTCACACATCGTTGCTTGTGCGCGACTTTTTGGCCAAAAACAACACACTAATGATGCCGCAGCCACCGTATTCCCCAGATCTGCCCCCCTGTGACTTTTTCTTGTTCCCTAAACTGAAGAGGCCCATGAAAGGACGACGTTACGCTACGCTTGACGAGATAAAGACGGCATCGAAGGAGGAGCTGAAAAAGATTTTTAAAAATGATTTTTTGAAGTGCTTCGAAGATTGGAAAAACTGTTGGCACAAGAGTATAATATCTCATGGGGATTACTTTGAAGGGGACAAAATAGGTATTCATGAATAAATAAATAATTTTTGAAAAAACACAAAAGTCGCGATACCTGAATATACCTTAAAGCCTTGTATAAAGATATGTACTTTGGAAAAAACTTTACAACCTAGGCATAAGTTACCAATTCATAAGTACGATCAGAAGTTACTACGAACAAGCAACTATAGCTATCAGATGGAAGGGATCATTCACGGAAAGTATTAAGATAAACTCGGGAGTCCTCCAGGGAGAACCACTTTCCCCACTGCTCTTTATATTATTTATCACGGACTTAATCGAAATTTATAATAATTCAGACCTGCCGAGTGTAAATTTGCCAGAATTTGGAGATATCCATTTATTGCTGTACGCCGACGACATAGCAATTATAGGTGAGTCCAGGATAAACCTCCAAAAGAAGATCAATATACTGAAAGAATATCTCGATGAGAACTTAATGACACTAAATTAGTCCAAGTCAAAGATTATGGTGTTCCGTAATGGAGGTAAACCCTCAAATAAGGATAGATGGTTCTGGAATGATAGACCCATAACAATAACTTCGAGATATACATACTTGGGATTCCCTCTGACACCAACAATAACAACTTCTCACCCGGCAAATTACTTTAAAGGAAAAGCACTTACAGCAATTAACGCCACACACCCAATATTAATAAAGATTCCATCCTTCAGTGTAGCATATAAAAGCAGAATGATCCAATACAATATTAGAGCTCTGAGAAGCGGTCTGGTGGATTAAATTGGCGAAACCGCTGGGAGGGTTCACCACTGATGAGCCAAGCCCTCCCAATATATTTTTCATCGCAGTAAGGACAGTAGAAGTTCGTTTTTATGTATAAAAGAAACATTCGCGCTTTTAAATCCTTTTATTTTATATGTATGGATGGCGCGTTATTGCTTTGTGTTAATTTATTCCTAATGACCTTGTCTTTATAGTTTGCTGAAGAGCATTGCTCGAAGCAGATATTTGAATGTAATTCTACTGTCCTATAAGCTTATGTCCATAGTTTACTTGAAAAACATTTCTGATATTTCATCCTTCAGTGTAGCATATAAAAGCAGAATGATCCAATACAGTATTGAGCTCTGAGAAGCGGTCTGGTGGATTAAATTGGCGAAACCGCTGGGAGGATTCACCACTGATGAGCCAAGCCCTCCCAATATATTTTTCATCGCAGTAAGGACAGTAGAAGTTCGTTTTATGTATAAAAGAAACATTCGCGTTTTTAAATCCTTTTATTTTATATACGTACTATAATACTAGCGAAATACAATGCAAAAAATACATCTCGGTATCCACAATTTTTATATGACTAAATAAGAGATTACTTTCTGAATTTGTCAAATAATTATTCTTATATTTCAAGATGTCCCTAAGATTTAGTTTAAAGAAAATATATTTTTCAAGATAACGTTGAAAGACAAGACGAGATAACTTACACTAATGTTTTAAACATAATGTTAATTAACGTCGCGAGTTAAAACCAATGAACATTCAATCTAATAAAACAGGGGAACGTATTTTTAAACATGAGACGTTAAAAGGTTTATATAATAAGAAAAGGGAATATTTTAAAATTTCCCTATAAAATTAGATTCTTTCCATTTCAACGTTGGGAATCGGATTCCCCAAATTAGAAGGCCTCTTCCCAATTACTTTAATTTGTAAACCTACACGCCCAGCACGTCAAATATTCAACACCTGGCAGTAAACCCGGGTAAATTGCACTCACTAACAAACACCGCGAGAGATGCACAAATAAAACTACTTTTAAAAAGTTTGCTCCTCGGAGTGGTACAGAAATTGAAATCCGTTTTTCCCCTACAATGTTTAGTGTTTTTTATGCTGCGCGCAATGATTTTTTAAAAAAGAGTGAAGGGAGTTTGAAAAACTTGGAAGCGTTTCCATTTAGTTGGAAAGATAAATGCATCCTTCGGCTGTATTTGTTAGATTTCTTCCTATGATAGATCTCTTCGTATACCAGCCGAATATTCTGCTCTTAGTTTACAGTACACAAACTTATGATATAGTTTTGTTTTTATTATAATTAGATCCTCTATATATATATTTATAATAATGATTATTATTATTACGTCTTTAATTCTAATATTTATTTTGGTCCCTAGAATACCCTATAAATAGAATTTCCGTTTTTAATTCGAATTTTTGCATATTTCGATTTTTTTGGTCCCTTGAGCTTCGAATTATCCAAGTTTCACTTTATATATATCACATTGATAAAATTGTTTGATATGGAGAGTTGAATTGGATAAGGTTTTGAAGGATTGGAATACATGATTGGGATTGCTGTCGTGGTAAAATAACAAAATATTTAGATTAATATTGCTTTAATTTGCTTATTGAAAATATTTGAAACATAACTTGAGAAAATTCTGCCTGATTTAAGGCTAAAGAATAAAAAATGAAAGGCTTATTTACATAAATTTCAAAAGGTTTGAGCCGGCCATCGGGAAACAACAACAATAGGTCTATATAAACGAATGTCGCGACCTCTGGCGGTCGACTCTACAGAATAGTTTAATCTATGAAATTTAATTTTAAATAAAATAATATTTTTATATAACACATATATATATATAACCCTCAATTTTAGATCATTTTTAGACCAAGACAATTTATTTTATGATTAACATTTTGCCGAGATTGGTTGTGTGCTCATCATATTTTTAATTTCCTATCCACGTAATGTACTAAAATTAGTGTCTTTATATAATAAATCAGGTTGGTTTAGCCAAACCAATTCAGGGCCCAATCTTTCTCGTATTATTAAATTAGCATTTATTTTTAGCTTTATTATTTTTACTATTTAGGTGTTAACTGTAGGTCTGATAGTGATATCTCTAAATTTAGAACTGTGATAATCTTGCTTATATGCTCAGCTCTCCAGAATTTGCTTTGTTTTTGCTTATCCTATATATTACTTTCAAATATACATATATACACTCATACGTGTGGACAAAACTTATGGAAGTAAATAGTCTTTGATGTAGACGGTTGTCTGTTATTTTTTAATGAGACAGTGGCAATTTTGTTCACACTTAGGTATCTCGTATGCGTTCAATAAAGGTCACCGTGTATTAAATATCTTACAGAGTTATTGTCTAAATCCCGATATACATGCTAAATGGTACAACTTCCTTATGTTTTTGTGTCCATGAGTGTATACATTTATTTACAATATTATAATAATATATTCGACCACTTTTTCAATATTTTCTCACTACTTAGACGTATTTCAGTCTCCCTTTTTTAAAAACCTGAGATTATCACCATCTAAAACAGTCAAAAATCGAACAATAATTTTCTAATCAGTAAGTGTAGAGAGAAAAATTCGAAATATAAATAAGACTGATATATCATATTTATAATTTTTTGACGTAATTATAGGTTAAATATGCAAATGCTGGGTGCTTAAAGCCTCCTATGTGGGTAGTGAAATGTCTTTAGAACTGAAAACCTATAATTATAGCTTCAATAACAAAAATGTATATCTATATATTTCTTCATAAACAACACTTTTATATACGAAATTTAGTATTTAAAAATTTAAGTGTAGGCCAATATTTATAATGGATGCCAAATAACGCCATACATTGCGAAACTAACATGAACAGTATTAAAATTTTGAACACAAAAATTAAAGAAATTGAATTCGCTGAAATGATCTTTAATACAGAGAGATATGGGTTCTTTATATATAAAGATATTTACCTACATTGACATGAACAAAACTTAATGAAGTTGTACCATTCAGCATGTATATTGTGATTCAGACAGAAACTCTTAAGATATTTGATACACAGTGTCCTTCATTCAATACACACGAGATAACCAAGTAAGAACAAAAAATTGCCTCTGTCTTAAAAAAAAAGAGATAACCGACGACATCAAAGACTTTCAACTTCCTTATGTTTTGTCCATGAGTATATTTTCAGTAGAAAAATTTTTCAGTATGATTATTAAGTTCCCGGAATCGCTTATTCAAAAAATAACTGAACGAGTTCAAATAAAATTTACCGTTTATTAGAACCATTTATTACCTAATATTAGAAGATTGAGCTACCCGAAAAAAAGAATTAGTTACGTACTATTTTTATTTTTCGAGAAATTTCTATTCAAAACAAACGTAGCGTCAGCCACACGGCGAATTTCGCGATGGAAATTTTAAGCGAACAACGGGTATGTTTGAAATTTTGTAAGTCGGTTTCTGAAAGTTTGATAATGATTCAAAAGGCGTTCGGAGAAGAGGCTATTAAAAGAACGACAGTTTTAAGATCGTTTAAAAATTTAAAGGAGGTAGGACCTCAGTATTTGATGAGTTAAGGTGCGGGAGACCATAGACTGTTCACACCGCTGAAAATTGGAAAAGGATAAAGGTTTTGATCATGAAAAATCGTCGGATAACAATCAGAGAGCTTTCAGAAGCGACCAAAATATCATTTGGACAATACCAGGAAATCATTCATAAAGATCTGGGACTGAAAAGAACTGCAAGCAAGTTTGTGGCCTTGTGTGTTAATCTCTGAGCAAAAGGAGATACGTTTGGAGATCAGTCAAAACATGCTCCATATGGTTGAAAACGATTGGAATTGGCAAGATAAAAGTGATAACAGTAGTCGAGACATGTGTGTATGGGTACGACCCCGAAACCAAACGTCATTCTAGTCAGTGGATAGCACGGAATGAAGAAAAACCGGAAAAAGCTCGCATGTGCCGATCGAAACGAAGGTCCTGCTTGTAAAATTATTTGACAAAAAAGGACTCATGCACTATGAATTTATTCCAGATAGAGTCACAATAAATCAAAACACCTATCTTTCCATATTTCAGCCCCTGAGAGAATCGATAAGAAAGAAAAGACCGGAAAACCATGTTTTTGCACTTTTCTTTGCGATGGTCTTTCTGATCATTCGTTGAGAGATGCGGGACAAATTTAGCCGGGGATCGTTTAAGATGCAGATCATTCTTTATTATAGTTAGGCATGTTCCAAAAGAGGTATCCAAGTCATCTGATAACTCTCTGATAGTTATTCTTGGGTATTTTATCGATGACATGATTTTGAGTGCATTTTCGGGATTTCTTATCGTAAATGGTCTTCCAGTGTGTATATCATCCTTGACGCGTGTTCGACCAGCTTTAAATCGTGCAAACCCTTCAAATGTCCTCGATTGTGATAGGGCATCTTCTTTGAAAGCTTGCTTCAACATTTGAAATTATTCGGAAGCTTTATTCTCTATTTTAAAGCAAAACTCTATGCAGACTCTGTTTTTCAATACAGCCTATACTGAAGTTAGAAAATGCTCTGATATACTCGAGCTTATAAATTCGAAAAACGTGACCGCGTGTGTCTGTGTGATATATATTTTTCTACGTGTTGATAATTTTTTATCTATAACGTCTTTATAAAATTATTTCTTTATTTTGAATATTTTACGTGATTCAGTCTCATTCCTGGAAATTATTCATCACACGTTTTTATATATTGTTCGATTCTTATTAATTCTAAATTACAAGGTATATTACATATAAAATGCAAGCTGTCGTGATCTCGGCAATCCACTGATAAAAAGAGAAATATATCCTTCCCAACTAGACAGTCAAACGGGACCTACCACTCGGTTTTTGCAGTCGATACCAAGCGGCTTCTCTTTTGTTAAAGAAGACAAGACACGTTGGATATCGAAAATAAGAAGCTCCTAAACAAAACCGATGGAAATAAGGTGGTTCTTAAACCATCAGTAATTTGAGATGTGTACAAGGCTTTACGGGAAGTTGGCTAAAAGTCCTGAAGTAGATGGAATATTCACAAGCGTGAAGTCGGGACTGGACTGTGTGTGCTGCTCATGTCCGCTGCTGATCTGCCAACTCTACTGACCGTGAAAACTCTCACTGAGGGTCACCTGATTTGGGGGACCAATAAGATGGTGTACGTAATCAAAAAATAGCTGAAAGGTTTGAATGGCGAATATACATCTGATTTTATCTATATAACCAATTTTTATCACCCAGGTTATTTAGCCGAATTTCTTCAAGCCTTTGTCAGAGCGCTGAATTTCATTTTTACTTTTGTTTTATTCATTCATCTTAGATTTGAAAGGTTAGATAATAAAATACATTGGAGGTATGGAGGGGGTTATTTATAAGGTAGAGACACACATTAAATTAGAAACTATTTTAAACGCGTAAGAATCTTTTTTTAAATTAAACAATATCTACTACCTTACTGCTATGGAAAAAATAATGGGAGGGCCTGGCGCAGTAAGGGCAGTAGAATTGTTTAATTTCAAAAATAATCTTGCGCGTCTGAAATAGTTTCTAATTTTCATAACAGATGGCGCGCTAGTGCATCGTAAATACACATTAAATTATCTACAAACAAGATATATAAAGTAGCTGAGATGGGGGTGTTCTGCAGGTTAGGGCTAGTTGATGCATAAAATATTGTTTATAAATTGCGACATATATAAAATGACATATACAAACTCTACTGTCCTTACTGCGATGAAAAAATATTGGGAGGCTTGGCTCACTGGAAAACCTACTTCTTGAGGTATTTAAAAGGTATTTTATATATGAGAACTCTAGAGAAAAGGCCTAACAATACTTGAAGATTGCAATGTTTTTGTTAAAACTATTTTACCGAGCATTACTTTTGTACATAGAATGAAAGACTTAGGTGAAGGGAGACGAGGGGCAAGAAATCTACATGGTCGGGGAAACTCCCAGCTGGAACCGATCAGGACAAAGGTCGGTCGATGCTCGAGTCAAGTGGACGTCTGGAATTTGTTTTGGTTGTTCTGCAAGCCCCGGGACGGGGGGCCATGTGGCGTCATCTTTTTTTTTTCTTAGTTGGAAGCAGCGGACCAGGCGGAGCAGACGCGCCTGAGAAATATCCTACAAGAAGCGTCTTGTGGACGGAAAGACGTCTGAGAAGTATCCTACAAGCAGCGTCTTGTGGACGGAAAGGACGCCTTGGAGTATCCCACAAGCAGAGTCTCGTGGACGGAAAGGACGCCTTGGAGTATCCCTCAAGCGGCTACTTGAGGACGGAAAGGACGCCTTGGACATCGCACGAGCCGCGATAAGAGGAAGCCAAGCTAAGCGAGCGACGGTGCTGCCACCCGAGGTACTGTGTGAACACAAAGCTCGACACCCCCCTGCCATTTATTTTTATCTCCCTTCCCTAAGATTAGTTAATTTTACTTTTTTTTTTTTGCTTAACCTTGTTTCTTGTTTTTTATGCATAATTCTTTATATATAAGTATAATTTTGCTTAACCTTTTTTCTTGTTTTTTATCCATAATTCTTTATATATAAGTATAATAGTTTTTAGCCCTTTTTAATTTTTAAATAAAACCTTTTATTATACTGTGTTAGTGTGCATTTATTTCCCCCATTGTTTTTCCTTTCAATCGATCACCCTTTTTTTTTTTAACGAACACGAACAGTTTTATTCATTTGTATGGGTGTATAATAATATAGTACTTCATATTACTGAAGAAGTTTCTTTTTAATTATCTTGGAAACTACTTTTATTTTAGGCATCTATTTCTTGATCATTGTGTATGTGTTATTTCGAAAACCGGATTGCACTCGACACTTCTTTATTGGTTCTACGTCTCCTCGCCGTGCTCGATACTCCGCCTCCTCACCAGGTCCGCTTTTTCGCTTCCTCGCTATGCTCGATTCTCCGCCTCCTCGCCAGGTCCGCTTTTTCGCTTCCTCGCTGTGCTCGATTCTCCGCCTCCTCACCAGGTCCGCTTTTTCGCTTCCTCGCTGTGCTCGATTCTCCGCCTCCTCACCAGGTCCGCTTTTCCGCTTCCTCGCTGTGCTCGATTCTCCGCCTCCTCACCAGGTCCGCTTTTCCGCTTCCTCGCTGTGCTCGATTCTCCGCCTCCTCACCAGGTCCGCTTTTCCGCTTCCTCGCTGTGCTCGATTCTCCGCCTCCTCACCAGGTCCGCTTTTCCGCTTCCTCGCTGTGCTCGATTCTCCGCCTCCTCACCAGGTCCGCTTTTCCGCTTCTTCGCTGTGCTCGATTCTCCACCTCCTCGCCAGGTCCGCTTTTCCGCTTCCTCGCTATGCTCGATTCTCCGCCTCCTCACCAGGTCCGCTTTTCCGCTTCCTCGCTAGGCTCGATTCTCCGCCTCCTCACCAGGTCCGCTTTTCCGCTTCCTCGCTATGCTCGATTCTCCGCCTCCTCGCCAGGTCCGCTTTTCCGCTTCTTCGCTGTGCTCGATTCTCCACCTCCTCGCCATGTCCGCTTCTCCGCCTCCTCGCTTTTCTCGAATCTCCGCCTTCTCGCCAGGTCCGCTTCCCCGCCTCCTCGCCAGGTCCGCTTTTCCACTTCCACACTGTGCTCGATTCTCCGCCTCCTCGCTAGGTCCGCTTCTCCGCCTCCTCGCTGTGCTCGATTCTCCGCCTCCACGCCAGGTCCGCTTTTTCGCTTCCTCGCTGTGCTCGACTCTCCGCCTCCTCGCCAGGTCCGCTTTTCCGCTTCCACTCTGTGGTCGATTCTCCGCCTCCTCGCCAGGTCCGCTTCTCCGCCTCTTCGCCAGGTCCACTTCTCCGCCTCCTCGCTGTGCTAGATTATCCGCTTGATTCGCCAGGTCCGCTTCTCCGCCTCCTCGCTGTGCTCGATTCTCCGCTTGATTCGCAGGTCCGCTTCTCCGCCTACTCGCCGTGCTCGATTCTCCGCTTGATTCGCCAGGTCCGCTTCTCCGCCTCCTCGACAGGTCCGCTTCTCCGCCTTCTCGCCAGGTCCGCTTCTCCGCCTCCTCGCTGTGCTCGATTCTCCGCCTTCTCGCCAGGTCCGCTTCTCCGCTTCCTCGCTGTTCTCGATTCTCCGCTTCTTCGCTGTGCTCGATTCTCCGCCTCCTCACCAGGTCCGCTTCTCCGCCTCCTCGCCGTGCTAGCTTCTCCGCTTCTTCCTCGACGACCGTCCTGTAGTCGAGCTACCTTCCGCCGGGATTATTCTGCATAGTGTCATATCTGAAACTGATTCTGGACAACTAATTCCTTTATACTCTTTTTGTAAATGATCCATTGTTGGTTTGAATTTTCAGATAGCTTGTTAACGATGCTAACAATGGCAATTCTTTCTTAGTTACTTTTTTTTCTTGACATAGCATCTTTATGACACCTTCTTGAACTTCGAAATCAGCAATAATGTATTCCAATAATCCAATAAATTTAATTTGTCATAAAATGTTAAACACGGAGAAAATAGTCCTCTATTCAATCATACTCAGGAATTCAAACTTTGTTTACCTTTGTCGAATTTTTTAAACATTTAGGTCCGCTATTAATATTCATTGTAGTTGATTATTTTTTCGCGTTTTTACTATACTTTTACCCTTTATAATAGAATTATATAATAATAATCATTATAAAATATTACTATCCTTTGTGTAGAACACATGGGCATAGTCGCATACGTTCCGTGTCTAGGTAGTGCTTTTTTCAAAGAATTTTTTTTCTGCATTCTATCAAATATTTTATATGTTGAAATCTAGTGAAAAATGGTTTATTTTTAATGTTAGTACATTTTATAGTACACTACTCAATGATCCGGGCAACGCCCTGGTTTTACCCGACAGCATTTTCCCCGAGTGATTTGTATAAAAATATGTTTCAATATTTAAATACTATTCGTTATAATTATATATTATGACCCTGCTTTTCCCGGGAGCTTCCTAAGTGTGAATCTTTGCCCTATGAATATTGCTTGAAATAAATCACTTCATGGTATATTCAATGTGAAACAAAAAAATAATATATCAAGCATTCTAAAATATAGTAATACAATTCTGAATTTGACACCCAAATTATAAAATATAGCATAAACATAAAATCTAAAATAACCGATACTAAACTTTAAATCACGTATTATAAAATATTTTAGTGAACTTTAAGATCTTTTCTTAAAATATAAAAATAAAAGCTGATAAATGATAAAATAAAGTTTTTACAACGATATTTAAAAATTGTATTTCTAAAATCCTCTTGTTTTGAAAGTGCAGCAAGCTTCCTGCCAAAACCGAAACCTCTCTCAGTCGCCGCAGTGGGGCGCTGGTTGCAAGTGAAATTGACAAATTTGTAAATAACTACAAGTATGTTTGATATATAAACCTGAAAATTTGACTAAAAGTTTTTCCCGATTCAACTATAATTGTAAAATGTAAAATATTAAAATTCAGCCAGATTAATACGAATTGAGGACGTGCATAGCCGACAAACATACATACATATATCATCAAAAAGGTGTAGCGTGGTCTCTGTACGGAAATGTGCGAAAATAAAGATTAAGGTGAAAAATCCGGTCAATTAAAAATGAGTAATATATGAAATACAAGGTATGTCCCATAAGTTCCCGGACTGGGTCCATAAAAAAATAAATGAATGGAAAATGTAAATAAATTTGACTGTTTATTATAGAAAAAATATCTGGCAACACGGTGGTACCAATATCGAGGCGGTACATGCGCGCGCCAAGGTCATTCTAATTTATTTGAAGGTCACACCTAGCGCTGCAGCGATTTTACGATGGAACAAAAATTGAAGCAGAGGATTTGCATAGAATTTTGTGTGAAACTTCAAATATCAGCAACCGAAACTTTTGAAATGCTTAATAAAGTATTCCCCAATGACGCCCCAAAGAGAACAACTGTTTTTGAATGGCATTCTAGATTTAAAGCTGGGAGAATTTCCATTGAAGATGATCCTCGGCAAGGACGCCCAAAATTTCAAAGGACTGATGAAAATGTTCAAAAAATCACCGATTTGATAAAAGAAAATCCTCGAACCACTTTGCTGGAGCTAGAGCAAGACACAGGCATTTCTAAAACAACATTTGGAATGATCGTAACCGAAGATTTGAAGCTCAAAAAGACTCCTGCAAAATTCATCCCAAGATTCCTCACTAATGAGTAAAAACTGTGTCGGCTTGCAACCTGTGAGGACATGTTGCAAATGACAAGAACGGATCCAGAATGGAAAGACAAGATAATCACAGGCGACGAAACATGGGTCTATTGCTATGACCCTGAAACCAAGCGTCAATCTGCCGAGTGGGGAGGTCAGGGTGAGCCTAGACCCAAAAAAAACAGGATATTGAAATCCAGAAACAAGGTGTTGCTGGTCGCTTTTTTGGATAACAAGGGCATGGTTTATCACGAGTATCTTCCTGCAGGCCAAACAGTCATTAAGGAAATGTATTAGGGCATTATTCGCCGTCTAAGGGAAGCGATTCGAAAAAAAAAAGGCCAGAAAATGGACTAATGATGACTGGATCCTACACCATGACAATGCCCGCCCTCACACAGCGCACTTGGTGACGAGTTTTTTGGCGAAAAACGGGACACAAATCCTACCTCAACCACCTTATTCCCCAGACATCGCACCAAATGACTTTTTCCTGTTCCCCAAACTTGAAACAGTTCTAAAAGAAAGACATTTCGACACCAGGGATGACGTAATAGAAAAATCGCTGTTAGCACTGAGAAGCATTCCAAAAGAGGCCTATAAAAACTGTTTCGACAATTGGGAGAAACGATGGCGCTGGTGCGTTGAAGCAAGGGGGGATTACTTTGAAAAGTTTTAATAATATATTTTTTAAATATCTTACCTTTTTTTATGGACCCAGTCCGGGAACTTATGGGACATACCTTGTATATATTTATTTCGGAATATAGAGCAATCCATATTTAAATCTTTAGATATTAAAGATACATATATTGGATTGAATAAAATATTTATTTGCCAATATTCCGGTTAGCTGAATGCCAACCTTGTAATGTGAGGGCTTTAATATATATTAATAATAATAAAGAGAATTAGCAACGATTTATAGCTGGTATATATCTATCGAATATTTTTTTTTATATGGAATTTTTTAAAAGGGTGAATAAGAAATTTCTCAACATTATATATTTTCAAATATAAGTTAAAAACTAACAATCATCACAATGTTATTAAAAAAAGACATTAGGTATTTTAATTGGAAATATTTCACAAATTTTTATTCGTTTGTAAACCCTACTTAGATATCAATATTTCCTAAATAAAAAACGCGTTCGATATCCGTAAATAGAATAATTGTTATTTATGCTCGTTATTATAAATATGATATGGAGGGGAGCACACACAATGGATCTACCCTATCCAATTTATGAGGAAGGTCTGTAATTGGGTTTATCTCCAGTTTAGAGAATATATCCCCCAATTTAGACACGACAGCTAATGAGAGCTCGTTACACTAAACAGCTCCTTGAGGCTAACAACTACAAGGTGACTCGCAAACATAGTTACATTGTACCCAGCATATACCTGGTATAATATATATATTTATATGTAATTCTACTGTCCCGTATAAAATCATACCCATAGTTTGTTTGAATAGCATTTCTAAATTTCCACCCTTCAGTGTAGCATATTATGATGCATTAGCACGCAATCTGTTATGAAAATTCGAAATTATTATAGACACGTATGTTTTTTTTTTTTACAAATTAAACAATTATTATTGCCTTTACTACAGTGAAAAAATATATGGGCGGGCCCGGCTCATCAGTGGTGAACCCTCACAGCGGTTTGGCCTTTTTAATCTACCATGTCGCTGTTATATTGTATTTTTGATCTTCCTTTTATAGTGATACTGATGCTAGACTCTTGGAATGGGTATTTTAGACGAATTATGAATATAAGCTTTGAGGACAGTAGAATTTCATATAATTATAAATATATAATAGGATTCGAGCTATCGCTCTTCCGCATATATCAAATTGAAAATTTTATTTGAACAATTATATTAAGAAGCATTAGCGCCCCATTTGTTATGAAAATTCGAAACTATTATAGACGCGTATGTTTCTTATACAAATTAAACAATCTCTAGTGTAGCATATATAAGCAGAAGTGTCTAATACAGTATTAGAGCTCTTAGAAAGCGGTCTGGTAGATTAAATTGGCGAAACCGCAGGGAGATATTACCACTGATGAGTCAAGAATCCCAATATATCTTAATCGCAGTAAGGAAGTAAATGTTTGTTTAATGGGTCAAAAACATTCATGCTTTAATGCTTTCATTTCTTATAATACATAGAATTAAATTGGAATATTCCTTTAAATATTGCATTCAAGACACCGATAATGTTATCACAGGAATTTAGATAGACAAGAGAATGTTTATCTACAAATCATATTTACATCATCTTGCGATAAAAATACAATATGAATAAATAATATATAGCGCATTAGATGTACATATCCCTATATATAGGGATGTGTATGTATGCATGTATGTATGTAATGTAATGTAATTGTAATGTAATGTAATTAATGTATTGCGTTTCAAATTTTCCCTTTTCGCTTCGCAAGCAGCGCCTCTAGCGGTCAAGATGGGAGGTAATATCAGCTGACCTAATGTACATATAGAAGGTGTTTTTCTTGACACTTCTATTAAGATAAAAATATTTTTTTTTTAATGATTTTTTATTCATTTGAACATTTTTTCAAAATACCTATTTTCTTACGGCCCAGTGGACCATGCAACTCTGGAATTGTCCGTCCTCAAAGTGTTAATATTGAATAATAAAACGAAGGATATTGTCTATGTCATCCGGATGAAGCCCTACCTGGACCCTGAAGAACAACATTCAATTCTGCTAGGAAATACCAGCCGTAATAGATTTTAATTGGATTTCAAAATGTATTCCTATGTGCTACATTTTAATAATTTGATTATCTATATTCAAGCTAGAGGCATATTTGACATATTTCAATAATAATTAATGCAGAAATATATTTCGGCCATATATTTTTTATTTAATAAAATATTTTTTTATTTTTAATAGATATGACTATTATACTTATATTAATGAAAAAAAAAAACAATAGAAAAAAATAAAAGATAAGTGGGTCAGGTGTTGATATTAAAAATAAAGAAGGCATCACCTGACCACAAGCACATGTGCTTTATAGATGGCAGAGCGCCATCTAGTGAAGCAAAAATAAACTAAACGTTTATTTAGCTTGCTTCGTGATATTTGGCCAACCTAATTTCTTGATAAATCAAGAAAAGCCATCCACGAACGCGTTTCGCGCTGTTGACGCTCGTCAGCGTGGAGATAAACGAGCTTGTGGAAAGAGAGATAACGGAGTGTTATTGAATAAAAAGAGCTTACCGTGAATTAAATGGTATCATTTATTCTATAGCGAATGTGTCGTGTGTATAGAAAAATAAACATAATAAATCTATACAGGTACATTTCGTACTATCGAAATACCCTAAGAAATAACCAAATAGAGACACACTCAAATAATATATACTATATATATAAAAAGAACATAAAATATAATAGTTTTTAGCGGATTGAAATGTCAAAATATTATGGGAAATTCTAACTTTAATGAAGCTAACTTTTCCAATAGTTTGTCTTATCTTTACAAGTAAACTCTACTGAAATTCTTTATTTTTAAAAGTTAGATCAAACCTTTTATATTTCAAATATTTTATAACTTGATGTATTTTCGAGACTCTCTTTCTATCTTCCTTATAAATATTAATATAATATTTTTATCACTTTAAAATTTTTATATTTTGTTCGCATATTTAATTTAGAGGAAATATCTTTATTTACGGGGCTGCAAAACCAGAAAGGATGATTTTGAACAGGTTTAATTTAGAAAAAATGATTCTTTGACTTTGTAGGTTGATCGGCCTGTTTGAATTTACCTCATTATAATTCTATATACAGTTACGAGCGTCATGCGTCATGTCTTCATCTCTGTCACCGTTTATTTTTTTTTTTTTTTGGAATGGCGCTCTCCTATTGGTTGGCTATGATCACGCCACCACTACGCGAGACACTTTGTTTTTGACTTTGCCCCCCCCCCACTCGCTTTTTGGTTTTTGTAACTATTGTGTTGGAGCGGGTCGCTCCTTAAATAAATGCATATATTAGTTAATAACTAAATGGAATCCTCTCTTTCTTTTTCCCAGTAAGAGACGCCTACGGAAGCCAACAGTACATAGACAGATAAAGCACATAGGCTATAGTTATTAACTAATATATGCATTTATTTAAGGCGCCAATTTATAATTGTAACAAATAGTATTTGAATAAAATCATTCAATCGGGTAAAACACGGGCGTTGCCCGGGTCATTCGGCTAGTAGAAGATAAAGATGCGAGAGAAAGATTTTATTGTGTCTAGAGGGTCTTCTCACATCTCACTTTAATTATACATTAAAACGATGTATTCTGTTCATCACCCTAGTAAGAAACTTTACTTGTGGTGATATATAATGAGCCAGAGCATTATTTATCACCAACAGTAAAGATTTATTTTTACTAGGGTGATGAACAAAATGAATCGTTTATATGCATAATTAATGGGAGAAGTGCCCCACCAAGTACATAATTATAATTTTTTGTTTTGAAAATAGAGCAATCCATACTTAATTCATTAGATAATAAAAGGCATATATTGGATTTTATAAAATATTTATTTTGCCAATATTTCGGCTGGCTGAACGCCAACCTTTATCGAGGCATTACATTTTTGTATACACAAACTCAGCGCCGCATAGTGTTATAATATCACAGTTGAAATCAATTAAAATACAGAGTAGGTGGGAGAAATTTGTGCATGAAAAAATATTATAAAAAATGCAATCAAAAATGTAAAATATCTTAAAATATAAAAGGAAAAAAGTTCTATCTTATATTAAAAAAAATAAATAAATAAAAGTACATAAAAATAATTCATTAATAACTTATAAAGAGATAAATGTATCAAGTGTTTAATTTTTTTTTGATTGAATGTTGCGAATAGCAGTGGCTTTATTTTGACATTTGATATCTAAGCACTTATAAAATTTGTCAAATACATCATCATTTAAAATTCCTTTTAGTTTAGGAATTAATTGATCAAAATTTAATTGTAATTTGTTTAAATTATAATAATTATAATTATTAATGATCATTTATTTGTTGGGAGTGTGTGGAGGTAATTGAGTTTGTTGATGATTATTGGTATGGAACTATTTAAGGTGATTTCAATATATTTTGGATCTGGAACCCAACTTAAGCTACTGTACAAAGAGTCATTGAGAAATCGTCCAACGGGTTCGAATTCAATAAGAAAGGAGTTCTGGAATATTTATTTGCCAATATTCCGGTTAGCTGAATGCCAACCTTGTAATGTGAGGGCTTTAATATATATTAATAATAATAAAGAGAATTAGCAACGATTTATAGCTGGTATATATCTATCGAATATTTTTTTTGATATGGAATTTTTTAAAAGGGTGAATAAGAAATTTCTCAACATTATATATTTTCAAATAATATATTATTTGAAATAATTTATTTGAAACTCGTAAATTTGAATCTCTCGATAAAGTGAACATTTTTTCCCGGTCCCTTGAAAAATACTCGATAAGTTGAATAAAATCAATATTAATTGGTTCCCTCGGTAATTGGAAGTTAAAGGAATAGTATCTTGCCTTGGAATTGTATCATTATTCTTGTCTCAAATAAATTGCCGTGTCATCCTGAATTTTGTCTTTCCTAATTTTCTACATTACAAAATCATCATTTTATCTATTCTCCCAATATATATAATGTAGATAAATGATAAAACTAACTTTGAATTGTGCGCAATTAATAGGTAGAAAATCTTACTTTTGATAAATAATCTTTAAGATAATAAACTTAGTGATAATGAAACTTATAGATGAAAAAACATGTTATCATCGTCGCAATGGGGGCGCTGCTTTCGAGTTAAATCTACAAATCTGCAAATAACTCTAAGGATATTCAAGATATTCAAGAAATTATTTTTCAAAAACCTTCCCGGGGATATAGCTAATAATATCCCAAAATTCCACGGCGATTGGATGTATGGTTTCTGAATCTATAGAGTACAGACAGACAGACAAACAGACAGACATTCAATTTTATATATATATAGATTTAAAAATTCATTTTTGTTATTATCATCACATACAATGTAAATTTTTTATATAAACAAACGATAATAAACAACAACAACAATGTAATTTGCATCTTCATTATTATAAAACAACAACAAATTAAATTGACAATGTAAAAATATATTTTAACATTACATTTTAACATTTAACACAAAAAGTTACAATATTTTCTTTATATTAATATTAAAATGCCAAGTTCTTTTCACGTCATTGGAATATTATATTACTAAATTCTCAAATTAAATTTATTATACTTGGAACACATTTTAAGCATTGTTACAATTTATAAATATAATTTCACCAGAAACCGCGAGAGGCTCTGCTTGCGAGTGAAAGTAGAAAATTTGCAATTAAAATTGCAAAGAATATTTATTTCAAATCAAATTCAAACCAGAATCCTTCCCAGTAGTATAGTAAATATATATAACTTCCTAAAGTTTCACGGCGATTGGATAATCTTACCTTTTAAAAACATTCATCGTGAAAGCAAACTAACATTCATCGTATAAACAAACAACGTGTAAATTATTAACCAATCAAATTCATTTATCATCGCGAACAGTGCTGCGCCAAGCGGTAAAAGGCTGAAACTAACGCTTTTTGGTTTTATGTTTTAAAAAAAGCACATTAACCTTTTTAGTTTTTTGAATAGCCTATATGTTAAACGAAATCTTCAGCTACCTACATGCGAAATTTCATAATGATTTATTCTGTAGATTTTTCGCAACGCGATAACAAACATCGATTTTGGATTTCATTTTTATAGATATAAGGATTTAAAATATATTTTTCTAGAAAACATATCCACTCCAAAGAAAAATCCAAAGAAATTATTAAGAAGATAAGTATCAAACCAATATGAAATTGAATAATTTGAAATTAACGATTAGTGAATATTTATACCTATAGATGGCGCAATCCATTAAGCAACTTTTAGTTGCACGATAAGTAGATGCCTTTCTAATAATTTATTAACCTGATCCCAATACAATTTTCCTTCTATACGGTGTCTTTAAATAGAAAATAAACTTATTAACAAAATATAATATCTGAATATATGTAAATATATTAAAATAAATAAAATGGAATGTCCTGACCGTTCACACACACACGAGCATCTTATATTAATAATTTATATTATTTTTAGAAGACACCCCGCTGAAAATCAACATGAATAAAGTTAGAAACGGCCCCAACCTACGTTTAGTAAAACACAATAATAAACGGCATCATCATTATAATTATACGTACTATAATAATAGAGAAATACAATGCAAAAAATACATCTCATTTAACTTTATTAACATCATGAAACGCGATATCCCAAACTCAGGGATATTTGCGTCAATACATTTCACTGCATTACAGCAATTCGGCTATATACAATCCTGTTCAATTCATTATTTTACATAAATTAACTAAAGAAAATTGTCCAAAGAGAAAAACAAACACCAAAGCAAAACACACAGAGCAAGCATCGCAGTTCTTTTTTTTTTTCTAAGATTCCTTCTCTTTTTTCCAATTCAAGAGAAAGTTGTATATGTATTTACAAAATTGATCAAAATTTTTATACTTTTCTTTTTGTCTACAAATTCATCAAGCTGTCCAATACGACCAAATCTATTTTCCCTAAAATCCCGGAAAATTGGGCACTCCAGAAGTAGATGTCTCGCGTCTTGAATTTCACCTCCGCAGAAGCATCCTGGTTCCTTCACGGCGCCGATAGTTGCCAAAAATTTCCCAAAATTGCCATGATCTGTAATGAATTGGATATTATAAAAATTTGGACGGAAAAATCTTGGAATTCCCAATACGAAAAAGCTTCTGAAAATTTCATTAGTGTTCTCAAAAATTTCATTCATTTTTGCGTGTAAGAATGATTTGACTATACTTGGAGCATGGGGTTCGTAAGTAATTAGATCTTCAATGGAAAGTTGAGCTAGATCAAATTTGATTATTCTGGATTCTATATAGTCTGTTAGGAGTGGAATTTTTGCCAAGCTATGCACACAGTTTGATGAAGTGGTTTTGTATGCTCTAACTGCCCATAAAATGATCTGGTACTGCATGGAGTTCAGTTTTTGTTTACAACGATTGTTTAAATATTTGAACCAAATTTCAGAACCGTATGTAAGTACAGGCCTAATGATTGTTTTGAATAAAGTTAACCTCTTTTGAGTGTCTAAACCCCACATATTGCCACAGAGTGAACATAATAAATTTTTCATACGTCCTGCCTTACACAGAATATCATTAACATGCGGTGTAAAGTTAACTTTGTTTTTCCATTTGTGATTAGAAAATTTCATTCCCAGAATTTTTACTTGCTTGACCGGCATTATTATATTGTTATTAACCTTAATAGGTATTTTTTGTCTGTTATGTAGGTATAGCATATTAGTCTTCTCTGTACTGATCGTTAATTTATTTCTATTACACCATTGGATCACATAATTTAAGGTGTATTCACTTGCGGTTTTTAGTCCTTCAATAGTCTTATTCCAGCAAATTATTGTAACGTCGTCTGCATTCATTGAATCAAAATTTATCAACAAATCATTTAGCAAAATATTCCATAGAAGTGGAGATAAAGGTCCACCCTGTGGACATCCTTTAGTTAGTTTCTTATAAAAAGTTTCTGATTCGTATGTAAATTTTACCCCCCTTTCATTATTCAAATAAGATTTTATGATCCGTATTAAATCTGAAGGAACATCATCATTATCCATTCTTTTTATAATAGCAGGCCACCATGCATTGTCGAATGCACCCGCAATATCTATAGCTATCAAGGAAGTCAATTCCTTTTGTTTATGTTTCAATATAGTTTCTATAATTTTATCCATTCCAGTAATTGTTGATCTAGATTTCATAAAACCATGCTGCCTTGAGCTCATTAAATTATTCTCTAAATAATAGTTACTTAATTTATTTTTTATTATATTCTCAAATGTTTTAGATAGATTAGATGTCAATGATATAGGTCTATAACTATTATTTATTTCATAATTCGTTTTGCCTGGTTTTGGAATTATTTTTAAGAATGATTTTTTCCATTCATCCGGATAATATCCCATTTCTATACATTTATTGAATAATTTATGCAGAATTGGGATTATTTTTATTTTAGCCTGTCTAATCATATTGTTACTAATGTAATCAGGGCCCGGTGCTTTTTTAATATCAGTTTTTAAAATTGTTTCCTCTATTTCCTTAGATTCGATATAAACACTACTTTTATTTTTATATTTAGGCGTATAATTTATAATCAAAATATGATCATCTTTATCCAAACCTCCAATATCATCCTAAAATAGATCGTTCATTAAACTTTTTATTTTGTCGGTCTTTAAATGATCTGGTAAATTATCTATTAGTGGTAATCCTAAATTTCTATTTTTCGATCTCAATGACTTGAATATCCTGTAAGCATTACCAAATGAGTTATTTGAATGACTTTCTTCTATAAAAATTCTCCAACTCGCTCTTTTTGCCTTTTTACTTTTATTTAAATATTTATTTCTCATTGATTTATAGGTCTTTTCATGGACCTTTCCATGTCGGTAATACAAATTTCTAATATAGTGGAAATCGTTTTTCATTTTCTCCAGCTTCCCATCCCACCAGTATGTATTTGTTTTATGATTTCCGCTTCTTGTCTTGACATTTAGTGACAGATAAGCTGCCTCTTTAATTATTTGTGTGAGAGTCTTTACAATGTTGTCAATATCTTTGATGTTTGACGCGTGGTTTATCATGGTGATAATATTATCTACGTCTTGTATTGCTATTTTTTCGGTAAATGTTTTCCAATCAGCATCTTTTTCTATAAATTTCCATGTTGAGTTTTGAACTGTCCTTTGCCTGTTAGAATTGTGATAAATGTCAAAGGTTATTGCTACGTGATCTGAAATGTGCGTCAATATAGTCGTCTTCCAGTTTTGTACCAAACTTATTGATTTTTTGTTTGAAATCGTAAGATCTATAAAGCTAGAATTTCGGCAGGTGGGTATCTTAAGATTATGAATAAATAGGTTATGTTCATCTATGATGGAGTGGAATTTGAAACCATTGGAGTTTGTTGTCGGATCAAACCAGACTAGGTGTCTAGAATTAAAGTCACCACATAGTATAATAGGTTGTTGATTGTAGGTCTCCAGAAGCTCTTGGATAAATTTTCGATGAGTGTCATTAAATCTATGTGGATGTATATAAAAGTTTGCGATAATAGTATTTGATTTTGCTGAATTTAAAGAAGTGGTTGTACAAAAGGAGTTTGTGAATTTATTGATTTAATTAAATTTTAAACTCTTATTCATGAAGATCGTTGCAGTGTAAATTTGTTCATCTGTCGTTGAATGCACTATTTGAGATTCCAAATCGAAAATTACATCTCTATCAATCAGATAAGGTTCCTGTATTAGGATGATATCTGGTGGGTTGTCTTTTATAGAAGCTTGAAGCTCATTCAGTGCCAATATACTTTTTCTTACATTTTGTTGTAAACATTTAATTCCTTTTCCCTGCATGATATTCAAACTAAATAAACAATAATATTAGCTGCGAAATTTGCCTAATTGTCGGTTGGATGATATCTCGTTCGTTGGATAATTCTGTCTATCTGTATTTTGTATAGAGGACAGTCCGAGGAATTAGCTCTATGATTCGGCGAGTATCTAAATTTAGGATGTTTTAGACAGTTATAACAATTGCAAATTTTTGAACAGTCATGAATTTCTTGCGCGCCGCATAATTTGCATATCTCGACGTTAGTACAATCGGCCAATTTATGGTTGGGATTAAATTGAAGGCATTTCTGACATTGTTTTACCAGAATCTTATCTTCCACAAAACAGCGTTCAAAGTCAGTATATAATTTATTATTCATATTTTTAAGGATCTGGTAAACCTTTGGAGAAACCCTAAGAACTATGTTGTGGTGGAGCGTGTTCGATTTCATGCTAAACAGAACATGGATATCATTTTCCATTTCGTTCAATTCAGGGTTCATACTGCAGATTGTTTTAGTAAAATTAGCGGTTTCTGTAAGTTTATTAACATTTTTGACTACTACTGTAGGATCTCTTGGTTTGGGGATAAAAATTTTGCTGATATTTGCGAGTTTCTCTGCCCTGCCTAACTCATCAATTAGAGATTTCATGTCTGATTCTGTAGGGGTCTTTATTATTACAGATTTCCTAGCATTTATAATTTTGTTAATTTTTTATTTTTTTTCCTTCGTCCCTAAGCTTTTTAACTTTGCTTGATATAGTTTGATACATTTTTGTATTATCTTCCACATTTATAGGTGTTGCCACTATTGTGAACTCTTTATGTAAATTTTGTTTTTTTTTTAATGTAATCTTGTGATGTTTCTGTACGAGCTACTTGAGCCTATGTTGGAGTTGTTTTAAATAATTCATCTTGGATCCCTTTCAGTTTTTGGTCCATAACATCTGTAATTGTTGTTTTCATTAGTTCCAATATATCTTGGTTATTTATTTCTTTTAAAGTTGAAATACCATCCTTGGTTTGCTTAACCATAGTTGACAAAAATGTAATATCATTTTTAGTTAGATTTTTTTTATTTTGTTGAACTTTTTTGTCAAAATAGTTATAAATTCATCCAACTTATCATTTAATGTTTGAATAATTATTTCCATATTCTATTTTTGCATATTTGTGCGAAAACAACAATTGAAAAGGCTTTCAAAAATGACTAAACTCTTAAACAGTGATTGCCAATTAAAAAAAAAGGTTATAATATTTTTAATTAAACAATTTATAAAACTTTTATAAATTATACAATAAGTAAAATGAATATTTAAAACAATATTTACCGGAACTAGCGGAGCGAAAAATACATCTCAGTATCCACAATTTTTATACGAATAAATAAGAGATTACTTTCTGAATTTGTCAAATAAATATTCTCATATTTCAAGATGTCCCTAAGATTTAGTTTAAAGAAAATAATGTTTTCAAGATAACGTTAAAAGAAAAGACGAGATAAAACTTACACTAATGTTTTAAACATAATGTTAATTCACGTCGCGAGTTAAAACCAATGAACATTCAATCTAATAGGACAGGGGAACGTATTTTAAAACATGAGACGTTAAAAGGTTCATATAATAAGAAAAAAGGGAATTTTTTAAAATTTCCCTATAAAATTAGATTCTTTCCATTTTAACGTTGGGAATCGGATTCCCCAAATTAGAAGGCCTCTTCCCAATTACTTTAATTTGTAAACCTACACGCCCAGCACGTCAAATATTCAACACCTGGCAGTAAACCCGGGTAAATTGCACTCACTAACAAACACCGCGAGAGATGCACAAATAAAACTACTTTTAAAAAGTTTGCTCCTCGGAGTGGTACAGAAATTGAAATCCGTTTTTCCCCTACAATGTTTAGTGTTTTTTATGCTGCGCGCAATGATTTTTTAAAAAAGAGTGAAGGAAGTTTGAAAAACTTGGAAGCGTTTCCATTTAGTTGGAAAGATAAATGCATCCTTCGGCTGTATTTGTTAGATTTCTTCCTATGATAGATCTCTTCGTATACCAGCCGAATATTCTGCTCTTAGTTTACCGCACACTCACTTATGATATAGTTTTGTTTTTATTATAATTAGATCCTCTCAATATATATTTATAATAATAATAATAATTAATAATATAACTTGGATAATTCAACGTCTTTAATTCTAATATTTATTTTGGTCCCTAGAATTCCCTATAAATAGAATTTCCGTTTTTAATTCGAATTTTTGGATATTTCGATTTTTTTGGTCCCTTGGGCTTCGAATTATCCTAGTTTGACTGTATATATATCACATCGATAAAATTGTCTGATATGGAGAGTTGAATTGGATAAGGTTTTGAAGGATTGGAATACATGATTGGGATTGCTCTCGTGGTAAAAAAACAAAATATTTAGATTAATATTGCTTTAATTCGCTTATTGAAAATATTTCAAACATAACTTGAGAAAATACTGCCTGATTTAAGGCTAAAGAATAAAAAAAAATGAAAGGCTTATTTACATAAATTTCAAAAGGTTTGAGCCGGCCATCGGGAAACAACAACAATAGGTCTATATAAACGAATGTCGCGACCTCTGGCGGTCGACTCTACAGAATAGTTTAATCTATGAAATTTAATTTTAATTAAAATAATATTTTTATATAACATATATATATAACCCTCAATTTTAGATCATTTTTAGACCAAGACAATTTATTTTATGGTTAACATTTTGCTGAGATTGGTTGTGTGCTCATCATATTTTTAATTTCCTATCCACGTAATGTACTAAAATTAGTGTCTTTATATAATAAATCAGGTAGGGTTAGCCAAACCAATTCAGGGCCCAATCTTTCTTTAGATATATTATTAGATTAGCATTTATTTTTGGCTTTATTATTTTTACTATTTAGGTGTTAACTGTAGGTTTGATAGTGATATCTCTAAATTTAGAACTGTGATAATCTTGCTTATATGCTCAGCTCTCCAGAATTTGCTTTGTTTTTGCTTATCCCATATATTGCTTTCAAATATATATATACACTCATACGTGTGGACAAAACATATGGAAGTTTATAGTCTTTGATGTAGACGGTTGTCTGTTATTTTTTAATGAGACAGTGGCAATTTTGTTCACACTTAGGTATCTCGTATGCGTTCAATAAAGGTCACCGTGTATCAAATATCTTACAGAGTTATTGTCTGAATCCCGATATACATGCTAAATGGTACAACTTCTTTAAGTTTTGAGTCCATGAGTGTATACATTTATTTACATTATTATAATAATATATTCGACAACCTTTTCAATATTTTTTCACTACTTAGACGTATTTCACTTTCCCTTTTTAAAAAACCTGAGATGATCACCATCTAAAACAGTCAAAAATCGAACAATAATTTTCCAATCAGTAAGTGTAGAGAGAAAAATTCGAAATATAAATAAGACTGATATATCATATTTATAATTTTTTGACGTAATTATAGGTTAAATATGCAAATGCTGGGTGCTTAAAGCCTCCTATGTGGGTAGTGAAATGTCTTTAGAACTGAAGACCTATACTTATAGCTTTAATAACAAATATATATTAATATATTTCTTCATAAACAACACTTTTATATACGAAATTTAGTATTTAAAAATTTAAGTGTAGGCCAATATTTACTAATGGATGCCAAATAACGCCATACATTGCGAAACTAACATGAACAGTATTAAAATTTTGAACACAAAAATTAAAGAAATTGATGTCACTGAAATTATCTTTAATACAGAGAGATATGGGTTCTTTATATATAAAGATATTTACCTACACTGACATGAACAAAACTTAATGAAGTTGTACCATTCAGCATGTATATTGTGATTCAGACAAAAACTCTTAAGATATTTGATACACAGTGTCCTTTATTCAATACACATGAGATAACCAAGTAAGAACAAAAAATTGCCTCTGTCGTAAAAAAAAAGAGAGAACCGACAACATCAAAGACTTTCACTTCCTTAAGTTTTGTCCATGAGTATATTTTCAGTAGAAAATATATTTACAAGGTAAAACAATTTCTTACTTTCTTTTCTACTGAAATATATTTGGCGGGCTAATTCATCATTGGTGTGCCCTACAAGCGGTTTCGCCAGTTTACGTCATTATCAATAACATTGTTAATGACATAAATACTATAGAATAAAGCGTTAGGAGAAAATAATTTTTAATAATCGACTACACGAGCTTTCGGGCAGTCACGCCCTTCAACTGATTACCAGTTGAAGGGCGTGACTGCCCGAAAGCTCGTGTAGTCGATTATTAAAAATTATTTTCTCCTAACGCTTTATTCTATAGTATTTATAATCTAAGGAGAAAGTTTCCATGTTTAAAAAAATTGTTATTGACAATAAGCCCTAACACGAATTCGACCCTTCTAACAATTTTCTAAATTTTCTTATGAAGCCAAGTCTGTTAACTCTATTCCATGTGACATTACCTCGGACATGCCTACTCTACACCCAGCACTTAAGCCTAAACATTTACTCTTATATTTCAACAAGAAATAAAAATAGCTATCTAATTAATTTGAGAATAATACTCTTTTAAATTTCATATTTATGGAGATTTAATAGTTATGGAGATTCCTGGGTCTAATCTATACCTTGTTTATATTCCTGAAGTTTGTTTTTGTAAGCAACCATAAATTGATATCTCCACATTGATATCTGAAAGAAAGACGACAAAAAAAAAACTTTGAGGGCATTTTTTGTTTTGTAATTTCCCTCGACAATTTACTTTGACTAGTCTTGACTATATCCTTCCACCAGTGGAAAATCGATGTTGCTGGAAGGTTACCCACTTAGGTTGAGGATCTTGGCGACTAAGGTGGTCTGCATAGTGCTGCGGTTAAAAAGTGCCTTTTCCAAGTCGGAGATCCACAGAAGGAGATAGTGCCGTAGGACGAAACATTAGCGCTATAATGGTTCATCTACTGATGTTCTAACTATTAAACAAAATATAGCTCATCGTAGATATATTGTTAACTTGAACGCTTTCTTGTCCTACAATAAAATTCAATGATTTCTATGGGTTTTTAACGATTCTATTCATAATTGTAGAGAAATGGTTGGCTAATGAATAGGAATCAACTAATCCCGCTTCCCCAAAAATCATCAAAACAAACCAACCATTAAGTTAATAGAAACAAAATATAATTTAGAAAAACAATAGAGGATATTCCAGGAGATGGTTTTCCTCAATAGGAAATATCCATGCACGAAAAAGTCGTGTAGCGGTCTGCATCGTTATATTTACGAAACCTTAGACCTTACTAAAAGACCTTACCATTTCTAAATGTACTTATACTAAAAACACAAAATCAATATACAACAGAAATATACCATAAGCCAAACTCCACTCCAGATTATATACACTTTTCCTCTTATTGCCCCCTCAGTCACAAGATCAACACTGTAAAAACCCTCTCAAAACGAATATATACACATTGTTCCACCCAACTCTCAAAAGATACAGAAACCCAATTTTTAATCAATAAACTCACTTCTAGTGGTTATCCGAAAAACTTTATATTAAGACATTTCCATAATCCCTCTCTTATAAGAATTAATCATGTTTATAAATCAATATGTATATTTCCCTATTCCCATAGTAGTACCAACATAGCCAGAATTTTAAGCAAACACGGTATAAGAACATATTATGAAAGCAACCCGAGTATAGCAACCATAATAAGAAACCCTATTACAAGAAACAGTATTCCTATAACAAAACTATACAATAGCAAAGCCGTATATTCCATACCATGCAACCAATGTAATAATGTATATGTAGGTGAAACAGGCAGACATATAAAAGACAGAATAGACGAACATAGAAGAAATATTAAAAACAAAGACCCCAAATCTCTAATAGTACAACATATTAGAAACACAGATCACGATTTCAACCTAGCAAACCCTAATATTCATTATACAAACATATATAGTAAATACAAAAGATTAATACTGGAAGCACTGATTTCATCAAAATATAATAGTATAAATAGACACATAGATATCCCGGAGACATATGATAGGCTGGTCCAAAAACTAAAATAGAATTATCCGTTTTCTCTTCATCACACCACTTAACAATTAGCATATAATAATAATAACCAATTGACTAATTTACATAGCAATAATTTTTCTTAAATAATAAAATATAAAACTTCATGAATAATCCTAGATATGCAAAAAATAGCTTATATATATGTATAGATAAATATAGGGCATATACTGGATATAGATTATTGATCGGCTAGTAATTCCAGGGGCAACACGCCTCTCTTTATCTAGGCTTTTCTTTGAGTTAAACTAAATCACGTGAGTATGAGATCCACTCACGCTCTACAAGAACAAAGCGAGAAACCATTTTAAAAATATATATAAATGTGTACATACATGACTTCTTGAAATTATATCTATTAACAGTAACGTCGTAGGACGAGTGGGTAACCCCCTCGATTCCCGACAGTCATGAACCGGGATTGAATCCCGCGTTAAAATTTGTTTAATATGTGATAACCTTCACATATTACACAATGTTCAATTATCATGAACTAGGTTGCTCTTGCTGAGCGGTACCTATTTATGTGAATTTGAACCAGATTATATCTATTATTCCTGTAGAAGGGCAGTTTGAGCCCGAAAGCTCGAATTGATTTTTCAAATAAAGAAACTTATCCTTTTTGAATCTACTAGTTATTATATTTACGAAACGGCTGAGTGGGTTCACCACTGAAGGGCCAAGCCATTTTAATATCTTCATATTATCTTCAGTTATGAAAGAAATGTATCCTATACCATTGTGTAAAATACAAGGTATGATTATTAAGTTCCCGGAATCGCTTATTCAAAAAATAACTGAACGAGTTCAAATAAAATTTACCGTTTATATATCATACTAGCCGAATGACCCGGGCAACGCCCGTGTTTTACCCGATTGAATGTTTTGAATCAAATACTATTTGTTACAATTATAAATTGGCGCCTTATATAAATGCATATGTTAGTTAATAACTATAGCCTATGTGCTTTATCTGTCTATGTACTGTTAGCTTCCGTAGGCGTCTCTTACTGGGAAAAAGAAAGAGAGGATTCCATTTGGTTATTAACTAATAAATGCATTTATTTAAGGAGCGACCCGCTCCAACACAATGGTTACAAAAAAGGTGAGTGGGGGGGGGGGGGCAAAGATGGCGTGATCGTAGCCAACCAATAGGAGGGCGCCATTCCAAAAAAAAAAAAGGCAAACGGTGACAGAGATGACTGATTAAGAGATGAGGAATGACGCTCGTAACTGTATATAGAATTAGAAGATCGAGCTACCCGGAAAAAATAATTAGTTACGTACTATTTTTATTGCTCGAGAAATTTCTATTCAAAACAAACGTAGCGTCAGCCACACGGGAAATTTCGCGATGGAAATTTTAAGCGAACAACGGGTATGTTTGAAATTTTGTAAGTCGGTTTCTGAACGTTTGATAATGATTCAAAATGCGTTTGGAGAAGAAGCTATTAAAAAAACGACAGTTTTTAGATCGTTTAAAAATTTAAAGGAGGTGAGACCTCAGTATTTGATGAGTTAAGGTGCGGGAGGCCATAGACTGTTCACACCGATGAAAATTGGGAAAATATAAAGGTTTTGATCATGAAAAATCGTCGGATAACAATCAGAGAGCTTTCAGAAGCAACCAACATATCATTTGGACAATACCAGGAAATCATTCATAAAGATCTGGGACTGAAAAGAACTGCAAGCAAGTCTGTGGCCTTGTGTGTTAATCTCTGAGAAAAAGGAGATACGTTTGGAGATCAGTCAAAACATGCTCCATATGGTTGAAAACGATCGGAATTGGCAAGATAAAAGTGATAACAGTGGTCGAGACACGTGTGTATGGGTACGACCCCGACACCAAACGTCATTCTAGTCAGTGGATAGCACGGAATGAAGAAAAACCGGAAAAAACTCGCATGTGCCGATCGAAACGAAGGTCCTGCTTGTAAAATATTTTGACAAAAAATGACTCATGCACTATGAATTTATTCCAGATAGAGTCAAAATAAATCAAAACACCTATCTTTCCATATTGCAGCCCCTGAGAGAATCGATAAAAAAAGAAAAGACCGGAAAACCATGTTTTTGCACTTTTCTTTGCGATGCTCTTTCTGATAATTCATTGAGAGATGTGAGACAAATTTAGCCGGGGATCGTTTAAGATGCAGATCATTCTTTATGATGGTTAGGCATGTTCCAAAAGAGATATCCAAGTCATCTGATAATTCTCTGATAGTTATTCTTGTTTTTTTTTTTTTTATCGATGACTTGATTTTGAGTGCATTTTCGGGATTTCTTATCGATAATGGTCTTCCAGTGTGTATATCATTCTTAACGCTTGTTCGATCAGCTTTAAATCGTGCAAACCATTCAAATGTCCTCTATTGTGATAGGGAATCTTCTTCAAAAGCTTGCTTCAACATTTGATATTATTTGGAAGCTTTATTCTCTATTTTAAAGCAAAACTCTATGCAGACTCTGTTTTTCAATACAGCCTATACTGAGCTTATAAATTCGAAAAACGTGACCGCGTGTGTCTGTGTGATATATATTTTTCTACGTGTTGATAAATTTTTATCTATAACGTCTTCATAAAATTATTTCTTTATTTTGAATATGTTACGTGATTCAGTCTCATTCCTGAAAATTATTCATCACACGTTTTTATATATTGTTCGATTCCTATTTATTCTAAATTAAAAGGTATATCTATATATATAAAATGAATGTATGTCTGTTTGTCCTTTATGCCTGACCAAACCACTCATTGGATCGCCATGAAACTTTGGGAAGTTATTTAGTATAGTACTGGGAAGGTTTCTAGCAAATAAAATTTTTGAAATAACTTTTCGCCTAGATATAATCAAGATAAATATTCTAATTTATCTGTTATAATTCAACAATCTGCTCTAAATATTATCATGATGATACGATGATTTTGTAATGTAGAAAATTAGGAAAGACAAAATTCAGGATGACACGGCAATTTATTTGAGACAAGAATAATGATACAATTCCAAGGCAAGATACTATTCCTTTAACTTCCAATTACGGAGGGAACCAATTAATAATGATTTTATTCAACTTATCGAGTATTTTTCAAGGGCCCGGGAAAAAATGTTCACTTTATCGAGAGATTCGTTACACAAACCTTTACTCGGGTAAAATCCGGGCGAAGCCGGGAATATCCATTTCGTAGCTACACCGTCTCTCCAAGAGGCAGTCTCTTATTAAAGGTCTATTAGAGATTCTTTAATAGCAATTAGAATCTTCAATGAGAGACCACCAACAGGAGAAACAAGTTGATTCATGTTTTTAGGTGGTCTTTCTTAAGAGACTCTATTTACATATTTAAAATATGAAAAAAATAAAATATTTTAAAATTAAAATATTTTAAAATCAACATTTTCTTACTGTTACGTTTAATTACTGTTAATATCTATATATATATAAATGAATGTATGTCTGTTTGTTTGTCCTTTATGCCTGACCAAACCACTCATTGGATCGCCATGAAACTTTGGGAAGTTATTTAGTATAGTACTGGGAAGGTTTCTAGCAAATAAAATTTTTGAAATAACTTTTCGCCTAGAAATAATCAAGATAATTATTCTAATTTATCTGTTATAATTCAACAATCTGCTCTAAATATTATCATGATGATACGATGATTTTGTAATGTAGAAAATTAGGAAAGACAAAATTCAGGATGACACGGCAATTTATTTGAGACAAGAATAATGATACAATTCAAAGGCAAGATACTATTCCTTTAACTTCCAATTACCGAGGGAACCAATTAATATTGATTTTATTCTACTTATCGAGTATTTTTTCAAGGGACCGGGAGAAAATGTTCACTTTATCGAGAGATTCGTTAAACAAACCTTTACTCGGGTAAAACCCGGGCGAAGCCGGGTACATCCATACAAGAATAATGATACAATTCCAAGGCAAGATACTATTCCTTTAACTTCCAATTACCGAGGGAACCAATTAATATTGATTTTATTCAACTTATCGAGTATTTTTCAAGGGACCGGGAAAAAATGTTCACTTTATCGAGATATTCGTTAAACAAACCTTTACTCGGGTAAAACCCGGGCGAAGCCGGGTACATCCATACAAGAATAATGATACAATTCCAAGGCAAGATACTATTCCTTTAACTTCCAATTACCGAGGGAACCAATTAATATTGATTTTATTCAACTTATCGAGTATTTTTCAAGGGACCGGGAAAAAAATGTTCACTTTATCGAGAGATTCGTTAGACAAACTTTTACTCGGGTAAAACCCGGGCGAAGCCGGGCGGGTCCGCTAGTTACATATAAAATGCAAGCTGTCGTGATCTCGGCAATTCACTAATAAAGGAAAAATATATCCTTCCCAACTAGACAGTCAAACGGGACCTACCACTCGGTTTTTACAGTCGATACCAAGCGGCTTCTCTTTTGTTAAAGAAGACGAGACAGGTTGGATATCGAAAATAAGAAGCTCCTAAACAAAAACGATGAAAATAAGGTGGTTTTTAAACCATCAGTAATTTGAGATGTGTACAAGGCTTTACGGGAAGTTGACTAAAAGTCCTGAAGTAGATGGAATATTCACAAGCGTGAAGTCGGGACTGGACTGTTGGTGCTGCTCATGTCCGCTGCTGAACTGTCAACTCTACTGACCGTGAAAAGTCTCACTGAGGGTCACCTGATTTGGGGGACCAATGAGATGGTGTACGAGTACGTAATAAAAAAATGGCTGAAAGGTTTGAATGGCGAATATACATCTGAATTTATCTATATAACCAATTTTTATCACCCAGGTTATTTAGCCGAATTTCTTCAAGCCTTTGTCAGAGCGCTGAATTTTATTTTTACTTCTGTTTATTTATTTGTTTTAGATTTAAAAGGTTATAGATAATCAAATACATTGGAGGTATGGAGGGGGTTATCTATAAGGTAGAGACACACATTAAATTAGAAACTATTTTAAACGCGTAAGAATCTTTTTTAAATTATACAATTTCTACTACCTTACTGCTATGGAAAAAATAATGGGAGGGCCTGGCGCAGTAAGGACAGTAGAATTGTTCAATTAAAAAAATAATCTTACGCGTCTAAAATAGTTTCTAATTTTCATAATAGATGGAGCGCTAGTGCATCGTAAATACACATTGAATTATTTACAAACAATATATATAAAGTAGCTGAGATGTAGGTGTTCTGCAGGTTAGGGCTAGTTGATGCATAAAATATTGTTTATAAAATTGCGACATATATAAAATGACATATACAAACTCTACTGTCCTTACTGCGATGAAAAAATATCGGGAGGCTTGGCTCACTGGAAAACCTACTTCTTGAGGTATTTAAAAGGTATTTTATATATGAGAACTCTAGAGAAAAGGCCTAACAATACCTGAAGATTGCAATGTTTTATTCATTTGTATGGGTGTATAATAATATAGTACTTCATATTACTGAAGACGTTTCTTTTTAATTATCTTGGAAACTACTTTTATTTTAGGCATATATTTCTTGATCATTGTGTATGTGTGATTTCGAAAACCGGATTACACTCGACACTTCTTTATTGGTTCTACGTCTCCTCGCTATGCTCGACTCTCCGCCTCCTCACCAGGTCCGCTTTTTCGCTTCCTCGCTATGCTCGATTCTCCGCCTCCTCACCAGGTCCGCTTTTTCGCTTCCTCGCTATGCTCGATTCTCCGCCTCCTCACCAGGTCCGCTTTTTCGCTTCCTCGCTGTGCTCGATTCTCCGCCTCCTCACCAGGTCCGCTTTTTCGCTTCCTCGCTGTGCTCGATTCTCCGCCTCCTCACCAGGTCCGCTTTTTCGCTTCCTCGCTATGCTCGATTCTCCGCCTCCTCACCAGGTCCGCTTTTTCGCTTCCTCGCTGTGCTCGATTCTCCGCCTCCTCACCAGGTCCGCTTTTTCGCTTCCTCGCTGTGCTCGATTCTCCGCCTCCTCGCCAGGTCCGCTTTTTCGCTTCCTCGCTATGCTCGATTCTCCGCCTCCTCACCAGGTCCGCTTTTTCGCTTCCTCGCTGTGCTCGATTCTCCGCCTCCTCACCAGGTCCGCTTTTCCGCTTCCTCGCTATGCTCGATTCTCCGCCTCCTCGCCAGGTCCGCTTTTCCGCTTCTTCGCTGTGTTCGATTCTCCACCTCCTCGCCAGGTCCGCTTTTCCGCTTCCTCGCTATGCTCGATTCTCCGCCTCCTCGCCAGGTCCGCTTTTCCGCTTCTTCGCTGTGCTCGATTCTCCACCTCCTCGCCAGGTCCGCTTCTCCGCCTCCTCGCTGTTCTCGAATCTCCGCCTTCTCGCCAAGTCCGCTTCTCCGCCTCCTCGCCAGGTCCGCTTTTCCACTTCCTCACTGTGCTCGATTCTCCGCCTCCTCGCTAGGTCCGCTTCTCCGCCTCCTCGCTGTGCTCGACTCTCCACCTCCTCGCCAGGTCCACTTCTCCGCCTCCTCGCTGTGCTCGATTCTCCGCTTGATTCGCCAGGTCCGCTTTCCGTCTCCTCGCTGTGCTCGATTCTACGCTTGATTCGCCAGGTCCGCTTCTCTGCCTACTCGCCGTGCTCGATTCTCCGCTTGATTCGCCAGGTCCGCTTCTCCACCTCCTCGCCAGGTCCGCTTCTCCGCCTCCTCGCTGTGCTCGATTCTCCGCCTCCTCGCCAGGTCCGCTTCTCCGCCTCCTCGCTGTGCTCGATTCTCCGCCTCCTCGCTAGGTCCGTTTCTCCGCCTTCTCACTGTGCTCGATTCTCCGCCTCCTCACCAGGTCCGCTTCTCCGCCTCCTCGCCGTGCTAGCTTCTCCGCTTCTTCCTCGACGACCGTCCTGTAGTAGAGCTATCTTCCGCCGGGATTATTCTCCATAGTGTGATATCTGAAACTGATTCTGGACAACTAAGTCCTTTATACTTTTTTTGTAAATGATCCATTGTTGGTTTGAATTTTCAGATAGCCTGTTAACGATGCTAACAATGGAAATTCTTTCTTAGTTACTTTTTTTTCTTGACATAGCATCTTTATGACACCTTCTTGAACTTGGAAATCAGCAATAATGTGGTCCAATAATCCAATAAATTTAATTTGTCATAAAATTTTAAACACGGAGAAAATAGTCCTCTATTCAATCATACTCAGGAATTCAAAATTTGTTTACCTTTGTCGAACTTTTTAAACATTTAGGTACGCTCTTAATATTCATTGTAGTTGATTCTTTTTTCGCGTTTTTACTATACTTTTTACCCTTTATAATATAATTATATAATAATTATCATTATAAAATATTACTATCCTTTGCATAAAACACATAGACATAGTTGCATACGTTCGTGTATAGGTAGTGCTTTTTTCAAAGAATTTTTTTTTTTTGCATTCTATCAAATATTTTATATGTTGAAATCTAGTGAAAAATGGTTTATTTTAATCTATTAATACGCGAAGTATTCAAAATACGCTGCATTATTTGTAATGTTAGTACATTTTATAGCACACTAGCGGATGTACCCGGCTTCGCCCGTGTTTTACCCGAGTAAAGGTTTGTCTAACGAATCTCTCGATAAAGTGAACATTTTTTCCCGGTCCCTTGAAAATACTCGATAAGTTGAATAAAATCAATATTAATCGGTACCCGAGTAAAGGTCTGTCTAACGAACATTTGTTAAAACAATTCTCTATAAACTTATAAAAAGAAATAGATATATTTTGATAATTTGAAACTGATAAAGTGATCATTTTTTCCCGGTCCCTGTGTGCCGTGTCATTCTGAATTTTGTCTTTCCTAATTTTTTTACATTACAAAATCATCGTTTTATTTAGTGAACATTTTTTCCCGGTCCCTTGAAAAATACTCGATAAGGTTGAATAAATTCATGGTCGTTTATGGAAGATGGACGAAGTTCCCGGAGGTCATCTTGGGCAAGCTCCCGCGAGGCTTTTTTTCTTGTCTACTTGGCACAGCTGTGTCACCAACTCTGCCCTGATTGGTCGGTGGGTAATTGGAATGTCGGCCGGCGGCTGGATGGATCCATTTTCTCACGGGGTGGGGCAGACTTAAGCCTATCTCCGTCGCAAGGTGGCGCTGCTTGCGAGTTAAAGCTACAAATCTGCAAATAACTCTAAGGATATTAAAGATATTTAAGAAATTATTTTTCGTAAACCTTTCCGGGGATACACCTAATAATTTTCCAAAATTTCACGGTGATTGGATGTATGGTTTTTGAATCCATAGAGGACACACACACAGACATTCATTTATATATATATAGACTACTCAAATGATCCGGGCAACGCACTGGTTTTACCCGACAGCATTTTCCCCGAGTGATTTGTATAAAAATATGTTTTTATATTCAAATCCCGGGATCTTCCTAAGTGTGAATCTTTGCCCTATGAATAATGCTTGAAATAAAACACTTCATGGTATTCAATGTGAAACAAAAAAATAATATCAAGCATTCTAAAATATAGTAATACAATTCTGAATTTAACAACAAAATTATAAAATATAGCATAAACATAAAATCTAAACATATAGAATGAAAGGATTTAAAAGCAGGAATGTTTCTTTTATACATAATACAAACTTCTACTGCCCTTACTGCGATGAAAAAATATATTGGGAGGGCTTGGCTCATCAGTGGTGAACCCTCCCAGCGGTTTCGCCAATTTAATCCACCAGACCGCTTCTCAGAGCTCTAATACTGTATTGGACGATTCTGCTTATATACGCAGCACTGAAAGATGGAATCTTAGAAATGGTTTTCAAGAAAACTATGGACATAGGCTTATAGGACAGTAGAATTACATTCTAATATTTGCATCGAGCAATGCTCTTCCGCAAACAATAAAGACAAGGACAGACATTTTTTCATCGAAGTAAGGGCAGTAGAAGTTTGTATTATGTATAAAAGAAACATTCGTGCTTTCATTCTATATGTATAGATGGCGCGTTATTGCTTTGTGTTAATAAAATCTAAAATCACCGATACTAAACTTTAAATCACGTATTATAAAATATTTTAGTGAACTTTAAGATGTTCCCTTAAAATATAAAAATAAAAACTGATAAATGATAAAATAAAGTTCTTACAACGATATTTAAAAATTGTATTTCTAAAATCCTATTGTTTTGAAAGTGCAGCAGGCTTCCTGCCAAAACCGAAACCTCTCTCAGTCACCGCAGTGGGGCGCTGGTTGCAAGTGAAATTGGCAAATTTGTAAATAACTACAAGTATGTTCGATATATAAACCTGAATATTTGACTACGAGGTTTTCCAGATTCAACTATATTTGTGAAATGTAAAATATAAAAATTCAGCCAGATTAATACGAATTGAGGACGTGCATAGCCAACAAACATACATACATATATCACCAAAAAGGTGTAGCGTGGTCTTTGTACGGAAATGTGCGAAAATAAAGATTAAGGTGAAAAATCCAGTCAATTAAAAATGAGTAATATATGTGATATATTTATTTATTTCGGAATAAAGAGCAATCCATATTTAAATCTTTAGATATTAAAGAGGCATATATTGGATTGAATAAAATATTTATATGCTAATATTTCGGTTGGCTGAATGCCAACCTTGTAATGTGAGGGCTTTAATATACACTGCGTGACATTAAAAATGGAACACCAAGAAATAGTGGCCAGAAAGTGATGAAACTCGGCAGACAGAGAGAGACAGGGACGAACAATAAGTGATCTTTATTTCGAATGATAGTCATAATACAGAGCGAGAACGGCGTCGGCTTAGTAGCAAGTAGGACCACCGCGGACGGCGATGCACGCAGCAACACGTCTAGGTAGAGAGTCAATCAGAGTACGGATGGCGTCCTGAGGGGTGGCTCTCCATTCCCTCTTAACCATTTGCCACAGTTCGTCTTCTGAACGCGGCTGTGGCAAGGCATGCAAACGGCGTCCAATGATGTCCCAGACGTGCTCGATTGGTGAGAGATCAGGAGAGTACGGTGGCCAGGGAAGCATCTATACATCTTGCAGAGCTTGTTGGCTAATGCGAGCAGGGTGCGGTCGGGCGTTATCCTGCTGATAAAGGGCATTGGGTACCCCCTGAAGGTAGGGGAGTGTCACCGGTCGCAGCACATCATCAACGTATCGTTGGGCCGTCATAGTGCCCTGAATACGAAGTAAAGGTGACCTGGAATCATACGCGATTGCGCCCCAAACCATGATTTCACGTTGTCGCACGGTGGGGCGTTCCACAATTGCTGCCGGATTGGACCTTTCTCCACGTCGACGCCACACGCGTACACGGCGACTATCACTGGACAAGCAGAAACGCGACTCATCTGAGAACACGACCCTGTGCCATTCCGTCATCCACGTCGATCTAGCCCGGCACCATTCCAAACGTTGGCGCCTATTCGGTGGGGTCAATGGCAGTCTTCTTAGCGGACGGCATGAGTGCAAGCCATTAGCAACCAATCGACGGGAAATGGTTCTGGTCGAGATGGAATGATCTAGGGTGTCTTGCACATGTTGCAGGATGGCGGTACAAGTGGCTTGTGGGGCCGCCACTGCTTGTCGAAGGATACGCCGATCCACACGTGCTGACGTCACTCTGGTTGCACCGACATTCCTATAAATTGCCATATTTCCGTGTTCCAACCATCTTCTCCACAGTCGGTGCACCGTGGACGCACCAAGGTGTGTATCAGCTGCGATTTAACGTATGGACCAACCTGCCCTTTTCAGTCCGATCACCATGCCCCTCGTAAAAGCGTCTGTCTGCTTGAACTGCCTCCGTTTACGATGACCTGGCATTCTCTGTTATTACACGTGTCTTTTGACACAAGAACAAAATTTCTACAATGATTTTCCTTGAAGAAATAACGACACGAATACTGTCATTTCTACAAGTTCCTTCCCTTATATCTTACTCCATGTGCGCACGAGAGCTGCGCATTTTACATCATTTGCATAACTCGGTTAGGCGCGTCTACCCTGAAATTTGCATAATTTTCTGGCCACTATTTCTTGGTGTTCCATTTTCAATGTCACGCAGTGTATATTCATAATAATAAAGAGAATTAGCAACGATTCATAGCTGGTATATATCTATCGAACATTCCTTTTGATATGGAATATTTTAAAAGGGTGAATAAGAAATTTCTCAACTTTATACATTTTCAAATATAAGTTTAAAAATAACACTCATAACAATGTTATTAAAAAATATTTTAGGTTTTTTAATTGGAAATATTTCACAAATTTTTATTCATTTGTAAATCTTACTTAGATATCAATATTTCTTAAATAAAAAACGCGTTCGATATCCGTAAATAGAATAATTATTATTTATGCTCGTTATCATAAATATGATATGGAGGGGAGCACACACAATGGATCTACCCTATCCAATTTATGAGGAAGGTATGTAATTGGGTTTATCTCCCAGTTTAGAGAATATATCCCCCAATTTAGACACGACAGCTAATGAGAGCTCGTTACACTAAACAGCTCCTTGAGGCTAACAACTACAAGGTGACTCGCAAACATAGTTACATTGTACTCAGCATATACCTGGTATAATATATATATTTATATGTAATTCTACTGTCCCGTATAAAATCATACCCATAGTTTGTTTGAATAGCATTTCTAAATTTCCAACCTTCAGTGTAGCATATTATGATGCATTAGCACTCAATCTGTTATGAAAATTCGAAATTATTATAGACACGTATGTTTATTTCTTACAAATTAAAAAAAATCTATTGCCTTTACTACAATGAAAAATATATGGGATGGCCCGGCTCATCAGTGGTGAACCCTCACAGCGGTTTGGCCTTTTTATCTACCATGTCGCTGTTATATTGCAATTTTGATCTTCCTTTTATAGTGATACTGATGCTAGACTCTTGGAATGGGTATTTTAGACGAATTATGGATATAAGCTTTGAGGACATTAGAATTACATATAATTATAAATATATAATAGGCTTCGAGCAATCGCTCTTCCGCATATATCAAATTGAAAATATTATTTGAACAATTATATTAAGAAGCATTAGCGCCCCATTTGTTATGAAAATTCGAAACTATTATAGACGCGTATGTTTCTTATACAAATTAAACAATCTCTAGTGTAGCATATATAAACAGAAGCGTCTAATACAGTATTAGAGCTCTGAGAAAGCGGTCTGGTAGATTAAATTGGCGAAACCGCAGGGAGATATTACCACTGATGAGCCAAGAATCCCAATATATCTTAATCGCAGTAAGGAAGTAAATGTTTGTTCAATGAGTAAAAAAACATTCGTGCTTTAATGCTTTCATTTTTTATAATACATAGAATTAAATTGGAATATTCCTTGAAATATTGCATTGAAGACACCGATAATGTTATCACAGGAATTTAGATAGACAAGAGAATGTTTATCTACAAATCATATTTACATAATATTGCGATAAAAATACAATATGAATAAATAAAATATAGCGCATTAGATGTACATATCCCTATATATAGGGATGTGTATATATGTATGTATATGTAATGTAATGTAATTGAAATGTAATGTAATTAATGTATTGCATTTCAAATTTTCCCTTTCGCTCGCAAGCAGCGCCTCTAGCTGTCAAAATGGGAGGTAATATCAGCTGACCTAATGTACATATAGAAGGTGTTTTTCTTGACACTTCTATTAAGATAAAAATATTTTTTTTTTTAATTATTTTTTATTCATTTGAACCTTTTTTTAAATACCTTGATTTTCTTACGGCCCAGTGGACCATGCAACTCTGGAATTGTCCGTCCTCAAAGTGTTAATATTGAATAATAAAACCAAGGATATTGTCTATGTCATCCGGATGAAGCCCTACCTGGACCCTGAAGAACAACATTCAATTCTGCTAGGAAATACCAGCCGTGATAGATTTTAATTGGATTTCAAAATGTATTCCTATGTGCTACATTTTAATAATTCGATTATCTATATTCAAGCTAGAGGCATATTTGACATGTTTCAATAATAATTAATGCAGATATATTGTGGTGGCTCGTCTGGTTTTGAAGAAATGATTCAATTATTCATTCCAAGGTATTTTAATTATTACAGATAAAATATAAAAATAAATATCAATGTTAATTATTATGGTTACAAATTAAAATCTAGTAAAGAAGAGTTGAAAAAGGTTTGATAAAAATGGATGGATGAAAATGGACGTTCGCTCGTGGTGGCCGTCCATAACAATGGTATCCTCCCACGTGTTTATCACGTCACCGCCGCTGCGCATGCGCCGTATTGGCGCCACCGCCGGCAGAGGTGGTGGCGGTTAAAAAGGGCTGTTCAAAATTGGCGGTGGGTCAAAACACCGTCACAATAAATTTCGGCCATATATTTTTTATTTAATAAAATACATTTTTATTTTTAATAGATATGACTTTTATACTTATATTAATATGAAATAAACAAGCTTGTGGAAAGAGAGATAACTGAGTGTTATTTAATAAAAAGAACTTACCGTGAATTAAATGGTATCATTTATTCTATAGCGAATGTATCGTGTGTATAGAAAAATAAACATAATAAATCTATGATGTACTAGAGCGCCATCTGTTATCAAATTATAAAACTATTTTAGAGGCGTGATATTCTTTTTAAAATAAAACAATTTCTACTGTCCTTACTGCGATGGAAAAATTAAAGGGAGGGCCTGGTTCACCACTGATGAGCCAGGCCCTCCCTTTAATTTTTCCATCGCAGTAAGGACAGTAGAAATTGTTTTATTTTTAAAAGAATATCACGCCTCTAAAATAGTTTTATAATAATAAATCTATACAGGTACATTTCGTACTATCGAAATACCCTAAGAAATAACCCAATAGAGACACACTCAAATAACATATACTATATATTAAAACAGGAAGTATGTGAATAGCGTGGTAAGGTTCTTTATTATTATTAATAAATTATTATTAATAAAGAACCTTACCACGCTATTCGCCTACTTCCTGTTTTAATCTATTAAGCGTGGCTATACTATGTCATATACTATATATATATATAAAGAACATAAAATATAATAGTTTTTAGCGGATTGAAATGTCAAAATATTATGGGAAATTTTAACTTTAATGAAGCTAACTTTTCCAATAGTTTGTCTTATCTTTACAAGTAAACTCTACTGAAATTCTTTATTTTTTAAAGTTAGATCAAACCTTTTATATTTCAAATATTTTATAACTTGATGTATTTTCGAGACTCTCTTTCTATCTTCCTTATAAATATCAAAATTATATTTTTATCACTTTAAAATTTTTATATTTGTTCGCATATTTAATTTAGAGGAAATATATTTATTTACGGGGCTGCTAACCAGAAAGGATGATTTTGAACAGGTTTAATTTAGAAAAAAAGAATTCTTTGACTTTGTAGGTTGATCGGCCTGTTTGAATTTACCTCATTATAATTCTATATACAGTTACGAGCGTCATGCGTCATGTCTTCATCTCTGTCACCGTTTGCTTTTTTTTTTTTTGGAATGGCGCTCTCCTATTGGTTGGCTACGATCACGCCACCACTACGCGAGACACTTTGTTTTTGACTTTCCCCCCCCCCACTCGCTTTTTGGTTTTTGTAACTATTGTGTTGGGGCGGGTCGCTCCTTAAATAAATGCATATATTAGTTAATAACTAAATGGAATCCTCTCTTTCTTTTTCCCAGTAAGAGACGCCTACGGAAGCCAACAGTACATAGACAGATAAAGCACATAGGCTATAGTTATTAACTAATATATGCATTTATTTAAGGCGCCAATTTATAATTGTAACAAATAGTATTTGAATAAAAACATTCAATCGGGTAAAACACGGGCGTTGCCCGGGTCATTCGGCTAGTTATAATAGAAGATAAAGATGCGGGAGAAAGATTTTCTTGTGTCTAGAGGGTCACATCTCACTTTAATTATACATTAGAACGATGTATTCTGTTCACCACCCAAGTAAAAAACTTTACTAGTGGTGATATATAATGAGCCAGAGCATTATTTATCACCAACAGTGAAGATATATTTTTACTAGGGTGATGGACAAAATGAATAGTTCATATGCATAATTAATGGGAGAAGTGCCCCACCAAGTACATAATTATAATTATTAAAGATAATTTGTTTGTTGGGAGTGTGTTGAGGTAATTGAGTTTGTTTATGATTATTGGTATGGAACTGTTTAGGGTGATGTTGTTGGGACACCTCGTGACCATAATATGCCAAAGTAACCCAGAACCCCACCTAACCTAACCATATCCCACCTTTGTCCATTTTAAGTTACCAACCTCTGGTGATTGCGAGGTGTTGAGATGGAGCCTGAAGCCACCTTTAGCCTTGGCAGCACTGAGCCAGAGACCGAGATCCCCTTCCTGGTGGTCAAGTCACCTGACCTGTGGTGGATGACCTGGCCCCACCAACACCAGGATAGTCCAAGATGGACTCAGACACCCCTTCCTGGTGGTCAAGACACCTGACCTATGGTGGATGACCTGGCCCCACCAACACCAAGCTAGCCTGAGATGGACCCAGACACCCCTTCCTGTAGTCAAGCCACCGACCTATGGTGCTTGACCTGGCTCCACCATCTTCATGCAGAGCACCAGCTCCACCACGAGCCCTGAACCTTTCCCAAGCTGACCCCAAGATGCCCAGATCCTACAATATTAATTATTTTTTTTTAATTCAATATTTTCGTATTTTTATTTTATTTTTTGTGAATATTTCTTTAATAATTTTTTATATTTAATTTATTTTTATAATTTTTTTAAGACGCCTTTTTTTATTTTTCTATTTCCATAGAGAGAAGATTGATGATAGCCTTGGGGGGGTGAGTTCAGCAACACTGGGACAAGGAAGCGGGATATTTAGATTCTGGGATATTGACATTCTTGAAGATTGACAATTTGGATATTGACATTTTTTTTCTTGACAAAAATTTGATTTTTTTTTTTGAGAAAGAAAGAAGACTTGGAGTTGCGGAGGGCGGAGGCCGCTAGCTGCGGCCTTGGCTGCCCATTTTTTCGAATGGTGGACATGGGTGGCTGAAGGTAGGTGGGGATATTCTGGGGATAATGGCATAATAGGTTTTTTTTTTGTGTGTGTGTTTACATTTATATGTATATTAAACTCCTCCCAATTTTAAACTTATATAGTTTTTTTTTTATTATCCTTTTCCATAAAATCTTATATATATATCTGCTTGTGTAGTACATTGAAAATTTATTTTATTAGAATAAATAAAATATGTTTGGCCAAAATATTGATTGGTTAATTTCCCCTTTTAACATATAATTGCTAGCCGGCACAGCTTTAGGTCTCTACATGTGCCATAGATGAATAAATTTGTGGTCTGCTTTTCTGCAGCCACTGGCGCCCTAATATTTGGACATGTAGAGATCTGGAAATAGTAAAAGAATAAAATCATCATTGTTTTTTTAACAATGATTTTCTTCCTCCATTATACTAAAAAATATATGAAATGCTCTCGAACTCATCAATGTCGCCCGCCGCGGGGCTCGAATTATGTATATAATTTTCTTCTATTATATTCTAAATTATATACATAGTGAAACGCCATTAGGGCTAAGTAGAACGCGATCCTGAGATTAATTAAGAATCAATACCCAGGGAAATTAGACTAATAAAATATTTTTCAATGTACACAGAATAATTATTTTTAGGTAGATATTTATATATATAACTTGTAATTTTTTTTTCAAGCAAGTTTGTGTTTTGAATTATTTAAAGTGATAAAAATTATCCAATATCCACTCTGTAGTAAGTAAACAAATCTAATGCTTCTTCTAAAAACTATTGTTTTGTTGAGTTTAATTTTCGTGTTTTAATAAACATTTATATTTAATACTTTAAACTATTTATGGTATAATTATATATGGGAGTTAGGTAAATAACAACCGTTATTTTTATTTACAATATTATAGCTTCGTCGATTGGTATATTTAATGCTGTGTTTTGTAATTTTGAAGAATGTAACGTATGTAACAATGTAAGAATGTAACAATGTAACAATGTAAGAACAAAGCTGGGCTTAGACGAAATTCGAGCCATGATGGCAGCTTAGTTTAAATTTAGGACTCGGTGCAGAAAAACAACATCTGGAGTCACCAGATGTGCTGGGACCAAATATAATTTTTGGCGCTAGAAATGGGAAACACTGACGTCAGACAATAGTTAATTAAAATTAATTACCATTTCTTTCTTTTATACAGAGAATACACGTTTATATTTTCAAATATTATTGAAAATACACTAATAATAAACCTGTTTCATACATTTATTATATACAATATTTTATTTAAATTATTTTCTGTTTGTAACATTTAGATGTTTTAAAGTATATTTACTTAGAAGAAAATATGATGCTAATAATTTTTAATTTACTTTAATATGGAAACTATGACACTGTCATAATAAACATATAACAGATGTCAAATTCAAATGACTTACCATTATATAAGAAATTGGCAGGGAGGTTTTCCTATTATATGGTTACATATATCCAGATTTAATATATTAATTCATGAAATACATTTCATTAAGTTTACCTTTATTTATAAACCAGTTGTTAGTTTAAACCATTTAGAAGCTCATTTATTTTTAGGCCTAAATGTCTTTTTTTTTTTCATCTCTATTGGTTGAAACAAATTTCTAAGGCAATTTATTGAATAAAAAGGCATGTTTTCTTTTTAAGTGTTTGAAATAACAAAAGCTATAATTATTATTATCTTGATAAGGTATTTCAGGAATATTGCATATGAGTGTATAAAAAAAAATACAATTCTTGACATTCCTTTTGGTTAATAATGATTCACTTATAGAAGTGTTAGCATGTCTATGGTCTGCCCTTGAGGTACATGCTGACCTACATGATGAAGCTTTTCATAGTATGAAGGAGATATTTACATGGTATGAACAGGTTAAATTTAGAGTAAAAGGTTTTTATATTTAATTTTTTTAGGGTTATTTCTAGATTTTTTGAACTTTTTTTTTTTGTGTGTAAATTTATCAAAATGTAAGAGCATTTGTGCATCCTTTTTTTTTTCAAACTCAGCCTTTGTTTTTTTAGTAATTTTATAAACTTTTATTTTAGTATAGATTTAAGACCTACTTTTATGATTAAAGAGATATCCATTTCTTCAACTAGGAGTTAAGATTTTGTGTCTCGGACAGTGAAGCACCTAAAAGACGAGATTTAGGCTCTCTTGGTATCCATCACTGTGAGCAATCTTTATGAAGCAATGTTGAATTAGTTGGATAGTCAGTGTAGTAGTTGCTTTTTTTTAAATAGGATTCTAGGATTTATAATATGCTCTAATTTGAGGATTTTTTTTTGTTTTCTCTTTGTCGCTTATTGTAAACACAGGACGGATGGGATACAGGCCCTCTAGATAGCTTTTACAGTAAATGATAATATTTTTTTTAGGTTAAATAGATAGGTTTAGATGAATATTTGAAGATAGGATTTCTATTTTTTTATGAACCTCGCACACTTTTTTTTTTTTTAATGTTAGATTACTATTTTGGGTACCGAATGACCAAATTGGTGGTAATTAGTACAAGTTTATTTTCTTTTGTGAGTTTATGGAGGTGGACCATAACTAGATTTTCTTTGGTATAGAGCACTTGTGCTTATCTCCCTGAATTTAGTTTTTGAATAGTTGTTTTGTTTGTTTAATGTTCAGGCAGTGCTTTTGATTTCAAGTTTAGTTTGAATGCATCCGCAAATGTTTTTATTTTTTTGTATGAATGAAGGATAGTGAATGAGATATCAAACTTCAAGCCAACAGTATGTTAGACCTGGATAAATTAAAATATTGGTAGGATAGGATCTTGTAACTTTATATAAAATGTGTTAGGACCTTAATAGTTTGATCTACCATCAGGGATTTGTAAACTCACTGGCAATCTGATGTCTGCTTAGGCAGAGTTTCTTCACTTCATGTGGAGGTATAAATTCGATTTCAATTTTTTTTTCTTTGTTTATATATGTTAGGTTCAAACTTATCTATTTTTTTAACTGGATTTTTTGACCCTGGATGAGATATAGGCTCTCCAGCTAAGTTTCTCTTTCTGTGAAGAAAGCACTCGTATGGTTGTGGGAAATGTCATTTGTCATGTGCTCTGGGAGCACACACTGGATGTCAAGGGAGAGAGTCCCATGAATTTTTTTTCTTCTGACTGCTCTGGGAGCAGCAGTTGTGTTAAGACCATGTGAAGGTCTTTGTCCTCCGCCTGAAAGTCCCGAAGGTGTGAGAAGCTCTAGCTTTGGGCAGCTAGAGGACAAATGGCATAATCCCATGTAAACTAACAAGTACCTGAGTGTCAGTTTGTGATTATAGATTTGGTCTTGAACCTTGAATACCGGTTCGAAAGATTTTTTTTTTAAAGTTCATTATAAAAAAGTAGGGTAATTTTTATGTGTGTTTTAAGGTCATTAAAAAAAAAAGGAGGTATATATACTTTAAGGTTAAGCTATAGGTTTGGTTTAATATTTTGTGAAGCAGGATTTTTTTTTTTAACAAAGGGTGTTTTCAGTTATGTGTGGCCATGCGAGGTCAATGTACCGAATAGTTTAGGTAGACAACTAGTCTAACCATGTAAAAGGTTTCAGTTCAATTTTTAATCAAAGATTCAATTAGTTTTACCAGAATGAGTTGTGTGTGGAATCAAAGTGTTTTAAATTACTGATTTGAATTACCCTATTAAATATTAGTAGAAAGAGAAACGCATTAGATTTGAAATTTGTCCTTTCCCCCCCTGATACCTTTATGTATTTTAGGACTTTTTTTTTTGGCTGTTACATTATGAAAAATGCATATATTGGATAATTGTTATTATTTGAAAAAGAAAATGAATTGCATTTGCATACGTGTATACCATAATATTTTTTAAATTTGTAGATTTATGATTTTAGAATTTTGAGTTTTTTTTTTTTTTAATGCACATTCATCACTTCACCCTAGCACCCAGGGTGGATTTGAGTGATTAATTAATATTTGAGTATAGATATACTATTTTTTGTAGTAAATATTTTCTTTTATGTAATTTTTTTTTATTTTATTAAGTTTCCTCACTCGGTGTTGGAAATTAATTTTCCTTTTTATTTGGTAAAATTAATTTTTTGGCAGGGAGGATTGTTGGGACACCTCGTGACCATAATATGCCAAAGTAACCCAGAACCCCACCTAACCTAACCATATCCCACCTTTGTCCATTTTAAGTTACCAACCTCTGGTGATTGCGAGGTGTTGAGATGGAGCCTGAAGCCACCTTTAGCCTTGGCAGCACTGAGCCAGAGACCGAGATCCCCTTCCTGGTGGTCAAGTCACCTGACCTGTGGTGGATGACCTGGCCCCACCAACACCAGGATAGTCCAAGATGGACTCAGACACCCCTTCCTGGTGGTCAAGACACCTGACCTATGGTGGATGACCTGGCCCCACCAACACCAAGCTAGCCTGAGATGGACCCAGACACCCCTTCCTGTAGTCAAGCCACCGACCTATGGTGCTTGACCTGGCTCCACCATCTTCATGCAGAGCACCAGCTCCACCACGAGCCCTGAACCTTTCCCAAGCTGACCCCAAGATGCCCAGATCCTACAATATTAATTATTTTTTTTAATTCAATATTTTCGTATTTTTATTTTATTTTTTGTGAATATTTCTTTAATAATTTTTTATATTTAATTTATTTTTATAATTTTTTTGTGACGCCTTTTTTTATTTTTTTATTTTCATAGAGAGAAGATTGATGATAGCCTTGGGGGGGTGAGTTCAGCAACACTGGGACAAGGAAGCGGGATATTTAGATTCTGGGATATTGACATTCTTGAAGATTGACAATTTGGACATTGACATTTTTTTTTCTTGACAAAAATTTGATTTTTTTTTTTTAGAAAGAAAGAAGACTTGGAGTTGCGGAGGGCGGAGGCCGCTAGCTGCGGCCTTGGCTGCCCATTTTTTCGAATGGTGGACATGGGTGGCTGAAGGTAGGTGGGGATATTCTGGGGATAATGGCATAATAGGTTTTTTTTTTTGTGTGTGTGTTTACATTTATATGTATATTAAACTCCTCCCAATTTTAAACTTATATAGTTTTTTTTTTATTATCCTTTTCCATAAAATCTTATATATATATCATATATATCTGCTTGTGTAGTACATTGAAAATTTATTTTATTAGAATAAATAAAATATGTTTGGCCAAAATATTGATTGGTTAATTTCCCCTTTTAACATATAATTGCTAGCCGGCACAGCTTTAGGTCTCTACATGTGCCATAGATGAATAAATTTGTGGTCTGCTTTTCTGCAGCCACTGGCGCCCTAATATTTGGACATGTAGAGATCTGGAAATAGTAAAAGAATAAAATCATCATTGTTTTTTTAACAATGATTTTCTTCCTCCATTATACTAAAAAATATATGAAATGCTCTCGAACTCATCAATGTCAATATATTTTGGATCTGGAACCCAACTTAAGCTACTGTACAAAGAGTCATTGAGAAATCGTCTAACGGGTTCGAATTCAGCAAGAAAGGAGTTCTGGAAGTTTCCATGTCTCGATTTGATCCCATCATTTTTGGTCTCTTTCATATTCTAGTGAATACAGTAGAATCTCCCTGTAAAGGACACCTAATTACAGAGTCAAAGTGTTCTTTAAAGAGAGTCGTCTTCTTACCAGAGAGTTGATAAATAGTAAAAATTGGAATTTTGCAAATGAAAGGTATCCTCTAGTGCGAGTTTTTTACAAGTATAGATTTAAAGAAAATTGTCATAAATTACAATATTTCAACAGTTGAACAAATAAAACATGATAGTTGATTAAATATGGTGTTCAATCATTTGTAACATTCGTAAAAAAATGGCCTTTTAAAGTAAATCTTTTAAAGAGATAGGTAACGTTTAATATTTCAAATATATATTTTATTGACATATTTTAAGGCTAATGTTAATATTGAATTATAAAAACTACTTATTTACCCAGGGATATATCTCCCACTGTACGATAGAAACCTCATCTTGCAGATAATAATTTTACAATTTTTCTTTTCGATAAAAGACGATAAGAAATCTAAAGACAGAAAAATTGTATTGTGCATTATGTAAATATGAAATCGTAGCCGAATGTTATATTTGAAAGCACACCTCTCAGAGATAAATCTCATTTCTCGAGAATTGACGACTCACATTTCTCGATGTTATCCTTGCTGTTCATTTACAATCCTCTTTTTATATATATTCAACTACCACAGATATTCTTGGGAAATCAATGACTGGGCAGATTAATTGAATCCCTTGTTGAAACCCTTCTCTGTCTTACTTTTCTAATTACTATAATTATGAATCCTTGTTAAGGACTAATCTGTATTGGGATGAAAAGGCCCTAATAAGGAGATTTGTCTACCTCTCTTTCTTTTTGTATTTATATATATTCTATACAGAGAGTATATATTTAATGTAGTGTATTTCTGGGGAAACACTGTGTTTAATAGGCAAGGTGTTCATGTTGATTATCCGGCTTCGATGATAGTATAAAATAAAATAAGGTATAGTATTTACTGAGTATAAAATACATATTGTTGCACCAAGTGGCGGCTTGGCAGACTCTTCAGCCTTGATTCTCTCCTGTGCTGGGTCTTGCATCTTACCAGAGCGTGTTTCAACCATCCTGCAACTTTATAAGAGGGAATAACGAGATAAGTCTTCTTTAAGTAGCCTCCAGAATCCTTTATTTATTTTCTCACATCAAAGAGAGCTGTGAAGTCACAGTGTACCTAAATACAAATGATTATAATCTAAATAATCTGTTTTAAATAAATATCATAGAATATAAAAATAAATAAATATATAATTTAAATTTCAAATATATTAAAAATAATATAAGAAATACGCCATTAATCATGATGTAACACTTCCCCCTCTCCAGAGGTCGTCACGTCCTCGTGAGTTACCTCATCAATTCTCTCAAAATAGGGTTTGAGTCTTGAGACATGGACAATCAATGGGTCTTGGCCAGGATTATCTTTCGGCTCAATTAAGTAATTTACGTTAGACAGCTTCTTTAATATTCGATATGGGCCAAAATATTTTCTCAATAGTTTTTCACATTTTCCGATTTTCCTGACTGGTGTCCAAACTGCCACTAAATGTCCTGGTTCATAGATTCTCTCGTTGTGTTTTTTATCATAGTTTCTCTTCATTCTTTCCTGAGTCTTCTCTGTGTTGTTAATGACTACCTGTTTCGTCCTTGCTATTTTATCTAAGTAATTTTCTATATATTCATCATAATCGTTCATGTTACTGTCAATTGGGATATTATCGTCGTCTAAGAGGGACATGGGTTCCCTCCCAAATAACAGGAAAAATGGAGAGTAGCCTGTGGTTTCTTGAATCGTGGTATTGTACGCGTGGGTGACGAAAGGGAGGATTTCGTCCCAGTTCTTCTGGTCTGTATTTACATACATGCTTATCATGTTGATTAGAGTTCTATTTAGCCGTTCCGTTAGTCCGTTAGTCTGGGGATGGTAGCTCGTCGTGAAGCAGTGTTTAACTTTGCATATTTTCATAACCTCCTTCATCAAATTGCTAGTGAACTGTGAACCTCTGTCACTAATAAGAAACCTTGGGGCCCCGTGACGTAAAAAAATTTGTTCGATTAAAAATGTAGAGACTTCTTTCACTGTTGCTTCTGAGACTGCCTTTGTTTCAGCGTACCTGGTATAATAATCAGTCAACACAATTATCCACTTCCTTCTTCTTTTCGTTGATGGCAAGGGACCAACAAAGTCAATCCCGATTCTTTCAAAAGGGTAGTTAGCTGGGGGAATGGGTTGCAAAAGTCCAGAGGGCGACTGATTTGAACCTTTCCGACTTTGGCAAAGATGGCACGTCTTTACAAATTCTGAAACATCTTTCAGCATGGAAGGCCAATGATATTTATTCTTCAAACGGTATGTGGTTCTGGCGACGCCTAGATGGCCATTCAGCATATGGTTGTGGAATTCACTCATGATTTCTTTCCTTCTCTTCTTCGGCACTACCAGCAACCATGCTCTGCCTTCAGGGTTTGGGTTCTTCTTATATAGACATCCATTTTCCTCTTTAAAATTCTGTGTGATTGCTCGTTTGCTTCCTTTAAGGCTTTTCTTAACATTTTCTATGAATTCATCCTCTTCATTTATTATCTGATTCAAAAATAGTCGTTCATAATCTTCGACCCAATCCGTTTCAGGTAGGGGTCCTCTAGATAAGCCATCAGCATCCATATGTTTTTTACCCGATTTGTGTATTATGTCAAAATCGTATTCCTGAATTTTCAGTGCCCACCTTGCAAGTCTACCTGTTGGATCTTTAAGATTTTTCAGCCAGCACAATGCGTGATGGTCTGTAATTATCTTGAAGTGTCTTCCATATAGGTAGGGTCGTAGTTTTGATATCGCCCACACCACAGCCAAACATTCCTTTTCGGTGGTTGAGTAATTTTGCTCAGCTTTACTTAGAGTTCGACTCAAATATGATATCACCTTCTCTTCCCCACAGATAATTTGGACCAGTGTTGCACCTAAGCCGATGTTAGAGGCGTCTGTGTGAATGTAGGTGGCTGCATTTGGATCAAAGTGACCTAAAATTGGCGGATTTATCAGAGCTTTTTTAAGGTTTTGAAATGCTTCCTCTTGTTTTTCTGTCCAGGTAAATTGCGCATTTTTCCTGATGAGTCCTGTTAATGGGTCAGCAATTAATGAGAAATCTTTAATGAATTTTCTATAATAGGAACACATTCCTAGGAACGATTGTACTTCTTTGACCTTCTTGGGCTGAGGAAAATCCCTAACGGCTTTGATATTATATTCGGCCGGTTTTATACCCTGTTGGTTGGTTATATGACCAAGGATCTCAAGTTCTTCAAAAGCAAATCTGCATTTCTTGTCGTTCAGTTTCAAATTAGATTCACTAAAACATTTTAAGACAGCTTCAAGTCTTTTAAGGTGGGTTGGAAAGTCTGAGCTGTATATAATAACGTCGTCCAGATAACAAAGGCAAATCTGCCATCTTAGATTTCCAAGCACATTGTCCATATTCCTCTCAAAAGTAGCAGGGGCGTTGCATAGTCCAAAGGGCATGACGTTGAATTCGTATAAACCGTGGGTCGTAGTGAAAGCTGTCTTCTCCTTGTCTTTCTCTTCAATTTCGACTTGCCAATATCCCGATCTAAGGTCTATTGCTGAGAAGTACTTCGATCCTTGGAGAGTATCCATTACGTCATCAATTCTTGGGATTGGATAAACATCCTTTACTGTTACCTCATTCAATTTTCTATAGTCTACACAAAATCTGAACTTACCATCTCTCTTCTTGACCAGTATTACAGGGAAAGACCAGGGACTTGAAGATGGTCTAATTATGCCTTCTTTGAGCATTTCATCAATTTGATCTTTTATAATGTCCCGTTCTTTGGGGCTCACCCTATATGGCTTGTGCTTTATCGGTTTTGCATCTTCTGTATCGATCCGGTGTTTTGCCAAATTGGTCCTGCCTAACCTCGGCGAAAACAAATCAGCATACTTAATCAAAATTTGTTTCAAATCCTCTTTTTCTTTAGGTGATAGATTTTTGTTTATCTGAAATTGGATTTCGTCATTATTAATTTGCTCTAACTTCTCTATGAACTTTACCTCTGCAGGAAGGCTTCCATGAGCCAATGTTTGGTCTTTCATGATTTTTAAAGGTCGAGGATAAGGGTTCGTTATCCAGATATGAGTTTTCCTATCCGTGACAGTAAGCAAACTTCTTGCCAATCGAAGGCCATTTGTTTGAATCATTCTGTTGTTCTCTTCGATGATATATTCGCCATCCTCTGCTTCTATTGAGGCCTTAATTAATCTAATAGACAGTTCAGGTATAACAGTATCTTCAACGCTTTTTATTTTTTTCAGTTCATAATTGCTTATGTCATGATTATTCGTCAGATCGTATTTTATTATTTCTTTTTTGCAATCTATTTTCGCGTTCATTTTCTTAAGGAAATCTCTTCCAAAAATTAATGTCCGTAAATGCGTTTTCAAAATCACAAATTTGTGCGATAATGCTTTGTCATCAATTTTTATATTTAACAATATACTTCCTACTATGTCTAATTTTTTTCCATCGGGTCCTGCACAAGTTTTTGCGAGTTTACTTATACCATGGCCTGTATCGAGGGCCGTTCTGAGGTCGACCACTGAGAGGTCGGCGCCTGTATCAACCAAAGCTTCAAAAGTTCCTATCTTGTCCACATGAATTTTTAATTTGTATTTAGGGTCCAACTTTTTGATTCCATTTATGGTCGACTTGCTTTGATTGACATATTCAGGCGCGACGCTTAGTTTAAATCTTCCAACACGGAATATCTATTCCGGGTAGGAATATTTGTCTGTGTGCTATGACATACATCAGCATAAAGCCGAGGTCCTGATTTATCTGATATTTCATTCATTTGGCATTTCTCTTCGATCATCTCTTGGGTAGCTGTTGGATCCTCTTCTAGGATTCTTATAAACTTGACCTTACAATAACGGGCCACGTGCCCTGGCTTGTTACACTTGAAGCAGATTGGTCTTCCATCTTCCGTCCTATTTTTGCTCACTTCTTGACTTTTATTGTAGGTGTTTCTCTGGAAGTTTGGTTTAGGCACAAAGTTTGGATTATAAGGACGTCTCGGGGTAAAGGGCTGGGTCAAGTTGTTTCGATGCTGCCTGGGAGTAGGAGGGAAGTCGTTCTTGTAATTATTGGAAACAGGGGCTTGGGGCCTGGAAGGGGTCTGGTAGTTTCGTGTGGCAGTCGGCGGCACGTACCTCGATTGTTGTTGTTGGGGTCTAGAATAGCGTGGGCCGTTATATAGGTTTCTGGATTTCTCCACACGTTCCCGATACTTCTTTTCAAAAGAATCCATTTTCTTGCACACGACAAGAAGTTCATCGGTCGTTTTAGGAGGGTTCAGGTAGAGCGCGAATGAGTACTCTTTTTTCAGTCCTCCAATAACATGATCGATTTTTGTTTCTTCTTCCATTGCGGGGTCAACCTTGTTGCACAACACTAGGATGTCTTCCGCGAACCTGATTGCTGGTTCATTCCAGTGTTGCATTCTGTTGAGCTTCATTCTTAGTTCTTCTTTATTGGCGTCCAGAGAAAAATCCTGAATGAGGCGGATTTTAATATTTTCCCAGCTCGTGAAACTCGCTTTGTGTAAATTCAACCAGGTTTTAGCGCTTCCCGTCATGTTCATGGCGGCATAACGGGCAATTATGTAGTCTGCCCAATGATAGAGGAAACCAATCTCTTCGAGGGATTCTATCCATGGGCGAGGGTCTTCTGTTCCATCATACTTGGGGATGTCGATGTTGGGATTCAGGACAACTGGGTCGGAACTAGCATCTCCACCAATTGTTGCACCAAGTGGCGGCTTGGCAGACTCTTCAGCCTTGATTCTCTCCTGTGCTGGGTCTTGCATCTTACCAGAGCGTGTTTCAACCATCCTGCAACTTTATAAGAGGGAATAACGAGATAAGTCTTCTTTAAGTAGCCTCCAGAATCCTTTATTTATTTTCTCACATCAAAGAGAGCTGTGAAGTCACAGTGTACCTAAATACAAATGATTATAATCTAAATAATCTGTTTTAAATAAATATCATAGAATATAAAAATAAATAAATATATAATTTAAATTTCAAATATATTAAAAATAATATAAGAAATACGCCATTAATCATGATGTAACAATATTCATCCCTGCCTTTACAATTCAACAAAATCAATAAACAATCCAGGGCCTGATTTCTTTAACTCTTTTTATTTATCAAGCTTGTGTATAATTGGTTGAGAGTGGTACAACTAGGTCTCCTGTTGAAGGACATATTGCTCCGAAAGATTGAGAAATAAAAAATGGCTAAAAGAGACCTGGCCTTGGATTGCTTATTGATTTTACTGAGTATATTTAACAAGTAATTCAAGGATATGCCTCTAAAAACCCTTGCCTGAGATAATATATTATGTCCCGCCTTAATTCAGAATAGCAAACTCTAATTACGCATCATAATACGAAAAAATATGGATATTCTAAATACTAAGATAAATGACATTTAAATATAAGAGTCTTTTTATATATAATTTTTAGTATATGTACAGGTGATAAAAATAATCTTATATTTTAATAAATATTGTGAATAAACATTTTTCTTCGTAGCTCTACAAGGCCTAGTAGAATCTTCACTAGTGATGATAAGTAATGAGCCACAATACCAATTTTGGCAAATTCAGACAAAGAGCCAACCTGCATACCATGGTTTCGGACTTTGGCGCTCATCAGTACACATATATACACATAAGTAAGTAGCTAGAGAGGCACCGTTCCCTTTAATTATCCATCAGCACGATGCATAGGGATTGAAGGGAGAGGTGCCTCTTTATGCACATGAACCTTCTTCCCCTGCAACCTACATAGGAGAAACCGGCAAACCTCTGAAAGAAAGAGTACCCCAATACAAAATAGCTTTTAAAACCCATAGCTCATTATCACTTTTGGTGGATCACGTACCCAAGCAGGAACATATTATATACGACAGATATTATATACAACAATATCAAGATAAGCTCTCAATACTCTTTTAGAAAGTTGAACATCAATGAAAAATGACAACAGTATTAATAGAAAAATTGACATCCCTCCGTTATATTTACAGTTCAAACCTATTTAACATTTTTATTATACTTATTATAGGATTCATTTATTTTTATTTAATTTTATTAAAATGTACATATATCTAGTCTATACATATATAAATGTGCGCTTATATATTTGAAATGTTAGCCACAGAGTGCGTTTAGTAAATATTTTATATATTGTTGCGTGAAGCCATCGCGTGATTAATCAAAACAGTTTGAAAATAAGGAAAGACTCTGACGAAGATAGGCGTACAACCTAGCGAAATAATGGAACTTTGTAATTAATAAAATATTTTATTTTTGATTCGAAATATGCTGCTTAATATATCCTTATATCTATAAAAATGAAATACAAAATCGATGTTTGTTATCGCGTTGCGCAAAATCTACAGGATCAATTATTATGAAATTTCGCATGTAGGTAGCTGAAGATTTCGTTTAACAAATAGGCCATTCAAAAAACTACAAAGGTTAATGTGCTTTTTTTAAATTTAAAACTAAAATGCATTAGTCCCAGCCTTTTACCGCTTGGCGCAGCACTGGTCGCGACGATAAATGAATTTGATTGGTTAATAATTTTACACTTATTTTGTTTACACGATGAATGTTAGTTTACACGCTGAATTTTTTAAAAGGTAAGATTATATATATTTCTTTAAACTCTTTGTAAATAATATTAATCGATCGTTATCAAATTTATACGCCCCCGGAACCTGGGTTGATTAAAACTGTATGATGGAATTTCGCGCGTAGGTAGCAGAGGTTTTGGTTTGCATTTAGGCTAAAAGTGCTAAAATTGCATTTTGAATATCTTTTTTTTCCTTTTTAGAAGGTAGGATTTTATTTAGTTGTTTAGTAATATTTTTCAAATTTAATTGATTGTAAATATTGTTTATTTCGTAGCTTATCCTGAAATGCACTTTCTGTGGATCAGGAATAACAATGGAGATGTTGCACTACTTATTTGATTGTGCTGCTCTGTCTGAGGAAAGACGAAAACTAAATGATAAAACGGGGCAACTTTGTCCTTCATTTCCGGCACTAATTAATGAAATATCAAAGAATAGGTATATAGCGGTGGCGATATTTGGATACCACAGGATTATATCCCGGAAAAAGGCCACACAGTGTTCTCCCCATCCCTTGTGAACTGGCGAATCCTGTATAGGGCGAGAGGCCCTAAATAAAGGCTTTGTTGTTGTTGCTTGTTGTATTTCGTAGCTTATTCATATATTTTTGCTTCGTTTAATTTTAATTAGTGCAAATATAACGATCTACATCTTTTAAGATAAGGTTTACTATTTGATTCTCATAAGGAATATTCATATTTTAAGACAAATTGAGATTTACCACAGTATTCTATTTTTTTTCTTTCTTATATTTTGAGTAAGTATAAATTTTATTGAAGTTGTTAAAAGTATATTTATTGAAGAAAAGTATGTTTTTTCTATATAACTTGCTACATATATTTTACTATATGTTTGTTCCATGTAATATGTTTATACTTATTAGCATCTTTATTGTAAGCAGCAGCTATGCATTTTTAGTAACTGCTTTTTTTTAAGGGTAGGCTCAATTTTTTATTTTGCTGTCATTTGTTTAGGTAGGATTTATATGCATCATAATATATAACTGCTCATATATATCTATATGGTACAACCATATTTTTGTGATATGGATATAGATGAAATTAAATTTAAATAAAGAAATATACAATCAGCAATCTGACTAATGAGGGAGCCAGAATATGTTCTACTCATATTTATTGTACAGATTTTTTCAGCTAATTATACTTTTTTTTACGTCTTCTTCCATTTGATTTTTTATTTGTCAGTTGTTTTAAGTTTTATCCAGTTTATGCATTTTTTCCCTCATTTCAGATTATTTCTATGCATTTTTGATTTTGGACTTAAATTTTAGTCATAAGTCGAGCTTATTTTAATACACTATTTTTTCATTTTCCTTCATTCTCAGCCCTTGATGTTTTACATTTTTCGATTATCCTTATTTTCATTTTTTATAATGCTTTATATAGAATGAAAAAACCCTGTACAATTTATAAACGAATACAATGAAGCATCAAGGGCTGCGTATCTTTATTAAAACGACAATTTACGAGCTTTCGAGCACATACGCCCTTCTACAGGAATTAATAACACAATAATAATCCAACCTAGTTTGAAATATAATTTATATACATATAGCTATTGTTTTGCATATCTGCTTAACTAGAATAATATTAAAATGATTGAATTTACATGTAGGTATAATAATTTGGAAAACTAATTCTAAAATATATGAGGTAATATGATACATTAAAGTAAACTTATTTTGTATTTTACAAATTTTACAACTTACAAGGAATCCCATTAGACATGTGATATCATATGCTATGAATGAATTTGTATTATCTTATTGTATTTAAGTCTATTGAATTATATGCTTCTGGTAAATCTATTTTGCGATTTATACTATTGTATTGCTTGGACACTATTGCTTCAATTATTAATCTTTGATATTTGTTACTAATATTGTTGTAATGTGCTTTAGGTTCATTTAAGTTGAATGTATGTCCTGTTGAATTAGAGTGCTGTACTATTAAAGATAAAGGGTCATTTCTGTTTATATTTCTTCTGTGCTCAATGATTCTATTATATAATTTTCTTCCTGTCTCCCCCACATATCTGGCATTACAGTTATTGCATTGTATGGAATAAATTACTTCTTTTCTGTGTGATATGTGTTCGGTTTGCCTGTTTTTTGTTATCGGGTTTCTTAAGATATCTGATAGGCTGGGTGAGTTACTATAAAAGGTTTTTATTCCAAATTTATCTAATGTTCTGGAAATATGGATAGATTTCGGGGAATATGGAATGTAACAATTTTGCCTGTATATTTTAGTTTTTTGTGCTATCATGTTAGATGTGACCTGTTCCTGATAGAAATGTTTTAATATAAATGTTTTAGGGTAACCGGCTGAAGATAAATTCTGGATAACTGTCTGTGTTTCATGATTTTTGTATAGATTTAGTGAACAATGAGTATAAATTCTTTTAGTCAACGTTTTCACTGTGTTAATTTTATGACTGATGGGGCAAAATGAAGAAAACTTTATATAATTAGGGGTGAAAGTAGGTTTGTAGTAAACTGTAGTTTGTAATCTATTATCTATTTTCATTATTTTAATATCTAAAAATGGCAATGTGCAATTATTTTCTTTTTCTATTGTAAAGTGTAAGCTATTGTTGTAATTGTTGAGAGAGGCTAAGATGTTGGGAATCTGTTTTTCGGTACAAATGCAAAATATGTCATCTATATATCGTCTGTATAATATGATATCTGCCGGGTATAATGAAGTGATCCATAAATCTAATTCTCTCATTACTATTTCGGCTAATGGAGTTGACAATGGGCTTCCCATAGGAGAACCCTTAATTTGTTTATACTGTTTCTGGTCAAATGTGAAAATGTTAACTCTAAGACATATTGTGATTAAACCTATTATTTTATCTATGGTATTAGGGTCTATCTTATTGTTATCCAAAAAGGTTTTAGTAGTTTTAAGTATTAAGCCGTGGGGGAGACTGGGGTATAAGGCCTCTACATCGAATGATACCAAAATATGTTCTCTTTGATAATTGTAATTGGCTATTTCTGTGATGAATGTTGGAATATTGGCTATTGACATTGGAAATACGCTATTCTTAATTAATGACTGTATGTGGGGGAGACAGGAAGAAAATTATATAATAGAATCATTGAGCACAGAAGAAATATAAACAGAAATGACCCTTTATCTTTAATAGTACAGCACTCTAATTCAACAGGACATACATTCAACTTAAATGAACCTAAAGCACATTACAACAATATTAGTAACAAATATCAAAGATTAATAATTGAAGCAATAGTGTCCAAGCAATACAATAGTATAAATCGCAAAATAGATTTACCAGAAGCATATAATTCAATAGACTTAAATACAATAAGATAATACAAATTCATTCATAGCATATGATATCACATGTCTAATGGGATTCCTTGTAAGTTGTAAAATTTGTAAAATACAAAATAAGTTTACTTTAATGTATCATATTACCTCATATATTTTAGAATTAGTTTTCCAAATTATTATACCTACATGTAAATTCAATCATTTTAATATTATTCTAGTTAAGCAGATATGCAAAACAATAGCTATATGTATATAAATTATATTTCAAACTAGGTTGGATTATTATTGTGTTATTAATTCCTGTAGAAGGGCGTATGTGCTCGAAAGCTCGTAAATTGTCGTTTTAATAAAGATACGCAGCCCTTGATGCTTCATTGTATTCGTTTATAAATTGTACAGGGTTTTTTCATTCTATATTAAGATACGTTTACCATGAATTTTTCGCCATCTAGTTTGGAATATTATATCAGGAATCTCACAAACAAATCATTGCAACTCGTAAGATGGAGGTATCACCTGGCATTCAACATCCGATGTGAAGAAGCGAACTTCATCCCGCCAACCTTGAGAATCAAAGATCCAGTCCAGAACCCGTTTTCAGCAAAATTAATACAAGAAACTCAGTACAAACTATTAAGATCTAGAACTAAGGGATGCCATTCAAAAATCAGGATCATTACCAAAACCATAAAAGATATACTATGTTTACTCTCCCTAAACAGCAACCAATCACATCTTAATGATATCATAGTAAACATTAACGCTAAAATAGCAGTATTAAAAGAAAAAATAGAAAAAAGGCATAACAACAAGATAGAATTTTGGATGCGCAAATATGATTTCCCAGATATAAGTAGAAAAGATGATGCAGTTAATGTGATCAACCTCTCCAAGACAGTGTTAAGCAATGATGAAGTCAACATATTATCTAAAGGATTAAAACATAGACCAATAGGCAAACCACAGACCGTCAAAATAATTAGTGGAATAGAAGCAGCCATCGGTAAGCTCAATAACTACGATAAGAATACCATTAGAAATACTGTAATAAACATTTTAAAAGAACCAAACAAAATGCCGCCAAATAACCAAAGAGATAAAGCAGCCTTAAATGATCTCAAAAATAGAGAAGATATAATCATCACGAGTGCAGACAAAGGAGGGATGACTGTTGTGATGGACAAATCTGATTATATAAACAAAATGAACAACATATTAGAGGACAGAACCATATTTACAATAGTTGATGAAATTAACAAGAAACGAGAATACTCATACTTCAAAAAAGAAATAAACAGAATGGCCAAAAGCAATATGATATCAAACGATGAATTTAAATTATTCATGTCTAATTTAGACTCTGAGAGTTACATATATGGAAAACCCAAGGTTCACAAGCAAGGGATCCCATTAAGACCAATAGTAGCCTATCACAGCTCACCACTAGCACCAATAGCCAGGTATGTTACAATATTTTTACAGTCATTAATTAAGAATAGCGTATTTCCAATGTCAATAGCCAATATTCCAACATTCATCACAGAAATAGCCAATTACAATTATCAAAGAGAACATATTTTGGTATCATTCGATGTAGAGGCCTTATACCCCAGTCTCCCCCACGGCTTAATACTTAAAACTACTAAAACCTTTTTGGATAACAATAAGATAGACCCTAATACCATAGATAAAATAATAGGTTTAATCACAATATGTCTTAGAGTTAACATTTTCACATTTGACCAGAAACAGTATAAACAAATTAAGGGTTCTCCTATGGGAAGCCCATTGTCAACTCCATTAGCCGAAATAGTAATGAGAGAATTAGATTTATGGATCACTTCATTATACCCGGCAGATATCATATTATACAGACGATATATAGATGACATATTTTGCATTTGTACCGAAAAACAGATTCCCAACATCTTAGCCTCTCTCAACAATTACAACAATAGCTTACACTTTACAATAGAAAAAGAAAATAATTGCACATTGCCATTTTTAGATATTAAAATAATGAAAATAGATAATAGATTACAAACTACAGTTTACTACAAACCTACTTTCACCCCTAATTATATAAAGTTTTCTTCATTTTGCCCCATCAGTCATAAAATTAACACAGTGAAAACGTTGACTAAAAGAATTTATACTCATTGTTCACTAAATCTATACAAAAATCATGAAACACAGACAGTTATCCAGAATTTATCTTCAGCCGGTTACCCTAAAACATTTATATTAAAACATTTCTATCAGGAACAGGTCACATCTAACATGATAGCACAAAAAACTAAAATATACAGGCAAAATTGTTACATTCCATATTCCCCGAAATCTATCCATATTTCCAGAACATTAGATAAATTTGGAATAAAAACCTTTTATAGTAACTCACCCAGCCTATCAGATATCTTAAGAAACCCGATAACAAAAAACAGGCAAACCGAACACATATCACACAGAAAAGAAGTAATTTATTCCATACAATGCAATAACTGTAATGCCAGATATGTGGGGGAGACAGGAAGAAAATTATATAATAGAATCATTGAGCACAGAAGAAATATAAACAGAAATGACCCTTTATCTTTAATAGTACAGCACTCTAATTCAACAGGACATACATTCAACTTAAATGAACCTAAAGCACATTACAACAATATTAGTAACAAATATCAAAGATTAATAATTGAAGCAATAGTGTCCAAGCAATACAATAGTATAAATCGCAAAATAGATTTACCAGAAGCATATAATTCAATAGACTTAAATACAATAAGATAATACAAATTCATTCATAGCATATGATATCACATGTCTAATGGGATTCCTTGTAAGTTGTAAAATTTGTAAAATACAAAATAAGTTTACTTTAATGTATCATATTACCTCATATATTTTAGAATTAGTTTTCCAAATTATTATACCTACATGTAAATTCAATCATTTTAATATTATTCTAGTTAAGCAGATATGCAAAACAATAGCTATATGTATATAAATTATATTTCAAACTAGGTTGGATTATTATTGTGTTATTAATTCCTGTAGAAGGGCGTATGTGCTCGAAAGCTCGTAAATTGTCGTTTTAATAAAGATACGCAGCCCTTGATGCTTCATTGTATTCGTTTATAATGCTTTATGTTTGTAGGTATGTCAAGCCATCGGAAAAGCAATCTTTCTCAGCATTCCCATAGCTCTAGGGTTCAGCGTGCTTACAGACTGCGCGAAACTAGGGCACAGAATATTCGAAGATTGCGTGAACAGGCAGAGCGTCAAGCCACTCTGCGGTCGTTAGAGACACCTGATCGCACCCATTCTCGATTACAGGCGCATTCAGAGATGTATTCTTCTACTCGGAGGAATACTAGAATAAATAATTTTTTCAGAAGCGTTTGGTCTTCTATGGAAAATGCAGGTTTTAATTATTATGCTGCTGTTGAATACTTTAAACACCCTTTAATTTCCCTTGGGGTGATGGACACTACATGCAGGTTTTGTGGGGCCTTAAGATGGAAAGATGAGTCTTCTGGAATGTGCTGTTCAAAGGGGAAAGTCAGTTTGCCATTAGTTGACCTACCTCCCGAGCCACTTCGCAGCCTATTATCTGGAGAGAATTCTGATTCGGTCCATTTTTTGCGTTATATTCGAAAATATAATTCCTGCTTTCAAATGACATCATTTGGAGCTGAAAACCAAACCCACTCTGTTACTTTTCCAACCACATTTTCTATCCAAGGCCAGGTCTACCACAGGATAGGTTCACTTATGCCATCTGAGAACCAGCCAAGTAGATTTATTCAGATCTATTTTATGGGCGATGATAACGATGATGATATCCAGACTGATCAAAGTTGTCAGCAAATACAGGGAGTACGTCGTTAGATTGTACAGGGTTTGCAACGCATGTTGCACCAGCACAATCTACTGGTTCAACAGTTTAAAACTGCACTTGAAAATCTCCCCAGTGACGCATACAGAGTTGTTGTAAATGCAGATCGGACACTTCCTGGTCAACATCCTAGAGGGTATAATGCTCCTACAGCTAATGAGGTTGCGGCTGTCTTAACTGGTAATCAGTTTGGCTCACGTGACATTGTTTTACGTCATCGAGATAATGTACTTCAACATGTTAGCGACACACATCGTTTATATGATGCCCTTCAATATCCTTTAATTTTCTGGAAAGGCCAAGAAGGATATTCTTTTCATATTCCTCAGATCGACCCAAACACTAGACAGCCTTTGTTGGGTAAAGTGTCTTTTATGGATTTTTATGGCTATTTTATTATGGTTCGACGAAATAGTCCTAATGTCATTGTTCAATTTGGCCAGCTCTTTCATCAATTTCTGGTCGATATGTATGCTAAGGTAGAAAGTGAACGTTTGCGCTATATTACGCTGCACCAGAGAAACTTGCGTGCAGAGAGTTATATTCATTTGCGCGATGATACCATCAAGTTTTGTCAATAGTCCGAGTATTTGGCAGAATATACGCAGGATGCTTTTTGTTATGTTCGGAAATTTGGGCGTCCAAATCTCTTTATTACTTTTACAAGTAAACCCTCTTGGGAAGAGATATCTGCAGCGTTGCTACCAGCACAAAAACAGCTGGATTGGCTCGGGGTTTTAGGCAAAAATTACTTAAATTTATTGGGGCTCTAACAAAAGGACAATTGTATGGAGCAACAGTTGCGTGGATGTATTCTGTTGAATGGCAGAAAAGGGGACTTCCTCATGCGCACATATTAGTTTGGCTAGCAAATAAGCTCCGTCCCACTCAGATAGACACTGTTATATGTGCTGAGTTTCCAGATCCTATTCGAGACGCACTATTGTATAACATTGTGGTTAAGAATATGATCCATGGGCCTTGCGGTGAGTACAACCCTGTGTCCCCCTGCATGAAGAATAGTAGATGTTTTTAAAAATATCCTAAACAGTTTTTGCTGGGAACCCAGACTAATGAGAATGGTTATCCTTTATATAGGCGATGCGCGCCTAAAGCAGGTGGCTTTACTGCAAAGGTTAAAATACGTGGAAACGAAGAGGTCACAATTGACAATCGTTGGGTGGTGCCTTATTCTCCATTGCTATCGAAGATGTTTTGTGCCCATATCAATGCTGAGAATTGTAGTTCTGTTAAGTCAATAAAATATATTTGCAAATATATTAATAAGGGCAGTGAGATCAAGCTATTATTAATTTACGCAGAGAAGATAGAGGTCCTGACCCTCAAATTGAGGTGCGAATGTATCAGTGTGCCAGATACATAAGCAGCAATGAAGCTGTTTGGCGTCTTCTCAGCTTCCCTTTACACCAACGCCATCCAGCTGTTATCCATTTAGCTGTGCATCTTGAGAATGGAGAACGAATATATTTCAATCAAAACACTCTTGCTAATCAAATGCGTAATCCACCAAGGACAACCCTGACTGCAATTTTTTCATTATGCCAAACTGATTCCTTTGCTAGGACCCTGCTCTATACAGATGTTCCCCAACACTTGGAATTCTTCTGCCCATGAATGGAGAAGGCGAATTCAAGGCAAGCCGGTTGAAGGATGACCAGGAGTGAAAAGATCGGACACTATTGGACGGGTTTACGTTGTGCATGTCAGTAACTTTGAATGCTTTTGTTTACGTATGTTACTACATAACATCAAGGGACGGCCTTCCTTCGCATATTTGAAGATTGTTAATGGCAGTCAATACGAAACATTTAGAGATACATGCGCAGCTTTTGGATTATTGGGGAATGATAACCATTGGGTTGTCACAATGGATGAGGCCATTCTTTGTCAGGCTCCTACAAGAGTAAGGCAATTGTTTGCCATATTAATTTCTACGTGCACAATTTCAAACCCTCAGCAGTTATGGATTATATATAGAGATGAGATGGCAGGTGATATTCTTCAACGTTATCAGCTTCTAGATTCCTCCATCAGGTATAATGATCTGATATATAATGAAACATTGTGTGACATTGAGGATCGTGTCGTATCTATATGTGGGAAGAAGCTGCAGGAATTAGGCTTAGAAGCACCAAGGAGAAATGTGGTTACCAATTCTGACATTTTGAGAGAACTTGCGTATGATACGGCAGAACTTGAAGAAAATGTTCAATCAATGATTCCCAAACTCTTGCCAGAAAAAAGAAGAGTTTTTGATGCTGTTTTAGCAAGAATTAAATTGTCACAACCCATAATTATTTTTTTAGATGCGCCGGGTTTAACAGGTAAAACATTTCTTTTGAATCTTCTATTAGCAATGGTTAAAAAGGAACAAAATATTGCCATTGCTGTTGCTTCCTCAGGGATAGCTGCGACATTGCTTGCGGGCGGAAGGACTGCACATTCAGTGCTGAAATTACCTCTGACTTTTGCAGAGGGCCAGACTGCTGTTTGCAATATACGAAAAAATAGTGATAAAGCTTTACTCTTACGTAGTTGTAAGTTGTTGGTTTGGGATGATTGCACCATGGCCCATAAAATTGCCTTGGAAGCCCTTGATAGGACATTACAGGATATCCGTGATGATCCACAACCCATGTGTGGTTTAGTAGTGCTTTGGCCGGTGATTTCCGACAGACTCTTCCAGTAGTCACTAGAGGTACACCTGCTGATGAACTGAATGCCTGTCTAAAGTCTTCTTATCTTTGGAGCCATATTGTGAAAATGCATCCCACAGTCAACATGAGAGTTCAACTCCATAATGATACCACTGCTGCACAATTTGCAGACGAACTCTTAAATATAGGGAGAAGGGCAACTAGAAACTGATTCCGAGGGTGACATCCCGTTTTCAAATACTTTTTGCTAAGTGGTGGAATCTTCAGAAAGTCTGTATGAAATATTTTTCCCTAATATATGTGTAAACTATTTGTCTGAAGAATGGTTATGTGCGTGCACTATTTTAGCCCCTAAAAAGAGCACTGTGATAGAAATAAATAATAAAATATTAAATTTAATCCCGGGTGAAAGCAAAGTCTATAGATCAATTGATACAATAGTTGATCCTGATCAATCTGTGTCATATCCCCCCGAATTTTTAAATTCACTGGAATTGTCTGGTACACCTTCACACAAAATTGTACTGAATGTTGGTGTGCCAGTAATTTTAATACGAAACCTTGATCTACCCCGTCTCTGCAATGGCACTAGATTATGCATCACTGGAATGGGCACTAATGTTCTCCAGGTTCGAATTTTAACTGGCACTTTTCGAGGGGAAGAGGTCCTAGAATATCTATTATTTCAAATGATCTGCCTTTTAAGTTTAGACGCTTGCAATTCCCAGTTATGGTTGCCTTTGCTATGACAATTAATAAATCTCAGGGTCAAACATTGCAAGTAGTTGGTGTGCATCTTGAGTCTCCCTGTTTCTCGCATGGGCAACTCTATGTAGCATGCTCCCGTGTTTCCAGCCCAATAAATGTATTTGTCTTTAGTTCTACTTTTAGCAAGACACGCAATTTTGTTTATCAGGGGGATTTGATCTAGATTTTGCCAATTTTGAAAGAGATTTCTTCGAATAATGATTTTGGGAAGCTTGTCTTTTGTAAATATATTTTGTCACTATTTTGTTGATCATCATTGCTCTACTATAGTTTCATCGATAAAAATAAATAACATTTTTTAATCTTTCTAAGTCGCTTTCTGTGAATCTTTCCATGTTGAATATTTTCTTTGTTATATTTGTATGTACATTTAGCGCAAGTGTCCCTAGGGGGACATAGCGTTTTGAATTGAAATAAATAAAAAAAAATAGATAAAGCTTTTTACTTTATTTTGTTTTGTTTTCCCCATTTAATTCATTAACATAACTCTTTTCTAGAGAATTGTTATTTATATGGTGTCAACATTTCTGGTTCACTTAAGGTTTTTGTTAGCCTGCAACACACCTTATGATAGCTCATTGCATTTATCAGGATAACTTTGCTGTTTTGAATTTTACACCATTAGTATTTTTATGACTCTGCAATATTGAACAGAAAGTTAATTCTGCATACTCATAATATATACACAATTGTATTATAGTTGTTTCTATACAATTCTTTATTCCGTATTTTTTTCATTATATTAGTTTGCAGAATATATAAAATATTTGGTTTGGGTTATGTGTACATTAAGAATTTGTAAAAATATAAAAGTCAAAGTTTTACAAAAAAAAAAAAAAAATGGAACACCATTTCTCTCCCATTTAATTTAATGACACTTCATTTATGATTTTTAGAATTGCATTATTCTTATGCATATATATATTTTTAATTTATGTTAGCAAGACATGGAATATTGTTAAGTTAATGTAATATTTAAAATAATTCACCAACCCATGTAGCTTTAGCTCCAGTCTTTTACCGCTGGAGGAGGCACTGTTAGAGCTAATAAATGATTTCAATTGGTGCATACTTTTACATTATGTTTGTTTTTAGACTAAATTTATTCAAATCAAGATAGCCTTTTTCATGCTTTTAAAAGTTAAGATTATATTTTTAACGTTTCATAATACTTTTCAAATTAAAGTCGTTGCAACATATCTTACTTTTATTTAAGGTCTTAGCAATATATATACAAGGTATGTCCCATAAGTTCCCGGACTGGGTCCATAAAAAAAAAAGGTAAGATTTTTTAAATTTTTTTTTATTAAAACTTTTCAAAGTAATCCCCCCTTGCTTCAACGCACCAGTGCCATCGTTTCTCCCAATTGTCGAAACAGTTTTTATAAGCCTCTTTTGGAATGCTCTTCAATGCTAACGGCGATTTTTCTATTATGTCATCCCTGGTGTCAAAATGTCTTCCTTTTAGAACTGCTTTAAGTTTGGGGAACAGGAAAAAGTCATTTGGTGCGATGTCTGGGAAATAGGGTGGTTGAAGTAGGATTTGTGTCCCGTTTTTTTGCCAAAAAGCTAGTCAACAAGTGCGCTGTGTGAGGGCGAGCATTGTCATGGTGTAGGATCCAGCCATCATTAGTCCATTTTTCTGGCCTTTTTTTTTCGAATCGCTTCCCTTAGACGGCGAAGAATGCCCAAATATATTTCCTTAATAACTGTTTGGCCTGCAGGAAGATACTCGTGATGAACAATGCCCTTGTTATCCGAAAAAGCGACCAGCAACACCTTGTCTCTGGATTTTTTGGGTCTAGGCTCACCCTAACCTCTCCACTCGGCAGATTGAGGTTTGGTTTCAGGGTCATAGCCATAGACCCATGTCTCGTCGCCTGTGATTATCTTGTCTTTCCATTCTGGATCCGTTCTTTTCATTTCCATCATGTCCTCACAGGTTGCAAGCCGACACAGTTTTTGCTCATTGGTGAGGAATCTTGGGATGAATTTTGCAGGAGTCTTTTTGAGCTTCAAATCTTCGGTTACGATCCTTCCAATCGTTGTTTTAGAGATGCCTGTGTCTTGCTCTAGCTCCAGCAAAGTGGTTCGAGGAATTTCTTTTATCAAATCGGTGATTTTTTTCACATTTTCATCAGTCCTTTGAAATTTTGGGCGTCCTTGACGAGGATCATCTTCAATGGAAATTCTGCTAGCTTTAAATCTAGAATGCCATTCAAAAACAGTTGTTCTCTTTGGGGCGTCATTGGGGAATGCTTTATTAAGCATTTCAAAAGTTTCGGTTGCTGATATTTGATGTTTCACACAAAATTCTATGCAAATCCTCTGCTCCAATTTTTTTTCCATCGTAAAATCGCCGCAGCGCTAGGTGTGACCTTTAAATAAATTAGAATAACCTTGGCGCGCGCGCAAGTACCGCCTCGATATTGGTACCACCGTGTAGCCAGATATTTTTTCTATAATAAACAGTCAAATTTATTTACATTTTTCATTTATTTATTTTTTTATGGACCCAGTCCGGGAACTTATGGGACATACCTTGTATATATACCTTTTTAGGTAAAAAATTGAGGTATATTTTAAAATATAGATAAGAATCAAATGTGTAGACATGTGGTGCGCTTACAGTAAAGGCAGTCGCTAACTACCCACCATGATTATCATGGCCTGTACCACGTGTACTAGGGATATTAAAAAAAAGGAAGCAAGACCAAATCCAAATAAATAAATAATGTGTGGTTTCAGTTACAGCATTTTGGCCATCTTCAGACAAAAGAACTGAATACATTCAGTAATTTTGTCTTTATATGGTAACAATGCTGTTACTGAAACATCACACATAATTTGTTTATTTTTTATTTGGTCTTGCTTTTTTGGTATTTTTAAAATTGCCCTTGACTATTAGAAAATTATGCAAATTTCCTTTTTATTTTATATACCATTTTAAAAAGTACATTCTGTTGTAAGAATATCCAATTTCCCACACTTTTCTAAAACTGCAACAATAACTAATAAAACATTCATCCAAGTCCGGGTATTTCAGTATTGCAGATATATTACATTTATAAAAGTTGCTTAACTATTTAGAGATGTAAGTGCTGGATTAGGTGTCCTTAAAAATGTTTAATCTGGCTGTTTCTTCTTGAACAGCCGAGAGTGAAGTGAAGAAAGTGAAATTTTCAGGTTGAGAGGACCATTTTCCTTTATTCACACTAATCATTAGATTTTATTTTCATTTTTTAGATACCAAAGCCCAGTTTGGTTACTTGCACTCACTGGAGGGGTTGGACCTTTTCAAGAATCAGGGGCCACTGGGGCAATTTTTTTTTTCAGAACAAAGTGCCCAAAGATGGATTCGATGATCCCGGGTCGTGGTTTTTAAAAATCAACAGTTTAGACCACTCCTCCAAACAGCACTATATTCATTAGATGTGTTTGTGAAATTGATCTTATATTTCATATTTTTTTACCAGCATTTTCAATATTGCTATTTGCAGTTTATCTCCATTTTTCTGAAAGAAAATTCATTACATTAAGTTTTCAAACAGTTAGGGGCTCTATTCATTCATGAGTAAACCCCACTCGAACAATACCTGGGCGAAGCCGGGTCCAGTAGGCTAGTATATACGAGGGTTGTCCGTTAAATAAGTTCCACGGGGCACCACTGTCATGAGGATCGCTTTTAGGCTCGAGCCGACTGCACGGGCTCGTAGCTTGTTCTCCCCACTCCAATTTCCCACCAAGGACACGTCGCTGGTAAGCTTAGTTTTGGCTGAGCAGCCGTTTGTGATGGAGCTTCCCCACATGTCTCCCGCCAGCTGTGAATTACGGTCAGTAATTCGCTTTTTGGCCGCAAAGAAGAATTCGGCAAAGGACATTCATACTGAACTCTGTCAAGTGTATGGAGAAGGGTGTATGAGTTCCGGGATGGTGCGCAGTAACCCGTCGATCTTCAAGCATTGCCGCTTCGACTTTGGCAATGGTTTCGTTTGAAACCGATGGCCGTCCAGCACGCGGTTCATCGTGGACGTCTGTTCGGCCGTTTTCAAATTCTCTGACCCATCTGCGCACCATCCCGGAACTCATACACCCTTCTCCATACACTTGACAGAGTTCAGTATGAATGTCCTTTGCCGAATTCTTCTTTGCGGCCAAAAAGCGAATTACTGACCATAATTCACAGCTGGCGGGAGACATGTGGGGAAGCTCCATCACAAACGGCTGCTCAGCCAAAACAAAGCTTACCAGCGACGTGTCCTTGGTGGGAAATTGGAGTGGGGAGAACAAGCTACGAGCCCGTGCAGTCGGCTCGAGCCTAAAAGCGATCCTCATGACAGTGGTGCCCCGTGGAACTTATTTAACGGACAACCCTCGTATATATATATGAAAAAACAATAGAAAAAAAAAAAGATAAGTGGGTCAGGTGTTGATATTAAAAATAAAGAAGGCATCTCCTGACCACGAGCACATGTGCTTTTTAGATGTCAGAGCGCCATCTAGTGGAGCAAAATTAAACTAAACGTTTATTTAGCTTGCTCCGTGATAATTGTCTAACCCAATTTCTTGATAAATCGAGAAAAGCCATCCACGAACGCGTTCCGCGCTGTTGGCGCTCGTCAGCGTGGAGCAGGCTGTACCACTGAAACGCGTTCGTGGATGGCTTTTCATGTTTTATCAAGAAATTGGGTTGGCCAAATATCACGAAGCAAGTTAAATAAACGTTTAGTTTATTTTTGCTCCACTAGATTGCGCTCTGCCATCTAAAAAGCACATGTGCTTTTGGTCAAGATATGCCTTCATTATTTCTAATATCTACACCTGACCTTTTTATTTTTTTTCTATTGTTTTCTTTTATATATTAAAAATAAAAAAGGCATATCCTGCAAAGAGCACATGTGCTTTACAGATAGCAGAGTAATATCAACACCTGAACCTTTTATTATTTTTTAATATAATTTTCCATATATATATGTAATGAGTTGAAAGTTCTGGTATCTCTTGTAGAATGATGAAGTGTTGACTCTCGCTATACTGTGTTGACCGAGAGGAACAGTCAGGATGGGGAGTTTTCCAGTACCTCTCTGCACCTTGGAATACCTTTTACAGTTCTCACAAAGTACAGGCAGTCGTGGTCGAGGCAGAGTGGAAAGCTTGGGAATGTCCACACAAAAAACGAAGGCACAGTTGCACTAAGAAAGTTCCGTGAACAGATAAAAGTTGAGCTAGGAGCGAAAGATGGGGAGATAGAAGTTTCTTACTAGTCTACATGATGGATGAGGAGGATCTGAAATACAACCGACTTGGGCTCGCACAGATGCTGAACTAACTGTCAAGTGACTGTAAAGTGACTGTATTTATAGGTTAAGACGGGGGGCCTAATGCGACAGGGGCCGTTTCTGAGAAAGGAGGCTTTTGCATTCCGCCAGATGTGAAGAGTGTGGGTGGTCTGGTCTATTTTTAGACCTTGTTGTGGGAAGTCTAAATCTATCTCGATTTTGACGTTATGACTTCTATCTCTTGCTTAGCTCAACTCTTAATCTATTACAGAGTTTTATTTATTTATCCTCAGTTTGTACAAATTACATTACATATGATGATGTAAAGACACATGTCAATAATGCGTATAATCATTTACAGATGTGTTTCTATTATACAACATTAAAATCTTGTTATAAGTTATATACAATATGGGGTTGTTGGCTTAAATTACCATAGATGGGCCCCGGGAGTGAAAGGGTTTATCCGGGTTTAAGCGGGTAAAGCCTCTCTAACACTGTAAGTAATTAAAATTTATTTTAATTAATTTAAACTGTGAGGGTTAAAAAGGGCTATAACAAGATGATTTGTTTGGATATATAAAAGTGAAATAAGAATGACATTTTTGTTTGATTGAAAAAAAAATGACGATTGAAATAAAATGATGACATAAAATTTTTTAACGCCCTGCTATATGTTTTAATTTTTGTTTGCTCCTGACGAGGACAAAAGCCTTTTGTCGAAACGTCGAGGTAATAAAAAAGATTTATACTGGCCGAAGTATCTCTTTTTTCAAGAAATATGAATGCCGGCCAGGCAGCCTCTATCTTCTCGATAAAAATTCACATTCTAAGAGAATATTAGCGGGCATTGGAAAGGGTTAGTAGTTGAAGAATATGCAATTGTAAGGAGTGCACATGTAAACCAAATACTTAGATCAAGGTGCAAAGCGAGGAAATAGACTTGAGCGTCTTCCTAGCCAATGTTTCACTTGCGATCCTATATAAGGGTTACAGTGCTTTTTGTCACAACTTTAGGGTTATTGTATTGGGTTAAAGTTGTTGAAGAAAAGTTGCTTATTAGTATGATTGAAAGGGGTGGTAGAGCCATGCGATAAGTAGAATTGTAGCGACAGTAAGTGATCTGACTTGACCCGAAATCAAAGGTTGCTTGTGGTCCGCTAGAGCTGATTAAAAAAATTGAAAGTTTAAAAAAAAAAGAACGCTTTGTGCATGCGTTGGTGATTGTGCTCTGCGGATGAAATGAAATAAACTCTTGAAGCGTGTTCAGGCTTGAAGTTGGGATTTTTAAATCTGGGGAACTGTGTTCAAAGAGTTTGTTAAAATTACGAAATAAAAAACAAATTGCAAAGCAGTGCTGTCGTTTTTCTACAATGAATTGAAGCAATGGCTGAGAAAATAGTGATGAGAAATATAGGGAATTGGTTAAAGAATATGATTGTTGAAAACGATTGTTGTATATGCCCGATAGTTGATGATAAACATTGTCATTTTTAATAAGTTATTTAAACAAATATAAAATGAATAAATATAGTAATATGATTGTGGATTAAAAAAAGTGCAAGTGGCCAAAATTAAACATGTAATATATAAAATATATTATAATTAAGAAAATAACAATAATTTTTGAAACAATTAAATGTTTTGCACTGCTAAAATAAAATTATGAAAAATAAAAGTAAATTTGATTACAGTTTTTTTTTCTTTTGAAAATCATGTTGGATTAAAAATTTGATTATATAATTGAAAGGTAAAAAAAAAATATTTGAAGATTTTATACAAAAATTTGAATGTAATTAAAGGTTATTAATGATTGGATAAATAATGGGTAGTGGAAAATTGAACAAAAATAGTCTCTTTTTTGAAGAAAAGTTACAACTGTGGTGTGTAACTAGATCATATCCCATTGGTAAACATTGGTTTTTCTATGACTCTCTGAAACTGGGAATATGTGAAATGATCTTTTCCTTTGTCCAAAATGGTGATATGTAGAGAATGATTTCTCTTTCGCGTTATAAAGTCTATATTAGACTTAACTAAGTTGTTTTAATTGGTGATATCAATTAACATGTACAATTTTTAATGTATGTTGTGTTGTGATTAAGGCGTTGGTGAGATTTGTGAGATTCTCGAAGAAATCTAAATGGTTGGTTTAAACATTTGTTTAAAAAAAATGGCGATCATGAAGACAGCGGTCATGAAGATCTGCCTTGAGGGGGGACATGTAAATGAAATAGATTCGACTTTGGGGAGTGACGCCTATTACTGGCGGTCACTGTCTGTCTTTCTCGGTATCGTCGTGGGTGGTCAATCATGGGGATGTTTGTTATTTTTGTCCTTTACTTGAAACTGAATTTCTCTCTTTTGTTTAAGTTGGCAATTTTCTTGCCTATTTGAAAATACCGTTTTCTCGATGTTCGTAAGTGGTTGTGTTTTCGAAGCTGTTTAGATATAGTAAGATTGTTATACGATGATTTCAGGCTAGAAGTGAGTGAAAGATATGACTTTCGACGTGGACACGCTTTGAGGTGAGTTGTGGTGTCACAGGTGTGAAGGCGTCTTTGGCCTGAAAAGTGAGAAAAATTTTGTTGTTTTAGCCTTGTGACACTTGTGAAGTGAATTGAATGGAAAGGTGTCACGTGAAGTCATAGTTTGGTACAAAATCTAACCTGTTTCACCATAAATAACAAATTTACTAAAGTCATGGGGGGTGGTTGTACGAACACATATCGAGAATATTTATATTGTCAGTGGATGTGGCACGTTTAATGCGAAATTTTGTTGCGACGATATGGAGCTTGTGTGGCTCGAAATTGGATTTGTGTGTGAAATCGCGCACTAATAATTGTTGCCAATTGGAGATAGTGATGTGAGTGTGTCGTAACGTTTGTTGAGAGAGATTTGTTGATTATTAAATATACATGTAAAAGGAAAAGACGAGGGAGTGTATTTATCCTCGAATATTAACTTGTTTTGGGGAAGGACAGTTGTTTTCCTAGTTGTAATTTTGAAGATATTGTCTCTCAGGAGAGAAATCACAAAATATTTCTGAAATTAAAAAATGCGTTTCACCTATGTTAATTTATATTTATAATTTGAATATATATATTTTCAAATCGTTGATTATGGTAGTTAAAATGATTCTTTTAAAAGGGCAATGTCGTGATAGTGACAAGAATATTTTGAATTGTGGCGTTTATTTAAAAAAAATTGTGAATCTGACAATAATATTTTCAAAATTTTAAGAAATTGATTAAGAAATGGGTATATTTTGGTATGAAGATAACTAATAAGAAAAACCAAAATAAGTTTAGAATTATGATGAATGAGAGATTTAAAAAAATAATAATAATGATTTTTTTTTAAGTTGTAGATTTGGAAAATGCCATTTTAGGTAAATTTAGGAAAGGCATGTAAGATTAGTAAATTAGTAAAAATGCGTAATGGGCAAATTTTTTTTAAAAGTAAAATTGAGAGTAATAACTTGAAATTTATAATTTGATTAAAAATTAAAGTAAATTTGATAAATGAGAGTGTGAAAGTTTTAAAAATTGAATAAAAAATGATATAAAAAAGGTAAAAATTGATTTTAAAATGCTTAAAGTGAAAATATAAATACAAAATTTATGGAGAATCAAGTTGTGAAGTTGAGGGATAAGGTTAAGGTAGGTTTTTAAAAACTTACAATTTGGATGAAAGTTCAGTCAGGAGACTTGGTCTTTGGTGGTCGTCCTGCTGTCGTGGAAGTCGCTCCATGTAGATATTGTAGAAGCTTGTAGCTTCTGTAAAGTTGTTTGTGGCTTGTTGCCTTGAGCATTGTCACGACGATGTCTGGTCGAAGGTGGAGAAATTCTCACTGGGTTTGCGTTATTCTGCTCCTCGATTTCTATGACTTGCGGGAAGTTCGTCTGTGTCGTAGGGGTGGTCAGACAGCTTGCTCCTGGCGTTGGCGATCGGTTAGCAGGTCTGCGGAGGTCCCTTGGGGCGTCGTTTCTTCCGTAAATACCTCTTTTGGGGGAAGAGATTGCTTTGTCGTTTCGTTGGAATGGTCGGTTTGTTCCTCCATCTTTGCTCTTTCTCGCTTCCTATCTGAACAGTCTTCTTACCTCTTCGTGTGTCATCCTTCGTTTTGGTCATCCTGTCGACTATCTGTAATAAGTGGAGTTACTGTGACTCTTGTAGAATCCTGTCGACTAACTTTGTGATGATGAAGTGTTGACTCTCGCTATACTGTGTTGACCGAGAGGAACAGTCAGGATGGGGAGTTTTCCAGTACCTCTCTGCACATTGGAAGACCTTTTACAGTTCTCACAAAGTACAGGCAGTCGTGGTCGAGGCAGAGTGGAAAGCTTGGGAATGTCCACACAAAAAACGAAGACACAGTTGCACTAAGAAAGTTCCGTGAACAGATAAAAGTTGAGCTAGGAGCGAAAGATGGGGAGATAGAAGTTTCTTACTAGTCTACATGATGGATGAGGAGGATCTGAAATACAACCGACTTGGGCTCGCACAGATGCTGAACTAACTGTCAAGTGACTGTAAAGTGACTGTATTTATAGGTTAAGACGGGGGCCTTATGCGACAGGGGCCGTTTCTGAGAAAGGGGGCTTTTGCATTCCACCAGATGTGAAGAGTGAGGGTGGTCTGGTCCATTTTTAGACCTTGTTGTGGGAAGTCTAAATCTATCTCGATTTTGACGTTATGACTTCTATTTCTTGCTTAGCTCAACTCTTAATCTATTACAGAGTTTTATTTATTTATCCTCAGTTTGTACAAATTACATTACATATGATGATGTAAAGACACATGTCAATAATCGGAATTTTTAACTCAAGTGTCCGTCGAGGTATAGAGCTCCAAGGAAGAGCCTACCTACATTTATAAACAGCAAGAAAAACTTTGTCTTCTTCAAAATATAATTTACGGAATCAAACGCTTACAGGAAATATTAAATATTTGCATTGTTCTATCGATGTGTGAGAGTAAATTTATTAAATGAATCTTTTCAAGAGGTGTTAATATTCAAACATTTTTATAAAAATAAATTCAATGAAATATTTACATTGGTAAATAACGCTACTCACGTGGAAGTTTTCAGTTTGATGGTTGTGTAATAATTAAATACGAAACACCCCTTTTAAAGACACTAATTAAATATTTTCTATTTAAGTGGAGAAAAACTTGATTCTGCTGTTTATTAGAATATTAAATTAATTGATAGGTATCAGGATGCTATATGTATATTAGAATAGAATCCACGCTATTTTATTCTTTTTTTGTTCGAATAATAAAGGCCATCTACTTAATAACTGCGAGGTTGGTTGGGTCTGGCTCATCAGTGGTGTACTCTTCCAGCTGTTTCGACAGTTTAATCTGCCATATACACTCATAAACAAAACTTGAAGAAAGTGTACATTTTAGCATGTGTATCGGTATTCAAACTATAGCTCTGAAAGATATTCGATACACAGTGCTATTTAATGAAGACACACGAGATAACCAAGTTTGAACAAAATTGTTTCTGTCTCCATAAAAAAAAAGATGACCAGCGATATCAAAGACTTGCCGCTTCTTAAAAGGTTTTGTCCCTGAGTGTATTGACAAAAGTTACTATTTACGGGTTAACACACAAATACAATATACTAGGGCCTACAGTAAGAGTAACTTAAACACAGAAAAATCGTGGACTCAAAAGTACAATACCAAAAAAAAAAAGTAAATAATAAATCAAAATTTGTTAAATAAAATAAAAAAACAGTACTTAACTTTATTGCTGCTTAGGTAGGGATCGGACCGGGGTTACACAGGTATGCGCTGAGATTGCCAGACAGGGATATAGCACGCAGAGAACACTTTAAGCGTCCCCACACGATATTCCACCACACTGGCGTCGACTCATACCATAGCCCACTTTATATACAAACATGGCCACATTCGTCCAATGAGAATGCGGGAGAGATTTGTTCACAAACAAACGAAAACATAAATTCTTTCCACTAAAACCTGAGATAAGATATGATAAGATTGCAAATATTTGTCAATATAATTTGACAGTATAATGAAATTAAATTGATGTTTTGATTATATACTAGAAAAATTTAAGAAATTCTCGATATTTCGATTATGGATTAAAAACAATTATTGCTTAATACATATTTTCTTTTTGACGTGACAACGTCTTAAATTAGGTTGCGGCTGGGAGTCACTTATGAAAAAGTGTAACGCCCGGTAACGTTACGATGAGTCATCGAACGAGAGTGCTGCGCGCGCAGCTGCGCGCGCAGCGCTAGAGAATTAGGCGCATTGAATCGGCGCATGCTTGTCTCTGTCTTTGTCTTTCTCGAACGTTCTTGGCGTTGGAAAAACAAGAAAGCGTCATAATACAAGTTCACACGTGTGGTTAAAGTATCGTCAGCTGTGTCTGTAGTGAAAATGTGGAGTGCTTAGATTCGTCATTTACAACAACTACAACAATAAAGGTAAATAATTGTACACTGATATTTCATTATCGTAAACTATGATTGATTGATTAATTGTTAGATTGACACAAAAGTTGAGAAACTGAGTTTATAGGTTATGTCATACTATTGATAAATGTTGATAGTGTTAAGTAAATTATTAGTTTAAAATTAATTAATTAATTAATTATTATTTTACAAATTTTAAATAGTTTCAAATTTATTTAGCAAAAATTTGAACCTTCGATCTGAATAAATGTTTTGATTTTCGAATTGATTCTTTAAAATTACAAATATTAAGAAAAAGTGGCAGATATAAGAAAACTTTATTTAAACTGTGTTGAGCAAGAATTTTAACATCTAATTTAAGTAAATGTTTTAATTTTCAACTTCATCATTTACAATTACAAATTTTATTTAATTTCAAATTTATTTAGCAAAAATTTGAACCTTCGATCTGAATAAGTGTTTGGATTTTCAAATACCAACGCGGCTGGTGGAGTGGCGATCTATCGTAAATTATCATCGACATCTACGGCGGAAGTGTTCCAAGTTGCGATTACAGATGTAACTCGTGTCATTAAAACCAAGGGTGACATGTGCATGACTGAAGTTACTTGCTTCGCCGCTAATACTAGCTTCAAGTTTATACTCGGTGCTGTATATATTCATCCAGGAGCTAGTATGCAGGATATTGGAATGTTACTATGGCAAGGACTCGGTCCGTACATTCACAACAGCCAGTACGTGCCACCGTTCGTGCAAGTTGATTCTAGTATACCGATTCTTCTGTGTGGTGATTTTAACAAAAACGTAAAGCCTGACAACTCGTTTCTTAAATTCATGAAAAATACGTATAATCTTGATTGCGTATCAAACGTTTCTAAGTCAACTACGTTAAAAGGAACAACTATCGACTTGACTTTCGCAAGACACATTACAGCAGAAACACTTCCTTTCATTTCATATTTCTCCTATCATCGTCCTATCCTCAACAAAATCACTCAAATAGGAATTAGTTAAGTTTAAGTTTACATGTACAATGTTTTAGTAAACAAAATATATTTCTATAGTTAAAATTTGTGCAATTCTTATTTTCATTCAATTCCTTGTTCCTATTGTGCAATTTAATTATATTCATATCAATAAATATTCTACCGTTGTCACGTAAAATCTTCGCCCGTAAAACCGACTTTACAGGCAACCATTGTTTTTTTTTTGCTTATCCCTAGTACACGTGGTACAGGCCATGATAATCATGGTGGGTAGTTAGCGACTGCTTTTTACTGTAAGCGCACCACATGTCTACACATGTGAAAGCAGTTCGACTTTGCACTTACAAATGTGCCAGAGCCCCGTTTGGTTACTTGCACTCGCTGGTGGGGTTGGACTTTTGCAAGAATCGGGGGGCCATTGGAGCATTTTTTTTTTTTTTAAACAGAAAAAAAGTGTCCAATGCGGGGATCGAACCCGGGTCGTAGTGGTCGTAAACCAAACGGTTTAACCAGCCTTCCACCGACCCCCACATATTTTCATAATATTCTGAATTATATATAGTCTAAAAGTGTATAAATACTCTTAATGTGTAGTTTCTCTAACAAAAGAAATGTAAAATAATATGCAAGAAATGGAAACATTATAAATCACGAATGTTTATTTTTTTTAACATAAAACAAACTAATACTATCCTTATTGCTATGGAAGAATATTTTGGTAAGGGTTGGCTCATCAGAGGTGAACCCTCCCATCGGTTTCGCCAATTTAATTTAGAAGTTTGTTACATGTTTAAAAAAAAAGAAACATTCGTGATTTATAATGCTTCCATTTCTTATATAGAGATGGCGCGTTATCGCTTTATAAGTAAAATATTATTTATTATAATGTTACAAGGAGGATAGTTATTATAGCAAAAGTAGCACCTCTCCCTTTTAAAAAATAATTGAAGCAATGAACTTTGTTGATCACCCTATTACTAAACGAAAAGGTAATGACAAAGAATGAGCAACAACACGAGTTATATAATACTAGAGGCGCTGCTTGCGAGTGAAAGTAGAAAATTTGCAAATAAAATTTCAAAGAATATTTATATCAAATCAAATTCAAACCAGAAACCTTCCCAGTAGTATAGTAAATAACTTCCTAAAGTTTCACGTCGATTGAATAATCTTACCTTTTAAAAACATTCATCGTGTAAACAAACTAACATTCATCGTGTAAACAAACTAACATTCATCGAGTAAACAAACCACGTGTAAATTATTAACCAATCAAATTAATTTATCGTCGCGACCAGTGCTGAGCCCAAGCGGTAAAAGGCTGGAACTAACGCTTTTTGGTTATATATTTAAAAAAAGCACATTAACCTTTTTAGTTTTTTAAATAGCCTATATGTTAAACGATATCTTCAGCTACCTATATGCGAAATTTCATAATGATTGATTCTGTAGATTTTGCGCAACGCGATAACAAACATCGATTTTGGAATTCATTTTTATAGATATAAGGATATCTAACATTAAATAATACATGAGACACAGAAAGATGCCATTTAGCGAATGCCTCTAACACTACTTAGATTCCTGATTGAATTTGTATAAAAAGAGACACCTTTAATATAAAAGTATTCTCATACAACCATTATATAGTGGATATTTGACTTTACAGGCGGAAATTTTGATTAATTAGTTGCATTCATTAAATCAGTTTACAATGGAAAGCGCCAGAATTTTATAAATTAAATTCCCTCCATCATATCAGAGCATCTAATAAATTAATATATTTATTTATAATGAAGAAAAAGAAAAGGGCATTTCCTTATCGGGCAAATGAAAGTTGATGAAAAGCTATCGGAATAATTATCGACTATTCGTTGATTTTTAATTTTTCTAGCAACTTTCATTTGCCCAATAAGGAGATGCCTTTTTCTATTTTCTTGAATTATGAACCTTATCCCCCAGTACAATATCACATCTGTACTATTTTTTCATATAGTAAATATATTTAGTACTTCGCGAATATTAATAAAACTAATTATTATAGAAACAGAGAGAGCTCAATTAAGATTAAAAAGCCATTACAATACAAAAGGCGAACTATATTAAAATAAATAAAGGCGCGCTGTAATATATATATGGTTCCATTGGCATAATTTATCAGCATGAGGCCGGTATAGAATAGGACAACAATTCACCAATAACGAGAGGGCCATTGTGGAAAGTTGATTTATTGTTACACCGCGACAACAACGTGCTCAATGACCCTAATTAATTATCTGTTAAACTTTCCACACCTAGAACATTAATAACCTCTGACCTCATTGGCACAACTGGGAGCCGCGGACAAATCGATGACAATGTATTAGATAACAAAGACATCAAGATTTATAGAGAGCGTAACTTAATGTATTACATTTTAGGATTGTATGACGATATATATATATATATATATATATATGTAAAACGAAAATTGAAATTATACCGCGAATGTTTCTTTTACAAAAATCGAAATCCATTTTCAAAGAGAAATAGCGACATTTCTAACTTTGAGGATGAGGTATGGAAAGGTGAAACATGAAGAGTAATGGCGAACGGAAAAATAAAAAGTGTCCAGGGGCGGGAATCGAACCCACACCCTTCTGCTTACCGGGCAGGTGCCTTGTCCACTCGGCTACCCTGGACGTATTTTTCCGTTCGTAACTTATATTTAAAGTAACATTTAAAATACAATAAAACGCGGCTGTTTAATGTTACTTTAAATATAAGTTACGAACGGAAAAATACGTCCAGGGTAGCCGAGTGGACAAGGCACCTGCCCGGTAAGCAGAAGGGTGTGGGTTCGATTCCCGCCCCTGGACACCTTTTATTTTTCCGTTCGCCATTACTCTTCATGTTTCACCTTTCCATACCTCATCCTCAAAGTTAGAAATGTCGCTATTTCTCTTTGAAAATGGATTTCGATTTTTGTAAAAGAAACATTCGCGGTATAATTTCAATTTTCGTTTTACAATCAGCCGCGTTATATTGTATATATATATGTTATATAAAAATATTTTTAATTTTTAAATTATAATTCAATGATCAAATTACCTTGTAAAATCGACCGCCAGGGTTCGCTGCTTTTCATATATAAACTAAAGCAAGAAAATGATTATTCTTTGAGTGTGAAAGCTTATAAAAAATAGGAACTTACCCTTTTCCATTATTTGTTTTTTTTTCTTTGTCGGCTTTTTGCATAAGTTGAATCTGGTTAGAACGATGTATGTAAATTAGATGATTCTTTTTTGCCTTAAATACGAGGTAATAAACTCGTTTCTGTATCTATATCTAAAAATGTTTAAATTTTAATAAATTAAATTTATAAATCTGAGAGTTGTCTTCAAAAACGATAAACCTATTGTTGTTTACCGTTGGCCGCCTCAGCTCAAATCTTTCTGTAGATATGTAAATAAGCTTTTTGTTTGCTTTATTCTTACGTCTAAATTCAGGTAGTACTTTTCTCAATTTCTTTTAAATATTTTATAGGCTAAATTGAAGCAATATTAATATTTTATTGTGTTCTCTAAGAAGCCATGACTGCAGTATAAAAAAAAACATATTCATGTATCAAGCAAATGATCAATATTTCTATAGGTCTAATTCCGGAATTAACAGTGAATATATTTTTCAAATAAAATATATATTTCTATTCAAAATGTTCACATACAAGCATAGTTCATGTACTTGTATGTTATCTTATGTAATATTTTTCAATATGTCAGAATATATACTTTTTTAAAATAGAGTAATCCCCAAATAGATATTTAATTAAAAATATATATATTGGATCAAAATATAATTTATTTTACCCAATATTTCAGTTGGCTGAACGCCAACCCTTTGCAAGGTATTATAACATAGTAATGTGTCACAACAAACACAACGCCACATATCGTTATGTGCCACTGACTTTGTTGTTGACACATAAATATGTTATAATACCTTGAAAAAGGTTGGCGTTCAGCCAACTGATGTAAAATAAATTATATTCTGATCCAATATATATCTTTTTAATTAAATATATACTTCAAAAAACGGTCGTTTTAACTGAGTTAGTAAAAATAAATGGTTTTCTATGATTATATAGATTCCTCGTTCCTAGTATCCCCAAGATATTATGAATATAAAAAGAGAGAGTTGAAAATACAAATAAATTTTATTTATTAAAAAGACGCTATCTATAAAATAGAGTACCAATACATATTGTATAAAATATGATAATCACCCGAAGTTATCTGACTAAGATTCAATAAAGGATCACTATTACTTTAGAATGAAAAGTTTCATTTGAATACAACATATTGGTTCAATCTTTCCAACTTTATCCTTCGAATACAGTAGAATTCAACCTTTATCTAGATATAGTATTCAGGGTATATCGAGTGATTCAGTAATAAATTTAGCGGTCCATAAACAAATGGTAATTTGCATTTCAAAAATTCGCTTTTTTTTCATTCCGTAGCCATATACATGTAAAATGTAACAGTACATGTGGTACATTGTAGTGATGAGCACTAAACCAGAATTCGAAATTCGAGCGGACTTCATTGTTATTCTGCTCGCCAGAAGGAGCCTCAAAGAGATAGTGGACTTTCTCAATTTGCTCAAAAAGGATGGCTTATGTACAGAAAGATTTTTGATGGTTAAAAATTCTATATGTTACTTAATTTTTTCTTATTGATATAAGCCATATTTTTCGTGACAAATTTTGATTATCCGTTGAAGAACGTTTAAGTTTGAAATCCTGTACGTACATTTTGTAAGGAAAGTCTTTAACCTAAAGCTTTGCGAACGTTCATTTGATCATTAGTCAAGATATATATCGTTTAATTTAAACGCTAGATTTTAAAAAATATAAATAGGATTTATACAGGTTTTACCCAAAATAAAATAAATTAGATGTCGAAGATTTGATAGAAAATCCTAAGGTTTGTATTTTGCTAATTAAGAAAGCTAAAATTAATTATTAATGACAGAACCTGTGTGGCTTTTAATCAAATTGAATTTTAATATTTAGTGTGTGTGACGTAGATATATTTAATTTCACAAATTTCATTTAAGATATTAATTGACATGGAAATTTTTTTTTTCTCCTCCATTATTTGAGCTTCTTAATATTTTATCTCTGCGACAGGCCTCAAAACTGTTAATTAGATTGATTTTTTCACTTATACACACATGAGGCGAAGTATCGATATAGCCTTGTTTGAACTTGACCGAAATTACATTATTAGTGGAATGATGTTATATACAGGAAATAATTAAATGTTATTTTAGACCGAAACCAGGTAAACTTAACGCAATGAATAGTATAGAATTTGACCCCTCGTGTCTCTTATATAACGAAATTTCCATTTGAAACGCAAATATATTCCGCCTTTTTTATATCGAAATTTCACATCATCAATCCCTTTTAAAATTTCAAAGGGAAACGTAGAATAGGTCTATATTTAAATTTTCAAATCGTATTTACTTCTTAGCTTAAAATTAGCGTCATAACAAGTTCACTCCGGCAGTTACGCATCATAGAAGCAAATCATTAGAAAAAAAGCAAATTTTGAAGTTATCAATAGAGTAGAAAAAAAAAAAAGATAAAACGATGAAAACATTTGATCGAACTGGTATAAAAAATAAAGAGAGAAAATGAGGATATTTTTTAAAAATAGCTATTGTTTTAATTTAAAATATTTTGAAAAGTATTATAATTTGAATTGATATCACTAATGCAAAATGGAGATAGAATGTCTATTTTTTAAAATAATATTATATATAGGAATCCCTAATAGTAAAACCGGAGTGGAAAGTGATTGGTACCAGGCAAGGTCTCGTCAAAAATAAACCTGGCGATAGTTACGACTCTTCTACTTTACTATATCATACCAATCTCTTCAATCCCTAAATATAATCTATGAGTAGAGAATGTGAAAAGTGGCGATATACATAATTGAAAGTGCATTTCCTGATCGTGCAAATGAATATCGCTTATAGCTCTCTGCCTCCTATCGGGAAATTCATCGACTATCCGTTGATATTTTTATTCTTTCCAAGTTAAAATTTAAATTCATATGCACAATCAAGATGTTATCTTCCATTTATTCTACTATATCATCCTGATTATTTCTATTCTCTACTTTAACAATTTTAAAAACATGATATAAGTTTTTTGAGCACTTTTTGCCTTGAATATCCTTTTCATGGAATCGATGAAGATCGCCATTCGAAGGATAACCTGTAACACGATGATAAGAACCAAATTCAAATCTTTCAAATATTTTTGAAATATTAATAAACAACAAAATCATCAAATTCTACGAGGAAATGAAATTATTCAGTAATCGTCAACATGGTTTTACAAATTCTCGATCAACCATAACTGCATTAACTGAAATAATTCACACTGCATTAGAAGACAAAGCCAAGGAGTATACGGGTATAATTGCTATAGATATTAGTGGTGCTTTTGACAATACCTGGTGGCCAATGGTAATAAAAATACTCGATGAGGATAATATACCAGCATCAATAATAAAACTAATGAAATCCTACTTCACTAACCCGAAGATAAGATTTAGGTACTCTTCGAATGAATTCACCAAAAAACTAAGCAAAGAATGTCCGCAAGGAGGACCCTTATCTCCAACAATTTGGAACATCATAATGAATGATCTATTGATCAACTTTCAGGAATCTAATAGCAAAATTATTGGATATGCAGATGATCTAATGATAATATTTTGGAATACAGATGTAACAAATCTTAAGATTACAATTGAAAATTCAATAGAAAAATAAATATGTGGTGTGAAAACAACAAACTTAAAATATCAAGACAGAAAACAAAGATCTTGTATTTATCCAATTGCAAAAAGGATGTGACTAACTTGCATGATAATCTGGTCAAACCAGTTGAAAACCTAAAAATACTAGGATTGACTTTCAAGAATCACCGAAACAAGAACAAATTAGATTTTATGCCTCACATCGACAGTGTTATTGCAAAAACAACTAGAGCTAGTGGATACCTTCTTGGTTTAATAAAGAAATCGTGAGATTGGATAGTAGGCGTTCAATAACATTATATAAGACCTTATTTAGAAGCACAATAACACGAGATCTAAAAACAAATTGGATTCACTACAGTATAAAATTCTTAAACACTGTATATATACATGCTTACAATACAACATCTTCGAATTGTACACATGTTCTCGCAAGAATACCTAAAATTACAGATTTTATTTTGTCACACATACTTAAAGTTGAAATAGATTATAATAGAAATGATCCAGCAAAACGAATGATAATATCTACTTTTATAAGTGAAAAAATTCCAAAATACTATGAAGATTCTAATGATAATTTCAGATAATTTTTTGAAAAATCAAGATTTCCCGAATTTATCCAGCCAAACTTTTATAATGTACAATTCTTTATGGGGCATGGCGACTTTAACACATACGTATACAGAACTAGCGGATGTGTACCCGGCTTCGCCCGGGTTTTATCCGAGTGAAAGTTTGCCTAACGAATATTATTGATAATAATATTCGGGAACACACAGAATATTATGATAATAATGATAAATATATTCGTTACGTCATATATTTATATAATATATGAAATTTATTTTTCGAACAAACATATCCACTCTCTACTGAATAGATTTTTAAAAAGATATACATAATAAAAATATCTAGAGATATACTACATGATCTTAGCCAAAAGGCCGAGAAACGATATTTTATATATAGAGATGACCTGGCTTCGTGTGTCTTCTGCTCGAGTGAATGTTTCGCTGGTAGAATTTTGTTCCTGCCTACTATTAATCATTATATGGCTTCGCCCGTGGTCTGCTTTAGTGAATATTCCTCAAAAGAATTTTTTAATGCAATCAAGCATGATACGGCAATATTGTCATAATCATTTCTGACTAAAAAGATATTGTTGCTCAGTACTTGGTTAAATATAATTTTTCTTGGTTAAAGTGCGACAAAATAAAAACTCTTCCAGATTTAACTCTCTGTCCTGTTCAAATTTCAGCGAGATTAGTTACATATTGAGGGCTTGCATAGCCGACAAACATATATATATGTTTCCGGCTTCGCCCGATTTTTACCCGAGTAAATGTTTGCTTAACAAACATTTCCAATCCCTACTGAATTTATACTTGTCTACACTCTCGATAATTTTTTCCCGGTCCCTTGAAAAATACTCGATAAGTTGAAAAAAATCAGTATTAATTGGTCCACTCGGTAATTTGAAGTTGAAGGAATAGTATCTTGCCACAAATGAATATTTGTAAATAACTGTATTTAGCGAATGTACCCTGCTTCGCACAGTTTTTATCCGAGTAAAAGTTTGCCTAATGAACATTTGTTAAAACGATCTAGAAAACATCCAATCCACCTATATATTGATTTATAAACGTATATAAATATTGTTATATGCGTTTAAATATATTTTTGAAACACATAATATTTTGAAAACATTTATTATATTTTAAATAAGATATTGCCACTTTTGTGAATTTGATAATTAATTATTTCTTTTTTCTCAATGAATTATATATATTAATTTAAAAATTCATTTTTGTTATCATCATCACATACAATGTAATTTTTTTTTTGTATAAACAAACGATAATAAACAACAACAATTAGGGGCTCAAAAATCATTTATTATGGTTAGCAGCTCCGTAAATAAAGATATTTTCACAACAACAATTAAAGTTCCATCATCATTATTATAAAACAACATCAAATTAAATTAACAATGTAAAATTATATTTTAACATTACATTTTAACATTTAACACTAAAACGTTACAATTATTTCTTTAAATATTTATTAATATTGAAATGCCAAGTATTTTTTACGTCATTGGAATATTATATTACTAAATTCTCAAATCAAATTTATTATGCTTGGAAAACATTTTAAGCATTGTTACAATTTATAAATATAATTTCACCAGACGCCGCTAGAGGCGCTGCTTGCGAGTGAAAGTAGAAAATTTGCAAATAAAATTGCAAAGAATATTTATTTTAAATCAAATTCAAACCAGAAATCTTCCCAGTAGTATAGTAAATAACTTCCTAAAGTTTCACGGCGATTGGATAATCTTACCTTTTAAAAACATTCATCGTGTGAACAAACTAACATTCATCGTGTAAACAAACCACGTGTTAATTATTAACCAATCAAATTCATTTATCGTCGCGACCAGTGCTGGGCCCAAGCGGTAAAAGGCTGGAACTAACGCTTTTTGGTTTTTTATTTTTTTTAAAAAAGCACATTAACTTTTTTTAGTTTTCTGAATAGCCTATATGTTAAACGAAATCTTCAGCTACCTACATGCGAAATTTCATAAAGATTTATTCTGTAGATTTTGCGAAACGCAATAACAAACATCGATTTTGGATTTCATTTTTATAGATATAAGGATTTGCAGAATTGATTCTTAAATCTGCTTATGCGACCAAGAAGATCACAACCCTGAGCATATTTCAAACCAGTGCCCACTTGTTGCAGATTTGAGATTACAATGCCAAATGAACAGTTCTAGTTTAAGCCAAATGGTTTCCAGTAAATAAGAATATAGAAAATTTAACAAGTTCTGTAGACTCTATCTCAAATGTCGTGGACTTGAATTACATTAAGAATTGAAATTTCTAGTTTTAATTAGTGTGGTTCTTTTTATTGCTGTTTTTTTTTTATTGTTATTTTTTATGGAATGTTCTATAATTGTGCCACTGGTTTAGTGGTTGTAATTCTAAATATATATATTGGACCTTTGATAATATGTGTGTAAATAACCTCTATTTCTTGTATAATTTAATTCTCTAAATTGTAAAATTAAATAACTTTCACTCTCTCTCTCTCTAAAACTAGAAATAATTTGTATATATATTTAAAAACTATGTACATAAAATAGATTAAACACTTACATGCAAATATCCCCATAGGATATAGCGTGTGTTTTGTGATAAATAAATAAAAGTAAATAAATAAATAAAAAAACATATTCCATAAGCGCGAAAAGTAGTAGATTTTTTTGATGATTTGTTTGAAAGTTTGTGTTTTATCTTTACAATAAAAAACTCCATGAATATTAGGCTTACTAGCTAAACATGTGGGTGGTACACATACAGTAGCAGTCGCAAATCCTAACCAACATTACATAACCCATTATCATGACCCGTACCATTTTTACTTGGAATAATTAGGTACAAAATTTTTAGTCATTCATAATTGTTCACATTACAATAATGGTAGTCCATTTTCTTTTAGACATTGTTGTTAAATTTTAAAATAGGTTAAAAATTTTCCAGCAACAAATTGTGATTTATAAAAAGAAAGGGCACTTCTCCAATTAAAATAGGCTTAAAAAACTATGCGCCATACATTGATCGTCTCTGTAAATGCAGGTACCACAACGCAAGCTTTGACAAATTTAAACGCCATCTTAGATATCTTGTTCCGAATTTGTCAACAACCTGAGTCAGCTAATATGCAGATATAATCAATGGGTGGCGTATATGATTCGCGCCTATTTTAATAAGAGAGAAAGTCCTTTATTTTTATAAATAAAAATATGTTAAACGATTTCGAAATATACAACAATACAAACGAAATTTAGATCATTTTCGATAAAAATAAAAATATAAATAAAAAGATTTTAAAAAGGAACTTGGTTAAATTCATCACTAGAAAGCGATGATTCTTAATACAGAGCCATTGCTAAACGGATACGAATTTATTTAGTTGAGTTATGAGTTAAATTGTGCTGCGGGGCGGTTTTGAAATATTTTAGGATATTATTTCTTATACATAACTCGGATATTGCGGAAATTGATTCAAATTACAGATATGTATGAGACAGAATAATAAACATTCTTCAATACGTCTCTTTTAATAGTGTTAATTAGTGTTAGTCGTCGATGTTTGCGTACAAGGTTTCTAAGAAGAAAATGTGGGTTCGTTGTGGATACAGCTTAATACGGAATATTCTATATACAGTTACGAGCGTCATTCCTCATTTCCTAATCAATCAGTCAGTTTTCATCTCTGTCACCGTTTGCTTTTTTTTTTTTTGGAATGGCGCCCTCCTATTGGTTGGCTACGGTCACGCCACCTTTGCCCCCCCCCCCCACCCCCCATCATGCCCCCCCCCCCCCCACTCGCTATTTCGTCTTTGTAACTATTGTGTTGGAGCGGGACGCTCCCTAAATAAATGCATATATTAGATAATAACCAAATGGAATCCTCTCTTTCTTTTTCCCAGTAAGAGACGCCTACGGAAGCCAACAGTACATAAACAGATAAAGCACATAGGCTATAGTTATTAACTAACATATGCATTTATATAAGGCGCCAATTTATAATTGTAACAAATAGTATTTGAATCAAAACATTCAATCGGGTAAAACACGGGCGTTGCCCAGGTCATTCGGCTAGTATTTATTATAAGAGTAGATAAATAACTATATACAGTAGATGAACTTGCCTCCATTGTCCGCCACCAGAGGGATCCTCCTCATCACCGCCTTCCCGGTCAGTCCACACGCCGGAGCCCACTTCCCGTTGCCAACTTGCCGCGTCTTCTGTCACCGCAGATCTGTTTTTAACTGTCCTGCTCCCCCCACATTAGAATGCCGTCGTGGCACCTGTCCTCCCCACACACATGTGGGCCATCTTCCCGTAGTTGGTGGAGTCCATCCATCTTTCTACAATTTCACTCTGGGATCTTGGCCTTGTCATCCATGTAACAATAGTATAAAATGGTTCTCTCTAGATAGAAATATTTCTTTTAGACTCTTCCTTATCCACATTGTTTATATATGTCATAGATAAAATGGATTCAAATTGCAAATATGCATGAGACTTAATAATAAAAAAGTTTGCAATAAGTTTATTTTAAAGATGAATAAACCGGTTTACGTCATTAAAAAAACTTTTTCAGATTTTTTTATAATTTAGTCTCATTATATAGATAGCCCCTGAGATTATATTAAGATCTAGATCGACCAAATAAACTACATAAACGTTCCAGTTAAATCCCTCTTCAAGAAACACAATAAAGACTAAATATGTGCTCTCGAGAATTAAGAAATATTTTCATTTACGTGTAAGAATCCTTACAAACCATTAAAGTGTATTATCCTTTTAAACAACCTAAGCAGTAAACTACCTCTCTCTTCCATTAGAAATCTTCAATGAATCCCAAATTTCCAATCCCACTGGGTGTTTTAGCCTCTGCTACTGGACCAAGTTAATCGTTTTTGTACCCTCGTTGCTTATCAGGAGTCCCGGCCCGTCTCTCTTAATTATCTAATTAAACTAATGATCGTCTGCCCCGATCAATTGGAATGCCGCCTCCTTCATTAGTCCCAAATAAACCTCGGGGAAAAAAGACCATTTGTCTGAAGCCTTGTCTTCAACCTAACGACCTTTCTCTCTCTTGACTTTTCGTCTAAAGATTTTACGTCGCCGTTTCTTTTGGTCCTGTTAACGCTTATCTCTTTGGAATTCTTCGTGGGGAAAAAAACTCTCTGGAATTTGGAGAGGATTAATGAATTCTGTTGAGGATAGAATAATTTACATAGAGAATTTGTATTTTTTGACTCGTTTATTTTTAATATTGTGGATATTATTCAATTATATTCTTCTCAAATAAAAGATAAATTTCAGCATGAATAGACTATATATATGGGAAGGCCCAAATAATCAATAGTGAACTTTCTTAAAGAAATCGTCAATTCAATTTCTCCGATCGCTAGGTTTTTTCTTAGTGATAGTGTTCAAGGAGAAACTATATATATACATATTTATAGAAGGAGAGAGTGAGATAGTAAAAAGCTATGGCTATTGTGGCTATAATAAACCATGACCATAGTGAACCATGACTATAGTGAACCATGGCTATAGATACCCATTGAAAAATGAACCATGGCCATAGAGACTTATGGCTATAGTGAACCATGGCTATAGAGACCATGGCTATAGTGAACCATGGCTATAATAAACCATGACCATAGTGAACCATGACTATAGTGAATGATTGCCATATATACCTATTGATAGAATGAACCATGGCTATAGTGAACCATGGAAATAGAGACCCCTGCCTATAGTGAACCATGGCCATAGAGACCATGACCATAGTGAACCATGGCTATAATAAACCATGACTATAGTGAACCATGGCTATAATAAACCATGACTATAGTGAACCATGGCTATATATACCCTTTGATATAATGAACTATGGCTATAGTGAACCATGGCCATAGAGACCATGGCTATAGTGAACCATGGCCACAGAGACCATGGATTAAGTGAACCATGGCTATAATGAACCATGATCATAGCAACTATGATTATAGTGAACCATGGCTACAGATACCCTTTGATATAATGAACTATGGCAATAATGAACCATGGCTATAATAAACCATGACCATAGTGAACCATGACTATAGTGAACCATGGCTATAGATACCCATTGATATAATGAACCATGGCCATAGAGACCATTTCTATTGTGAACCATGGCTATAATAAACCATGACTATATTGAGCCATGACTATAGTGAACCATGGCTATAGATCCCCATTGATATAATGAACCATGGCTATATTGAACCATGGCCGTAGAGACCCATGGCTATAGTAAACCATGACTATAGTGAAGCATGGTTATAGTGAACCAAGAGTTCAATTCCATTGTGGCATCAGGGATGTTTTACTGCATTATATTTTATGAATAAATTTATTTTATTCTAAAGAAACCTCCAACTATAGAGGTAAATGCAAAAATATTATTTTCTGAGAAAATATTCTCTCAGAGAGCGAAATATAGGATTTGATGAAATGCGATTAAGGTCCAGATTCCATCTCAAGGGTAAATATGATTATGTTAAACACAATCTTAGAGAAAGGATTGTTCTAATAAAAATTATTTGTTTTATCTCCCAGATAATTCTCTCTGACTTCGTGGATAGCGATTGTGAGAACTTCCATCCAGTCTATAACTTAATGTATATTTCTCTAGATGTGCAATTGTGTTTGCCATAATGGACAAATATATTTCCGCGCCTGATGTTTTTTTTTGTCTATAGTCGCCTAATATATTTTCGCCTAATTTAGAATAAATACTTATTTATTTTAAATTTTATGTTAGGAAAGGAAGAGCATTCACTCTATTGTAGAAAAAGATTAAATTTTTAAAATTAACATATTATAATTAAGATATTTTGTGTTAATCACAGCAGAGATTCCTCTAGTGTATGTATTGTCTTTAATTATTGTTAATTATTTTGATCAAGATAATTTGCATTGTCCCTTTAACATCTCACGTTTGTATACCCTATTTTAACGTGACATTTTGGGGTCTATGTGTGTTCTGGGAATTTAAAAGAAATAACAAACTGAATTAAAATCGTCAGCAGACCTAGAGGCTATGGGTGTTATCCAATAAAATTTCCACGACTCCAGGATTCCACCACTATGTCAAAGTCAAGGCTTCCTTTCAAGAAGACGATGTCACTATTAACGCTGTGATGACAAGGCCACTTTTCACGCCACAAGAAAAATACATAAAGATGCTTGGGACCACCTTAAAGACGCTGAAGGAAACCTTGACCAATATACGTAAGTTTCATATTAGCTACAATCAACTTTGCAAGCTGTGGGCCACAGCTCCCATAAGGAAGGAGCTTTGTAGCATAATATTATATTTTTAATAAGCATATTATTAATGCTGTTACTTAGCATAATTTTCATTGTTTTATTATATGTTTTTAATAAGTTGGCAATTATTTTGATAAAAGTAACTTGACTTATCATTCTCAAGTTTGTCTTCTCACATTTTTATTTGACAATATTTTCGCTTCTCAGCTTAAATACAAAGATAAGTAGTCACAGATTAATCTGTGAAAATGCGTTTTTGTAATTGAGTGGAAAAAGGAAAATCCTTCGAAAAGCTCAGCGTTTAATATAAAAAAAATGTAAATAGTGTCAAACGCTTATTTTAATATAAATTAAAAATAATAAATACGATAATCTTATATTTAGTTTTAAACTCTATTTAAAAATTCAATGTGGATTGTTTTCTATTCGTTATTTCCAAAAAGTTAAAACGAGTAATAAAAAAATGTTGTCGAATATAGAACCCTTAATAAAAGTTAGCCACAGTGGGATTGAACTTTTGGTTCACTATAACCATGGTTTGAAATATAACCATGGTTCACTATAACCATGGTTCTCTATAGCCCTGGGTCTTTATAACCATGGTTCACTATAGCCATGGTTTGAAATATAACCATGGTTCACTATAACCATGGTTCACTATAGCCATGGGTCTCAATGACCATGGTTTACTATAGCCATGGGTCTCAATGACCATGGTTTACTATAACCATGGTTCATTATATCAATGGGTGTCTATAGCCATGGTTCACTATAGCGATGGTTCACTATGGCCATGGTTTACTATAGCCATAGTTCACTATAATACTATATCCCTGGTGTACTATATGCATGATTTACTATAGCCATGGTTCACTATCGCCATTATTCACTATGGCCATGGTTCACTATAGCGATGGTTTACTATGGCCATGGTTTACTATAGCCATAGTTCACTATAATACTATATCCCTGGTGTACTATATGCATGATTTACTATAGCCATGGTTCACTATCGCCATTATTCACTACAGCAATGGTTCACTATATATACAAATATCTGGGACCATCTTAGGGAATGTCATCAACAATGCCAAAGCAATTAAGGGATGATGTGGGATGATTAGTAGCAAATACTGCTATTTACCAGGGTTTGATTGGATAAAAATTCTAAAATCCTCCCCTATGACGTCACTCTCGGTATATGAGAAGGTTTTTTTTCTAACCCCAGAGGAGTCAGGTATTGGTAGGTCGTTATGCTGCCAGATTCACCAGCGACCTCAGGAACCATTCCTCAGCCCATCTTACCTTCCCGGGTGCTGCCCTAATCCAAGGTAACCATGATCCTATGCGTGGGATCTATTTTGTCTTCAGGCTGTGTTCTTCCACTCTGGCTCGTGACAAGGAGCTACGCCAGTTTTGGCTTCTCCTTTCATATATATCATGATTCACAGAAATGGTAACTCTATTTTAAAAATGCATCAAAACAAAACATTTCATTGAACTTCTCTACGCAAATATTTATATCAAAAAGAAATATACGACCGTTGCAAGTTGAGACAAAAACTAACAGGAATATCATGATTTCAGTCTATGATTTCATCTGTACAGTGGCGGCTTTGATTTCGTTACATTCTACCGGCGGAATTAAGAAATCATTCGAATTTCAAGAGTAATGTTTTAATATTGTATATGCAGATATTAATCTGTGGCTTTCCTATATATATGAACAGTACATGTAACGCTTTTTGTTTGATACATTGAAGTAGTTTCATAAAATGGGGGTATTAATATTAAGCTTTAAATATATTAATCACCTTTTCAAAATTCGGAAACTTTTACCAAGCCAATTTCGTTTTATTTGTGACCCTTCTTTTCAGAATAAAAGATTTAGACAAGTAGCAAGGTTTTATAGGTAAACTGAATAAATAAATTATTAGCCCGCTATCACGCTTATTTACATCTTCCAAGGTCATTATATGGCAATAAATTCTTTCAGATCTACAGCTATAACGCAACAAAGTGTCAAATGGATCCATCAAGTATAAAGGAAACTTTGTTTTATTCCCATAGATTGTAATATTATGAAAGGACAACTCCTGATCGAGCAATTGATGAGGCTGATGGTCCACTTCCATCTATCGGAATATATCAACTATCTGCTGATACTTTATTCTCCCGAGAGCCTTATTCTATAACACTCACTTTAAATATCATGGAAAAACCAACAAACTACGCGTTTTTCGGTCTGTTAGCCTTCATAAGCGTGGTACAGGTTGTACGCTGAATGCCCAAAAGGGGAAGATCCATCGACTGAAGAGGGCCAGTAGCCGGACCCATGGTCTTCAGATAATCGAAATCAGTTTTCCAGAACTGGCGTTGTAGCTTTGACTCCGACCCAAGTCCGCTAGCTTGCGGATAATACCAAAAGTCGATGCTTAGTTCTAGGTTGAAATAACTATTTATGTGACTCTCCACAATTATATTCCCCTTATCTTGCGCCGCTGCAAAGGAAATTTAATGCATAAATGCGAAAAATTGTAGAAATTTTATTTTTAAAGCTAGAGTTGCAAAAAAAAAAGGATCGATATAAAATGCTTTGAGTCAAAATTGACTTTAAACTATGAAGATTCCACCGGTAAAAGGAGAGAACTTAGCAGAATTTAATGCCCCAGCCGTTTACATCCCATCTGCATAATTTGCCTTCGGGTTGGAAGAAAGGTCGCAGATGGCCCCTGGTAGACTAGGTTTTTCTATCGTGCAACCTGTACGATATACCGTCACATCAAGGTTTTTTTTGTGTCATGGTTGATGTGCCTATTTTTGTAAATAAATATTTATAATATTTTCCACATATAATTTAAACATTAATTCCAAATTTATTTTTATAAACATATTATGTCCCGAAAAAGGCAACTCTCACTTTCATGCATCAGAACGATCATTTTTATGTTATCTCACCATAGTTAAAAACTTTACGTATAATGAGAGAGAGATAAAGAAAAATCCACTACCCCAGATTCGGAAAATTCTGACAAAATGCCAACCTATTTACTATGGTTTCGAGCTTTGGATTTTATCAGTACAGGGGCGGCTTCGATTTCATAAATTTCTACGATAGGGGGGTTATGAAATCTGTCGAATTTACCAACGAGGTGTTTAAGCTGGTGAATGGACGATTTATTAAAGGGAGAGGTGCCTCTTTCGGTACTTGGTAAATATTGGTATATATACGCTGTTACTACATACCATTTTAAACATTGAAAAGTAAAATATAAATAGTGATACCTTATTCAAATATATAACTATGTAGGATGGTTACGCTCTGGAAAGACGCAGGACATGTCGGGGGATAGTATTAATTCTGAAGAACCTGTCAGAACTCAACCTGGCGCTACAGTAGATTTATTGGAGAATTTTTGGAAATAAAACATTTTATAATATACCTAAAATACAATTATATATAATACAAATATATGAAATTTCAAAGTGTGAGAATGTTTTTTTAATAAAATAATTTGTTGCTGATATTACCGTAATTATAAAACTATAAAGAATGTCTAGTTCATCAGTGGTCAACCTTCCCAGAATTTTGGTCAGTTTATTCTATCATCTCACTCTAATATTGTATTAAACTGCCTATTTACAATACAGTAGAACTCCTCAAATTCGGAAATTCTCAAATTCGGAAACTCCCAAATTCGGAAAGTATTGTAATGTTTTTTTTACATACAAAAAATCAATTTTCACATGCTTTTATTTTGTTGATATTTCAACATTATTTTATTTTATTTACTTTTACTTTTGCTTTGCTTTTATTTTATTTAATTTAATTTTTATTAGTAATTTATTTTTAATTTAAGTGTTTAATTAATTTACTTTTACCGATTATTTATAATCGCTAATTAGGGGTTTATCCCCTTTTTTAAAAGCTCAAATAAATCAACAGTTTCATTTGACCTTTGTGCTTAGTTTGGGATATTGTCCAATAAGAAGGCAGCATTATTACGTCATAAGCCATTCACGCATTTTTTATTGCAAAGTTGATTCACCTAAAGTTCAAATTATCAAACATTTTCAGACATTGTAAGTTTCAAATTCTTTTATTCAACTCTCAATTTTTTGCATTTACAAGTTTGTTCTTCAACAAAATGGCATCCAAAGAGGAGCGGCAAAAACGAGGCAAGTACCGAATTCTTAAGCTTGGTGAAAAGTTAGATGTTCTTAGTGACATTAAAAAAGGATTAAGCTATACAACGATAATGCAAAAGTATAAAATTTCTAAGACAACTGTTTATGATATAAAAAGTCTGAGCTTAAACTTACAAAGTTTGTTGATTCTACCGAAAAAGATGTCATAAAGTTTTCTCAAGTAAAAAAGACGTTGAAAAGTTTGGATGTTGCATTAAAATATTTGGAAAAGCGCACTGAACCAGAAATGCTTGCAAGCTACAACACCATCAATAGTCTTCGAACTATGCTTATGAGAGAAGAAGAAGCTTTGTTAAACAAGCCAAAGAAACAGACAACAATCATCAACTTCTTTGCCAAGCCATAACTTACTTGGCCATCAATTGCATTACATACATAATAAAATATTTTACTATTTTTCATCGGTTTCATGCTCAAGACTCATAAAAGTCAAGGAACATTTGATTAAAAATCGTAATTAAAATTACGTAATGTACATATAATATTCAACCTAAAATTGTTCATATGCTTCAAAATCTTTGTCTCAGTCATCTAAATGCCTATTTATGCCACATAAATAGTCACAAATCTAACTCTCTCAAATTCGGAAAATCCTCAAATTCGGAATACCTTGCGCCCCAAGCTTTCCGAATTTGAGGAGTTCTACTGTATACAATAGCTTTGAGGATTTCTTTGTGAGAGGGATTTATGCAAAATTTTTATATTTAATAGATTTGAATACAGAAGGAATATATACAGATGTTATATATAGCATTATTTTCCATTTAATTATATTTTGGCATCAAATGATTATGAGGTTAAACATACCATCTGTACTTAGAACAATTCATTCTTCAATAGTTAATATTTAAAATACGTAATGTGTCGATGGATAAGTGCTCCCTAAAATTGCTCCATAATTGCTACTATTCTTGGAAAACTTCAACCCTACTGTAGGCGCCATCCCGACCAGAGAGCCACAGATAAACAGATTATAAACGCACAGAATATAGAATCCGAGCTCCCCAGTAGAAGGAATACCCGGAAGACGACGGTACTCTCTGTTATATTTGTTGTTCACTATTATGATTTTGTTCTAATAAACACTACTAAATTATTTCATTGGATCCTCTCTTTCTTTTTCCCAGTAAGAAACGCCTACGGAAGCCAACAGAAATTCAGAAGTGGGATAGTCCTGAAGAAAATTGAAGATTCACTGGAATAATTTGGAAACGAGAAGGACGTGGCGCGGTGACCGATCAACGTAAGAGGAGTTGCATGGTATGTACGAAATTCAATTACCTATTCCTAAAAGTATTATTACAAGTCACCTCGGTAAAATATTATTGCAAAATCATCTCGATAAGAAAGTATTTTAAAGTAAAGTGAAGTATTTTAAAGTAAGCATTTTAAAGTAAATTGAAGTATTTTAAAGTAAGCATTTTAAAGTAAAGTGAAGTATTTTAAAGTGAAGTATTTTAAAGAAAGTATTTTAAAGTAAAGTGAAGTATTTTAAAGTAAGCATTTTAAAGTAAAGTGAAGTATTTTAAAGTGAAGTATTTTAAAGAAAGTATTTTAAAGAAAGCATTTTAAAGTAAAGTGAAGTATTTTAAAGAAAGTATTTTAAAGTAAAGTGAAGTATTTTAAAGAAAGTATTTTAAAGTAAAGTACAGTATTCTAAAGAAAGTATTTTAAAGTAAAGTAAAGTATTCTAAAGAAAGTATTTTTAAAGTAAATTGAAGAAACAAATAAAAAGTATTATCGCAAAGTATCGCGGTAAAAAAAAAAAAAGGTATTGTCTCAAAATTACCAAAGAAAAGTTGACTTCGTTGAAAGAAATAATTGAAACAGTACGTATCTGGTTTAGTCAGTTTATTTGTTTATTTAAAAAAAAAAACTTTGCCTTGTTTATTTTTCCTTTTGAAAAACATGACTTACTTAGCGAAAGTAAGGAAATGCGATTTGAGCAAGTTGGCGTATGAACTCGGCGAGGTAGTACCGCCAGAGAGCAGGATCGTCGACTTAAAACGCCTTATCCTGAATAGTCAATCTTACGAAGAAGAATTCGCAAAGCAACTGTTGGAGACTCTGATCGAGGAACGGGAACAAACAGAACGAGCAGAACGGGAGCGAATGGAACAAACAGCACAAACAGAGCAAGCAGAACGTATAGAACGGGAACGAATCGAGGATCGGGAACGAATCGAACGAAAAGAACAAATGGTAATGGAATTCGAGCTTGAGAAGCTGCGCATCCAGACTACACGCGGAAACAACGATACGTCTCGAAGTACCAGCAATGACGCACATTACGAGATACGTAAACTGATGCCCAAGTACGAGTCGAAGGACAATGATTTGAGTTTTTACCTAATTCTTTTCGAAAGACAGGCAAAGCGACTAGGATTGGATGAAGACCAATGGGCGTTCAGCCTCCTAGGATTGCTACCTTACGAAATGACTCAATTAATCGCTCGGGAAACAGAAGAACAAAGCGGCGATTATAGGTTCGTGAAAAGGTTGCTCCTAAAACGGTACAAGTTGAGCCCCGAACAATTCAGACAAAAATTCGAGAAGCACGAGAGATCTCAAAAGGGTTCCTGGAGAGACTTCGCTTTCGAATTGCGAGGATATTTCAACGAATGGATCGAAGGAATGAACGTGGAAAATTTCGACGCCCTAAAGGATTTGTCCGTCACTAACCAGCTAAAGAAAAAAGTTCCAAATGTGCTGCGTAATCATCTCATTGACGATTGGACCAAGTTAAACAACCCAGATGAGTTGGCGGATAAACTGGACGAGTACGAAAATGTTCGCACCGAGATGGGACCTCCGCATTGGAATGCGAAACACCTCATACCACCGTCGTTTCAGCAGAAATCTGCGAGATTCCCCAACCAAAGCGAAGTTAAAGAGACTAAACAAGGAACGAATGTTTCGGGTCAAGACGCTGCAAGGAACGAAATCAGTGAAACGTACCCTAACACCTTGAGGAGAATGGTCAACCGTGCAATCAGAAACGACAAGGGAGAACCGAAGTGCTTCAACTGCAATCAGTTTGGACACATTGCCAGAGACTGCCCAGCACCCAGGACTACGTTGACATGCCGAGGATGCGGTCAAACGGGACACAAGGAAAGGAATTGCACAAGACCCAAAGAAGGACTAAAAGTAGCCAACCTGGAAGTCGAAGGACTGGAGACTGTCCCGCCAGATGTATATTTGAAGGATGTCAAGATCGACAACAAGGAAACCGTGAAGGCAATGATAGACACCGGGAGCAGCAGTTGTCTAATGAGAGAATCGGTCGCAAGGAGGATCAGCGTCGACATCGAACCAGACTCGACTAGTCTGTACGGCATCGGTAACCAGACTGCACCAGCTGCCAGGACCGTTGGGAAGACGACAGTCGACCTGGAGATTGATGGCATCGTCGGAAGGGAAATCACTGTATTCATTGTCAACGATGATGCCCAACCCTATGACCTATTAATTGGAAGAACATGGACAGATCTGCCCTACGTATCCTTCGCCAGAATTGGTAAAAACTTGCATATTGGCTATTCATCCGAATTTCCGTTTGCTAATCTGCAAGAAGAAATCAAGTCGCGTCGCATCGAACTGAGAGCAACCGAAACTGTTCAGTTGGAGAGCGACTCCATTAACTTTACAAGTGCAATCACAGACGAGGTAAAGGATGGATATGTATTGTTCACAGGAGTAGATGACGCCTGTGTCGATTCCCTATTGGAAGTGGTCGACGGAAAGACGACCGTACCCATCATCTCAGCTGGCAAGGGCAAGTTGAGAGTAAGGAAGAACCAATGTGTAGGGCGAGTTGAACTACTGAACCTTGATGATATTGTTGTTAACCTGGACGTCGCAGAGGATTCGTTTCAGACTAAAAATGAAGAGAAGAGGGAAGGACAAGACCAAATGAAACGTAAGCGCCCCATACTGCCTGAGGACATCAACGTCAATCATTCTCTGACTTCGAAAGAGAGACAAGAAATCCTAGATGTAGTAAACGAGTACAGAGACTGTTTCGCTCTTGGCATGGAGGAATTAGGGTGCACCGATGTCACCAAGATGGACATTAAGGAGGTTGATGGAAGCAAGCCAGTCTGTCTGAGACCGTATAAGACGACTGCAAGTGAACGCGAAGCAATCAGGGAGATTGTCAGAGAGTGGAAGGACAATGGAATAGTCACGGAAACTAGATCACCCTACGCTAGTCCCGTCCTACTTGTGAGGAAGAAAACTGGAGATCATCGTCTGGTGGTAGATTATAGGAGACTCAACATTCAAACAGTTAAGGACAAGTTCCCATTACCAAGGATAGACGACCTTCTGGAAGGCCTAAGGAATGCGAAATTCTTCACCACTCTGGATCTGGCGCATGGATATTTGCAGATACCACTGACCGATAAGGCAAAATTAAAGACAGCATTCATCACCCCAGATGATACAGGTCAATTCGAAAGGATGATTTTTGGACTCGCCAACGCACCAGCTGAATTCCAAAGACTGATGCACACTGTCCTAGGTCCGCTGCTGAACAAGAAGGCATTCTGCTATCTCGACGACGTGATTATCCCGGCAAAGGATTGGCGGGAGATGATCGAAAGGTTGAGGGAAGTCCTCGAAAGAATAAGATCAGCGAAGTTGACACTGAAACCCTCCAAATGTGAGTTCGGAAGGAGGGAAGTTGAGTTCTTAGGGTATGTCATCAGTACAGGCGGACTTAAGCCAGGCCCAAGAAAGATCAAGGCGATAGAAGAATTTCCAGAACCCAAGAATGTCCACGACATACGACGCTTTCTGGGACTGACGAACTTCTTCAGACGATTTGTAAAGGACTTCGCGAGGAAAGCAGAACCGCTAAGCAGACTTACGAAGAAAGGTTCACAATTTGAATGGAAGGAAGAACAGCGAAGGTCATTTGGAGGACTACGAAAGGATCTGGTCGAATATCCGGTACTAGCTCATTACAACCCTGAACTCAAGACAGAAGTACATTGCGATGCGAGTGCTGAGGGATTAGCAGGAATGGTGCTACAGATGGACGAAGACTGCAAATGGCGCTTGGTCTACTGTGTGAGCAAGAAGACAACAGAGGCCGAGAAGATGTACCACTCAAGCAAATTGGAGCTGATGGCGATAGTGTGGACCTTGGATCGACTACGTCAGTTCCTCGTAGGAATCAAGTTTACAGTGGTTACAGATTGCCAAGCACTGGTCTACATGAACGCGAAGAAGACTACAAATCCTCAGATAGCGCGATGGTACAATCTGATTCAGGAATACGATTTCGAAATTCGACATGAACCAGGGGAGAAGATGGCCCACGTAGACGGAATGAGTAGAGCTCCAGTCGACGACCCTAGAGACACGATGGAGGAAATCGTGGAGAAAAACCTTGAAGTGTGCCTCACAATCACACTGGAAGAACAAATCTTGATGATTCAGCATTCCGACCCTGAATTGAGAGACCTGATCCAGATCTTTCGAAAGGACCCGTGTGATAGGACAGTAGGAGAACAAAATAGAATTAACGACTACAGCTACAGAAGAAAGTCCGGACGAGGAGCCAGAAGTAGAAGATACCCCCCGACGCAACCCACGACGTTCCTGCAACGCAAGGTTCAATCGAGGACGATTGAAATCCAGGAATGGCCGAATGTAGGCGCCATCCCGACCAGAGAGCCACAGATAAACAGATTATAAACGCACAGAATATAGAATCCGAGCTCCCCAGTAGAAGGAATACCCGGAAGACGACGGTACTCTCTGTTATATTTGTTGTTCACTATTATGATTTTGTTCTAATAAACACTACTAAATTATTTCATTGGATCCTCTCTTTCTTTTTCCCAGTAAGAAACGCCTACGGAAGCCAACACTACCTAGTAAAAATTCAAGTAATCAAACGTGGCTCTGGTACATTTGTTAGTGCAAAGGTCGAACTGCCCTACATATGTTTAGACTTGATGAACACTTATAGTAAAAGCAGACGCTAACTACTGCCCATCATGATTTTCATAGCCCGAACCACGTGTACTCGGGATAATAATTTTATTTTTTTATAAATAAAGTGAATGTTCTTCTGTCTTAAAACATGTTAGAAATGTGGGGGAAGTGAATAATTTGGCAATTTATTTTGCGAAAAATTAAACTGTTTTTTATTTCATTTCCATTGGAATGTGTTGTTAATTTTTACCTCTCTCTATAAACTGTATATGCGACCATCATTCGTTGTATGAAGATCTGCGTATGTAATAACTTTTACTAAACATTTTTAAGCACGAACGTAGTAATGCTTCAAACTTCAAATAATTTTCTTGTGTTCTTTTTAATACACTCATGAATAAAACTTAAAGAAATTGTACATTTTATGTATGGATTTTATATGTCGAAGAATAATATTCGAGGCATATAATATTTACAACAACAACAACAAAAAACCTTTATTTAGGGTCACTGACCCTATACAGGATTCATCAGAGGTATGCATAAGAACAAAGCAGTGTGACAAAGGAAACAACGATATAGACAGAAGAAAAAGAAAAAAAGAAACAAGAAAGAGAAAGAAGGAAGCAAGAAAAACAACACAAAAAGAGTAGCAGTAAGTTACAGTCCTCCCTATGTCCATAATATTCTTAAATACAGGGTGATCCAAAAGTCCCGCACAACTTTAAAAATTAATAACTCCGCGAATATTTGCGCTAGAGCAATGCGGTAAACACCATTGTGTTCAGAATGCAATGGGATTTTTTATGGAAAATATTGAAAATTTCGAAATTGATTTTAGTTACAATTTCATTCCCTAGATGGCGCTGTACCAGAATCAGAAATTCAGCGGCCAAATTGTTTGATTAATTGAAAAATATAACTGATCGACACGTATTTTTCCATTTTGTATACCAGGAAAGAATCCTAATAATATCAAATCGTTAATTAATAAAGCACCATTTCGCCAAAAGTTTGAAGAAATGGTTAACGATTTTTAAATACAATCTGAGATATGTAAAATAGGTATATGCAAATTAAAACAGGTAGCAAAAAATATTTATATTTTTGATAGAGTTTTGTCAAATATATTCAATGTTTGAAAAGCATAGCTGAATTCAATACACGATTTTTTGAAATGTTAATATAGTACCAAAAATTATGATGGTACTACTAATAGGATTTCTTGCTATAAGGAATGTGTAATTTCTTGAATAATTGGCGACACTCGACTATTTAACTGGAAATTTGTCATGATCCAACAAATGAAATATAGATGGGAGTGACAAAATACATTTGTCGTACTTTATTCCAAATATCCTATGGGCTTGTCAAATGTTATCATTGTTTATTATACTGTACACGATTTTAAAAAATGTATCCCCTTAAATAAATATAATTTTTAAATCAACCTTTTGCGTTGAAAAACGTGGTAGTAAAATCATTTTGTATTATTTTTTTTTGCCCAAAATTTCTAAAGGTGGGGGGTTACAGAAATATTCCTTATGCTATTTCTTTTAATGAGCGAAAAGCGATAAATTAAACATAAGGGGTAAAATTGTGTGTACAGTGTTATTCGAGAAGTTATAACACTTTGGTCTGCACGACATAATATAAGATGTGAGCAAATGACAAACAAACAAAAATTACTGTTCACAAATAAAAAAGAGACAAGATATGAGGACAGAATTTATTTACCCATAACCCAACACAAAGAGCTTCAAAATATTGGTAGATAATATAATACATGGCAGCTTATATAACACATGAGGTAACTTGTCTCTTGGAGGCCTTGTCTCTTGTATTAGATCACAATCCTTGCTCAATGTGGCGCCCTTCATTCTCAAACACCGCCTGCAGACGATAGATGACAGATTGGACAGCATTAAATAACATATCTGTTGAAATTGATGAAACGTGCCGTCTGATAGAAGCCTTCAACATGGCCAATGTGGTAGGCCGGCATCGATAAACACGCGACTTAATGTACCCCCATAGCCAAAAATCGCAAGGCGTCAAGTCTGGTGATCTTGAAGGCCACTGGTGTATAAAGTGGCGACTTATCACACGATCTTCACCGAACGTATCCTTCAGCAATTGTTTGGCACCGCGGGAGATATGAGGAGGTCCTCCATCTTGCATGAATGTTATTTCGCTCAGTGCTTGTCTGTCCTGCAATATGGGGATAACCTTTTCTCTCAAAAGTTGAACATAACGTTCACCAGTTACAGAAACGGTTTTAAAAGTTCTTCCATTTATTTCTTCAAAGAAAAATGGCCCAATAATAAAAGAAGAAGTGAACCCACACCAAACTGTAACTCTGTAACATTTTGTTTGATATGTGAATATCCTTCACCTGACATTCTTTTGATTCAAGAACCATATGTTTTACATGAAAATGTTATTTATGATATGGACTCTCAAATTATATGTTCGAATAAAACTGGGGAAAAATATACGGCAACTATAATTTTAAATAAAAATATAAAGTTCAGCAAAGAGGAAAAATTCACAAATTCTTTTTGTACAACAATATCTATTTCTACAGTTAAAGCAAAATTAATTATTTCTAATTTCTACATTCATCCGAATACATTTAACCCTGTTCATCAAACATTCATTAGAGATCTGTTCAAAACGTATATAAATCAACCTGTAATCCTTTGCGGTGATTTTAATTCAAGACCTACTATATGGTTTGTTATAAACTCTAATGGATATAGATTACAACCTATTATAGACGAATGTAACCTCTTTATACATAACCTTAAAAAACACCCACCTGCCGCGGAGAGTAAGTATAATTGATCTCACAATCTCGAATAAACACTCACTAAGTTTAATAAACAACTGGCATACCTCTGATTTGACTAATATTTCCGACCATGTTGCTGTTAAATTTGATATCAGGCTAAAGAATGGTCATTTATTCAATAATCAAATTTCCACTTTGAAAAAAAAATGCGAATTGGGCAAATTTTTCTAATAACATATCATTACAAGATACAAAAAACTGGGAATTGATATAAGCAGAGTGAAAGATGAGGAAGACATTGATGGGATAGTGAACGCACTCATGAATTTATTGAGAGAAGCAGCATATAAATCTTCGAAGGTTAAATCCCCCATTAATAAACATGTTTCCAGAATTGACTGGTGGACTAATTAACAGGAAATAATAAAAAATCATTTTCATTATATTAGAAACTAGTATTATCGTCATAAAACAATCAGTTACAATACATTTAAGTTGGCAAGAAACAAATACACTAATGCAATAAAAAAAGCTAAAAGAACTAACTGGCGAAACGTTATTGAAGAAAATTACACAGATAATCCATTTGGTAATGCTTATAAGTTCTTCAATAAATTAAGATCCTCAAATGTAAAGAATGGAATTCCCATAATTGACAATTCACCAGAATATCTAAAAGAGCAAACAATGACCATATTAATGGACGATTTAATTCTTGAAGACGATCCTAATTTGGACAATTTTCAACAACAAATAATTAGAAATTTTAAGCCACGAATGAATAATCCAAGCATAATTATTATCGAAGTAGAAGAAATAATGAATATCATTTATAATTCTGATGTTTAAAAAGCTCCAGGTTTAGACAACATAAGTAACAATATTGTAGCGTAGAAATCAAGCCTTGAAATATCCTAAGATATAAAATAATTTATTGATGACGTCACAACGACGAGTCGACAATTATTAACAAGTCAGCAAAACTATCTACAGCTAGGGAATCTTAAGCAAGCAAGCAAAGAAATATTTTAAAAATGATTTCACAAATACGGAGTAATATATTTTTTTATAATCTGTTGAGTATTTTCATTGAATAATATTAAATTAAATAATAAAATATTTCTTCGCCACAATATGATCAAATGTTCTTACCCAAAAATTGAGCATATGTTATGCAAACTATTTAATAAATGTATTCAAAAAGGGGTATTATCCGGAGAAATGGAAAATAGCAGCTCTAAAGATAATTCCTAAACCACATAAATCTAATTTAGAATCAACAAAAAGTTATCGACCTATCTCATTGATTTCATTGATTTCAATTTCAAAATCTTCGAATTTATGAATTTTATGAAAGTAATAATCTTTTGAGCTCCAGACAACATGGATTTGTCAAATAATAATCAACGACAACGTGCTTGAATAAAATATTTATCGATCGAGGATCAACAGCGATACGACTTGGGTATTCCAGATATAATTGAAAATTTGATTAAATATAAAATTACACTATTGAAGAAAAATACTAACCAAACATTTCAAAGTTTCTTTCCCGCTAATATTCCGAATTATTTTCGGGCAAATTTCCACAACTCTCAATTTATTACAAATCACGGAAATTTTAGAAGCTTTTTAAAATTCATCAAAGCAGTGCAGGATTCAAGATGCTTCTGTGGATGTGAGGAACAAATTTCTATTCATCTGCTGCTAAATTGCCCCGTCTTCCAAGAGTATAGAGAGAGAAATAAGGATAACCCAGGCCCCTGGAGCGCAAGAAACGCCAACTGCCCGGGCTGTCAAGCTAACTAGTAGAAACCAGTTACTCTAGATTATATTTATATAGAGCCAATTGCAGAGCCGAACCAGCTGGTCAGGAAGTTCCATGCCTGCAGAGAACCCGGGAGTCCAGCCAACGAGACTGGGTCGAAGGAGGTCTTCCCAAGCAGCAGAGCTGTCTTCATTCTGTGTTGCATGAAAGCAGGGCATCTGAATAGAAGGTGGTCCACAGTCTGTTGTTCCTCCATACAATGTGGGCAAGATGGGTCTTCCCCAGGACGCCAGAGAACCAAGTCTGCCCGAACATGGCCATGTCCTGTAAGTAAGGTGGTGGTAACTTCTCCAGGACAGACCTTAGGGAGGAATTGGAGCAGCCGGTCTGGAGTATGGGCTATTCTCCTCAGGTGTCTGTTGTAGTGGTCCTGGCAATAAACCTCCGTCCATGCGTCTAGGGCTGCCGCGCGTGAGTGGTTACGGGCCAGGCTTCTAGGCAGAATGGAAAATGATGGCTCTAAGATCAAAACGGCCGCGTTCTTAGCAGCTCTGTCTGCTCTTTCCTTTCCGTCGATGCCGCAGTGTCCCGGCACCCAACACAGATTTACGTTTTGGTTGGTGTTCAGTGCGAGAATAATCTTAGCTACTAATGTCGATCGAACTGGACCTGACGTACATATGGCTGACAGAGCTGATCTGCAGTCCGACGCGATAGTGATCGCATTTCTTGAATAACCTTCCTTCACCAGACGGACCGCCCAGCGGATTGCCAGAAGTTCAGCCTGGAAGGCTGTGCAGTCGGGATGGAGCCGTAAGAGAACGGGCTGCTGATCTTCTGATGAGGGAACAATTGCAGCGCCCACCCCAGCCTCATTTTTTGATCCGTCTGTGAATATTATAGGTGTTGTTATCTCCTCGATGTTTAGACTGAAAGACAATTGACGTCTATCTGGAGGGTATGGCAAAGAAGCAGGGCCTGGTCTAGATTCAAAATTTCCTTCATTGATTTCCTTCAGGAATGCCGTACGAGACCTAACAATAATATCGAAAGGAGGGCTGCCGGTGATGGAGATGGCTGAGACTGTAGGTGTGTAAGGACCTCCTCTCAGTACACGTTTCGCAAAATTGCAGTGAAGGCTCCTAAGTTGCCTAATTCCTTCGCTGGAGAGCACGACCTCCCCATGCTGACGCTCCGTCCAGCTGAAAAGAAGCTTCCAAATTTACCCTGTATGGTGTGGGTTAGTCGTGGGATTATTGATCTGCATCTACGTGTGATCTTGCGTAGGTGGGCGACAAATCCGCGGGTCTGGTAAAACTCCACTCCTAAGATTGTGACGGTCTTCTTGATGTTTAAAGGTTGACCAAGGACTCTAAGCCCTGTCTCGGAGTTGGGGTGGACATTACGCCATTGGAACAGGCAAGCTTGAGTCTTAATGGGGTTTATATTAAGACCATTTATCGTGCACCAAGATGTCAACCTCTCCAAGAAGGTGTTAGTGGCAGAGACCGGCAGGCGACTACGAACCTGAGTCATAAGGGTGAAGTCGTCCGCGTAAGCTATTAATCGGCTATCTATGATGGAGGGAAGGGTGAAGATGGTCCGAGCAACTATGTTCCACAGGAAAGGACTTAGCGCTGAACCCTGGGGAGTGCCGAGTTGGGAGGACGTACATTCTGTTGCTGTCCAAGCTGAGTAAGAAACCGTCCGGTCTTCCAAAAAGCTTTTTACTAAACAGGTAATAGACTCTGAACAATTTAGACGTTCAAGATTTTATATGATTGCCGGCCTCCAAACAGTGTCGAAGGCCTTACTGATGTCCGAGCTGATGACAAGAGTTTTCCTCCAGTGAGCTTGTCTTTCTTCAATTAATTGAGTGATACTCGCCAGTGCATCTTCCGCTGAACGACCATTTACGGTACCCAATACGGTTTTGTATTGATCTTCAAAGAACCATCCATGACGATGCGCGAGCCTCTGAAGTCGGGCCAGGATACATCTCTCAAATACTTTGGCCATAGTGTTCAATAAAGTAATAGGTCTGTATTTCTCCAGCTGACTGGTGGCTGAATTGGAGGATTTAGGCAGAAGTATGAGGCGGCCTTCTTTCCATTGACCGGGGAAGTGGCCCATACGAAGGCATTTGGTGAACAATTCGGCCAGCAGGAATTGCAAGGAAGGGCCGCCCAGGTCTAGGCATTTTGAACCAAGACCGTCAGGGCCCGGGGCTTTCCTTTTTCCACAGCGATGAATGGCTCGCAAAACTCCCAGGGTTTGAATTCAGGTTCGCCTGAGTGAGCAGAAATTGCATTCCTTTGCGGGTGAGGTCTGGTGTCAGGTAGGAAAAAGTGATTTAACAGGGTCTGGCAAGTCTCATGAGGATTGTAAAGAGAGCCGTTATCATGTTTGAGAAGTGGCGGACCTCGGGGGGAGCCGCGGCCCCGGGCGATAAATCGATGTATGTCACTCCAGTATGCGGATGACACCTACTTGCAGAGATTAAACCAGGATTTACTTTTAGCTTTCCGTATAGCCGCCTTCAGTCGATTATGGCACGCTCGGTATAAACCGCGGAAGAAATTCCTAATAGAACACCGGACTTTCTGACTATAACGGCGGAGGGAGATAACCAACCTTCTGAACCGACTCAGTTCGGGGGTCCACCACGGCTTTGACGGTCTTGTAGTATTGGAGCGTCTCCCCATGGAAGAGTTACAAGCTGATTGCAGGATGGAAGTCAGAAGGAGGACCACCCTGTCAATATCTTCTTGGCTAGAGGCCTCGTTTAATAAGGTAGTTACACCATCAAATTATAGGGGCATTGCCCTTATAAGCAACTTGTCAAAACATTTTACATCCATATTAAAAAATAGACTAAGTAATTGGATTGAAAATAGAAAACTCATAGCGGAAAACCAGGCAGGATTCAGAAAGGGCTACTCGTGGAATCCAGATCCAGGATATTTTTCTTACGGCGATTTCTTGACCTTCGCAAATTTACACTCCGGGCTATATCTTACGAACAGAAACCGAAAGGATGTCCCTTGAATTAAACATTACGAAATTGATTCTAAAGTTCTAGATACGGATTTTAAAAATGGACAGGACAAGATTACCTTATGTTTGCTTGTTCCAGCTCTAGGAAGTTTCAATTTTGGGAAAAGCGGGAAACAACTTTATTTATAACCTGAATAACATCATTTACTCTTGGGGTTTTTCTTTTCTTAAGAACTGTGAAGATTATATGGTTTTGCGAGGAGAAATGCCTAGAATAGTTCAAACCACAGTGGACCAGCTACTCCAATTTGACAGAGCTAAGATACAAAACTCAACTCATTGTATTCACTATCAATCTCTAAGTAGCTCCTTTATGACGGAGGACTACTTACTATCAAACCTCTCTTTGAAAATAGCCCGTCAAAGGATTCTATGGCTATTTTCCCCCGAAGATATCACGGGATTTTGGAACAGCGACCCTTTAAATTTCTACTTCTGCAATGCTGGCATCCAAAAAATTTGGTTCATTATCTATTCCATTGCCCATTCCTACAGGAAAAGAGACTGGAAATTCGAGAAATCGGGGCTAACTCACTATAATGAACAACATGTATATACAATTTTTACTACTCTCCAGCTGGATAAAACATTTGTTTATAAATATTTAAAATTTTTCAAGGCGATTGACAAAATGAGGGAAGAAGTGCTCAACTCCCCAGACAACGGCTGATTGCTCCACCTCCCCTCTAAATTGCTTTTCCTCCTCACTCATGTACATATATAACCTCTTAGGGGAATCCCCTTGTAAGACAATAGTGTCTTAATGAAGGTGTTTGTTGTTGTTGTTGTTGTAATAGGGTAGTTACCTGGTGGAGAGAAGAGTTGAGGAAGGATTTAAAGGTCTGTTCTTTACATGAGGATTCAACCCAGGAGGATTTTGTCTCGTTATTGACCATGTCTAGGAATGTAGTCCAGATAGGTATATGGTCAGTGAAGGCCATCTCATCTAATAAACCTCTAGTGACATGGATAGCCAGTGAGCTGGATGCCAGAGTTACATCTATAGAAGAAGATAAAGGCCCATTTGACCAGGTCGAGTCCACAGGAGGTCCCAAGAAATGAAGATCATTGAAGCTGGCGAACTCTTCAAGATTAGCACCCCGGAAGTCCAACCTCGCACCGATGCCCCAGGTAGGAGAGTGGGCGTTAGTGTCCATACCCAGGATCACTGGAAGAGAGGCCCGTCTTATCGTATCTTCCAGAAGAGGGATGAAATCATCGGCAGCTCTAAGGCCGTGCCAGTAGGCCGAGTGCACCACGATGATGCTCTGCTCTAGACATATGGCTATGGAGGTTATGGCGGTGTCTGGGGAGGTTAGAGGGATGGGATGGAGGTTGCTACGTGCCACAATTCCCGAGGGGATGTAGGCGCCTGGGACAAAAAAAAAATGCCTGAAACCCACGTGTGGGCCAGAAGAAGTTAGTTGAGAGTTCTTGCAGGAGCACTATGTCGGCCTGTGTCGAATTTGCCAAATTTGCAATTTCAAGAATGACAGTTGGTGATTTTTTAGCGTTCACCTGCAGGACACGCAATGGCCTAGACATTGTTACTTGTTCGGGGTATTCTCTCTTTTACAAAGGGACAGGTAGATAATGTGGCAAAGTGGTTGTGGGAGCTCCAGATTTTTTTTCTGCAGCGGCAGCAGCGGCTTTGGCTTGGCTCGACCGAGCATCGGATGCCCTCATGCTCTGCAGAGCCGCAGCGATAGCAGATTGGATGGGCAGCTGGACAGGCAGAAGCGCGGTGGCCGAAGCCACAGCAACGGAAGCATTGCTTTAAAGTATGACTGCGCTCATACCTGTGCACTAGACCCGCCACAGGAATACGTCCATGTTGACCGAGGATTTCGGCGACTTGGTTGTCCACTTCGATGAACACTGTACTAGTGCTGTGTGCCGCATTATTCGATCGATGGACTACCCTGATTTCACGCTTTTCCAGGAGTGACTGCACGGAGTGGTTGAAGCGGAAGCTCTCGCATATCTCATCGTCCCGCACCTCCCCGTCCACTCTGAAGAGGCAGTATCTTGGTAGGATAATCGGGCACTCGGGGCAGCTTAGGCCCGTCGGCAGGGAGGTCAGCCCAGTGGCCAGCTACTTTGCCATTTGGGTTGTTTTGGGGTGGAAAACCACCTCGCCGCTGGTGTTGATGGACGCCACCACGTGTTTTGATGACGCTAGAGAAGGATGAATCTTTTGAATTTCCCTCAAAAATTCCCTTGGGTTGCTTTGGGGTTAGCCGACCTGACGACGACATGCGATTCGAAGGAAGGAGCCAGATTCACAAATGTGGATTTCGCTTTGGGTTTCGGAGGTGCAGGCTTTACCGGCTTGTCTTTCTCTGCCACTACCGAAGCGAAAGAGGTGGAGGGAATCGGGACGTTGGCTGTGGGATTGGGTCTTCCTAGACTGGCTTCCTTGAAGGCGTCCTTAAGAAGAAGTTCTGCCTCTTGGACGAGAGTCAGTATCAGTCCTTTGGTGGCCATCTGTATTTTTTCGGGGGAGTCCAGGCTGGTGTCGGCAATGATCGCTTCGAAGGTTTGGCACTCAAAGTTGAACAAGTTCGCCGTGCTGTTGAATTTAAATTGGTGATGGGAAGACGGGAGGAGGTCTTCGTCCTCAGAACGCGGCCGCTTGTTGGCCTGCTGACTTCCTCCACCACCGCCATCATACTGGTTCAGCTCCATAAATAAAAACTATCAAAAAGCAAATCTACTCCAAAGAGAGTAAAAAAAGGCAGACCAGACAAAGAACATTATTCCGTTAACGAGATGAGGTGTGTATGGTTATTGGTTCGGCCAACAACAAATATCCAATTTATATACAAATATATTTTTACATAATGAGGTTTTGAAAAATGCAAATAATCTTCATCTATTTACATGCACAACAATTTATTTTACCATCACTACAGCTTAAATCACTCTTGGTGAATTTTTTTTATTGCAATTCAGAATCTGCCACTGAAGCTTTACAAGCGTTTCGTACCTTTAAAGGTATTCGAAGCGGTAAAGGACCCATGAGTTGCTACTCTCTAAGGCGAATGATAAAAACTTTGGAGAAGACTGGATCTCTGGAAGCAAAATCTCGGAGTGGAAGACCATCGACATGCAAGTCAGGGGTTGCTACGGTTTCGCAGAATGTTGAAGCTATTGAAACGTTATCCACGTATGGAGAAGTAAGTGCTCGACAAACGGGGATTTGGTATGGAACAGTTTGGAGAGCACTAAGAATTTGTCTTAAAAATACCAGTAAAAAATTCAAAGACTTCACGAGCTAAAAGTCGGCGATTTTGAGAAGCGTCAAGAATTCGCTTCATGGGTTTTCCGGCAAATTGATATTGATGAAAACTGGCTGTTGAATATTCTGTGGACAGATGAAGCTCAATTTTCTCTGAACGTAGAAGTTAACACTCAAAACAGCCGCATTTGGGCAACAGAAAACCCTAGGATTTTTACAGAAATGCCACTTCATCAGCCCAGAGTTACAGTTTGGTGTGGGTTCACTTCTTCTTTTATTATTGGGCCATTTTTCTTTGAAGAAATAAATGGAAGAACTTTTAAAACCGTTTCTGTAACTGGTGAACGTTATGTTCAACTTTTGAGAGAAAAGGTTATCCCCATATTGCAGGACAGACAAGCACTGAGCGAAATAACATTCATGCAAGATGGAGGACCTCCTCATATCTCCCGCGGTGCCAAACAATTGCTGAAGGATACGTTCGGTGAAGATCGTGTGATAAGTCGCCACTTTATACACCAGTGGCCTTCAAGATCACCAGACTTGACGCCTTGCGATTTTTGGATATGGGGGTACATTAAGTCGCGTGTTTATCGATGCCGGCCTACCACATTGGTCATGTTAAAGGCTTCTATCAGACGGCACGTTTCATCAATTTCATCAGATATTTTATTTAATGCTGTCCATTCTGTCATCTATCGTCTGCAGGCGGTGTTTGAGAATGAAGGTCGCCACATTGAACAAGGATTCTGACCTAATACAAGAGAGAAGGCAGTTACCTCAAGTGTTATAAAAGCTTCTATGTATTATATTATCTACCAATGTTTTGCAGCTCTTTGTGTTGGGTTATGGGTAAATAAATTCTGTCCTCATATCTTGTCTCTTTTTTATTTGTGAAAAGTAATTTTTGTTTGTTTGTCATTTGCTCACATCTTATATTATGTCGTGCAGACCAAAGTGTTATAACTTCTCGAATAACACTGTACACACAATTTTACCCCTTATGTTTAATTTATCGATTTTCGCTCATTAAAAGAAATAGCATAAGGAATATTCTCTGTAACCCCCCACCTTTAGAAATTTTGGGCAAAAAAAAATAATACAAAATGATTTTACTACCACGTTTTTCAACGCAAAAGGTTGATTTAAAAATTATATTTATTTGAGGGGATACATTTTTAAAAATCGTGTACAGTATAATAAACAATGATAACATTTGACAAGCCCATAGGATATTTGGAATAAAGTACGACAAATGTATTTTGTCACTTCCATCTATATTTCATTTGTTGGATCATGACAAATTTCCAGTTAAATAGTCGAGTGTCGCCAATTATTCAAGAAATTACACATTCCTTATAGCAAGAAATCCTATTAGTAGTACCATCATAATTTTTGGTACTATATTAACATTTCAAAAAATCGTGTATTGAATTCAGCTATGTTTTTCAAACATTCAATATATTTGACAAAACTCTATCAAAAATATAAATATTTTTTGCTACATGTTTTAATTTGCATATACCTATTTTACATATCTCAGATTGTATTTAAAAATCGTTAACCATTTCTTCAAACTTTTGGCGAAATGGTGCTTTATTAATTAACGATTTGATATTATTAGGATTCTTTCCTGGTATAGAAAATGGAAAAATACGTGTCGATCAGTTATATTTTTCAATTAATCAAACAATTTGGCCGCTGAATTTCTGATTCTGGTACAGCGCCATCTAGGGAATGAAATTGTAACTAAAATCAATTTCGAAATTTTCAATATTTGCCATAAAAAATCCCATTGCATTCTGAACACAATGGTGTTTACCGCATTGCTCTAGCGCAAATATTCGCGGAGTTATTAATTTTTAAAGTTGTGCGGGACTTTTGGATCACCCTGTACATTCATGGACTAAACCTAAGGAAGTGAAAATGTCGTCGGTCGTCAGTTTTTTTTTTAAAGAAGACAGAAGCAATTTTGTTCCCACTTGGTTTTCTCGTACGTCTTTAATAAAGGTCACAATGTGTCAAATATCTTTCATAGTTTTTGTATAAATTCTTAAATACATGATAAAGATTACAACTTTCTATAGTTTTATTAATGAGTGTATCTTACTTATAAATTTATTTAAATTACCATGTACTAGACGAATGACCGGGCAATGCCCGAGATTTATCCGAGTGATTTCTAGCCGAATATATAGAATGACAATCTTTTTATAACTGAATCCCAATTATATAAGTTCCCGAATATTGATGATCAGGATTTTATATCAGTTATATCTAGTTCTATGTACTCGTATATTTTACTTTAGTTGGATTGAACGGCTCAGGCCTCTTAGCCAACAAAGAGTTTTCCTATCCCGGCAACTGGATTGAGTTTACAACCTAACATTCTTTATGAGAAAGCGGCTATTATAAAAATATTCATTATATCGAAGTAGATTTTTGGAAACCAAGAAAATCTAATCAAACGCCCATGATGTTTATTGTAAAATCTGTTCACCAAGATCAAGATATAAGGCGATATTGATATTGCTGATCCTTGTGGAAGTAACAATGATTATCAAGAAACTCGTTTTTTATCATCATATAATTTTTGATAATGATAATACTCTTTTGTCTGAATCTCTCAAGATAAATAAAGAATCGTCAACATCCTCGAAGCTATTCTCTCTCTTCAACTAGAATCCAGCTAGTCAACTTAGAAACATTCAAGTGTTGGATCTTCAATTGATTTCGTTTCGCTTTTTAATTTTCTGAACTTGCTCAAGAATCGCCGATTTTTTTAATAGATCCCCTTCTGATACATTGCGTTGAACAACTTTGAATATTTTGATACAAATTTCACAATATTATTGCAGATGAATATAACATTCTTCAATATTAATATGCAATGCAGCCTCACACCTTTTTCTTCAAGGTGTCGTACAATCGGCTGCTTAATTTACAATTATATAGGCTTTCAAGCACGCCGAACATTTCATATTCCAAGAATATTTTCTCTGCTATACTGATCGGCTTTACCATTGTATATCAAATATATTCCTCTGTTATGACTTGTTGGCGCATTCGACCAGATTACTCACTTGCTATATTATATGACCGACCTTGTGTGAATGAATGCCGAAAGCTAGGACTTTTTATATTCGGGAATCTTATTCATGGTAAATTCATCTCAACAAGTTTCACTTAATTAAATTTGGAAACATTTGCAACTTTGGCCAAATAATAATTTACAAGGACGAAATAAATGTGCTAAGTAAGGCGGAAACACAGCTTCAAATCTTTAGATAAATCTTCAAAAGGTGTCGTTTAGAAATTAGAATGCTATCAACTTTAAATCCTCATCAAGGGTAAGTGTCTTTCCTTCAATAATTTTAATTCTAATATTGAATATATTGTTTATTTTTTGAAAAATTAGTTATTTTTTACTAAATTGTGATTCTCTTATAAAATTATTTTACAAATTTACATCAAAGCGTTAATTATATTATATGAAAATATATTTGAAAATTTGGTTATTTCGAAGACATTTATATTTTGAAAATAGAGCAATCCATAAATAGATTTTTAATTAAAAAAGCATATAAAATGGATCAAAGTATCATTTATTTACCAATATTTCAGTTGACTGAACGCCAACCTTTTTCAAGGTTTTAAAACATATTAATGTTTTAATACCTTGAAAAAGGTTGGCGTTCAGCCAACTGAAATATTGGTAAAATAAATGATATTTTGATCCAATATATGCCTTTTTAATTAAACTGATATATATATAATTCTAAAAAAATAAGTTGTAAAGACATCTCTATATTATTTCTTATATATGTAGCTTGGTAAAAGAAATGGCTACCATATATTACATACCGTTTCTTTCTAACATAGAGCCAAAATATGTATTTAATAATCATTATCCCATCGCCTCTCTGTGATAAAATAAAAAATTGTAAATAAAAAAATCCAAGACATAGAATGTAAATAAGGGCATCTGATAGAATTACTTTATTTTTCTGTATACAGCAGAATAAATTTTCTTTAGAATAAATATTTTGTTCCTAGTGGCAGAGGATATTTTATTCATGGCCTTTTCGCCGAAGTCAAATATTTAATTCTCTATTAATGCATGATATATTAGCTTGCCGCTCAATTTCTAAATTAATATGCTGTTCTTATACTCGCCTTCATTTCCATATCTACTTATACAGTAAATATTTGTTTTGTATTCTTGTTCTGACTTGTTTTTATGAATATCTTATTAAGGTAACGAACGAGGAAATATTAATATACAAGTAAAACTGATTTTATTAAGTTAAATTTGTATTTACTATCTCCATCATAATTTATATTTGTCCATTTTGAGATAAAAATCCTATTTAATAAATAGAGTATTACATTTCGGGGCAATATAGATAGAACTTCCCCCTTATATATATATATATATATATATATATATGTTACAAACTATGTAAATTTAAAATGATTTTTGAAAGTTAAAAGTGCAGTTGTTAAGTATATAATTAAAAAAAAAGAAAATTAATCTCAAGAAGTTTATTTTGTGAACTCTTGAGCAAAAGAATACATTAAATTTAAAGTAAATATAGAATTTAGCAATTAATCCTATATTACAATTTAAATATTTATAAAAATTATATCTAACTTAACCTAACCTACTCTAAAAAACAAAAACAATTCATTTATATATTTAAAGTGGCACCATCTGGTGGCCAAAGAATAACAGAGTTATTTTAGAAAGATGATTAAAATAAAATAATATTTACAAAGATTTATATTTATGACATTTCTATAAATTTTTAAAAATTATATAACATTTCTCCCCCCTGTGAAAAGACTTATATAAGGTGTCAAATTAAAAGGAAAATAAATTACAAAATAGAATATAATATTAAACAATAAAAATCAATGTCCAAAATCTTCTGTTTAATTAGTTTGTTTATAAACAAATAATATTTTTACAATATGATGTATATAACAATTATGTTTGAAATAATAATGAAAATTAGATACAAAAATTTAAAGGAAGACAAAAAGAAAAGGTATTTAAAATATGAATTAGATTTCAAAAGATTGTTAAGCAAAAGAAAATAGCCTATTTATACACAATGCATAGAAATTAATTGTTCTGAAAATAGTAAAACTTACATTATGAAAATAATAGAGTATTTAGATAAAAATCAAATATATTTTGTAGGTAAAAGTGCTGGTGTTGAAATTAGTTCTTTATTTTCCATATCTAAAATATGTTCTTCCTGCAAAAAACATGGGTTGTCATCAATATCTATTATTTTTTGGTTAGAATTTTGGGTTAAAATTAAGTTATTTTCTATGTTAGTGTTATTTTGAAGTAAAAAGTCTGTTTCAGGATAAAATAATTTAAGTTTATTAGAATGTATAATTTCAGTTTTTTTTATTTTGAGGTATATTAGGCTTATCTATTTCATATGTTACTGGGGAAAGTTGTTTTAAAATTTTAAATGGACCTATATATCTTTGGGTTAATTTACCTATGTTTGGATAAATAAAAGTTTCTACCAATACTTGATCTCCTACTTTAAAAATGGGTTCTGGATGTTTAATGTCATAGAGCTGCTTACTATGTTCATGTGATTTTATAGTTCTTTCAATTGATAATTTTCTTGCATTTTCTATTGGTGTGTGTTTTTCAGTGGTATGTTCTATATACTGTGGTTGTATTCCATAGTATAAGAATTTAGGAGTAAAGCCTGTTATGGTATGTATTGTTGCATTATAGCTTTCAGTAATTTTAGGAATGTATTTTGTCCAAGGAATTTTTAAACTACTATTGGGGAGACACCGTTGAGTTTGGCCGTATCTGACCTATGACGTCAAAATGACGTCGCGATGTAAACAAAGGTTACGACTGGGTCATTTTTTTTAATTCGATTTAATTATTAATATTTTAATACCTGCGACTAATTTATAGTGTCAATATATATATAAAGGATTTTTTATTTTAATAATTTTCTATTAGCAATTTTTTAATTATTTTTTTAGCGCCAACGTAAACAAAGAAATAATGGCGTAATACGTTCCAATGGTGCCAAAGGTTATATTTATAAATAGGAATATACAAAAAATATAAAAATATTAAAATTATTAATATTACATATTTATAATTTATATATTTATTTATATATATATTTATAATATTAAGTTATTTTCTATGTTAGTGTTATTTCGAAGTAAAAAGTCTGTTTCAGGATAAAATAATTTAAGTTTATTAGAATGTATAATTTCAGTTTTTTATTTTGAGGTATATTAGGCTTATCTATTTCATATGTTACTGGGGAAAGTTGTTTTAAAATTTTAAATGGACCTATATATCTTTGGGTTAATTTACCTATGTTTGGATAAATAAAAGTTTCTACCAATACTTGATCTCCTACTTTAAAAATGGGTTCTGGATGTTTAATGTCATAGAGCTGCTTACTATGTTCATGTGATTTTATAGTTCTTTCAATTGATAATTTTCTTGCATTTTCTATTGGTGTGTGTTTTTCAGTGGTATGTTCTATATACTGTGGTTGTATTCCATAGTATAAGAATTTAGGAGTAAAGCCTGTTATGGTATGTATTGTTGCATTATAGCTTTCAGTAATTTTAGGAATGTATTTTGTCCAAGGAATTTTTAAACTACTATTGGGGAGACACCGTTGAGTTTGGCCGTATCTGACCTATGACGTCAAAATGACGTCGCGATGTAAACAAAGGTTACGACTGGGTCATTTTTTTTAATTCGATTTAATTATTAATATTTTAATACCTGCGACTAATTTATAGTGTCAATATATATATAAAGGATTTTTTATTTTAATAATTTTCTATTAGCAATTTTTTAATTATTTTTTTAGCGCCAACGTAAACAAAGAAATAATGGCGTAATACGTTCCAATGGTGCCAAAGGTTATATTTATAAATAGGAATATACAAAAAATATAAAAATAATAAAATTATTAATATTACATATTTATAATTTATATATTTATTTATATATATATTTATAATATTAAGTTATTTTCTATGTTAGTGTTATTTCGAAGTAAAAAGTCTGTTTCAGGATAAAATAATTTAAGTTTATTAGAATGTATAATTTCAGTTTTTTATTTTGAGGTATATTAGGCTTATCTATTTCATATGTTACTGGGGAAAGTTGTTTTAAAATTTTAAATGGACCTATATATCTTTGGGTTAATTTACCTATGTTTGGATAAATAAAAGTTTCTACCAATACTTGATCTCCTACTTTAAAAATGGGTTCTGGATGTTTAATGTCATAGAGCTGCTTACTATGTTCATGTGATTTTATAGTTCTTTCAATTGATAATTTTCTTGCATTTTCTATTGGTGTGTGTTTTTCAGTGGTATGTTCTATATACTGTGGTTGTATTCCATAGTATAAGAATTTAGGAGTAAAGCCTGTTATGGTATGTATTGTTGCATTATAGCTTTCAGTAATTTTAGGAATGTATTTTGTCCAAGGAATTTTTAAACTACTATTGGGGAGACATCGTTGAGTTTGGCCGTATCTGACCTATGACGTCAAAATGACGTCGCGATGTAAACAAAGGTTACGACTGGGTCATTTTTTTTTTAATTCGATTTAATTATTAATATTTTAATACCTGCGACTAATTTATAGTGTCAATATATATATAAAGGAATTTTTATTTTAATAATTTTCTATTAGCAATTTTTTAATTATTTTTTTAGCGCCAACGTAAACAAAGAAATAATGGCGTAATACGTTCCAATGGTGCCAAAGGTTATATTTATAAATAGGAATATACAGAAAAATATAAAAATAATAAAATTATTAATATTACATATTTATAATAATGAAACTATTAATAAATTACATTAACCTAACCTGAACCTAACCTAACCTAACCTGAACCTAACCTAACCTAACCTGAACGAACCTGAACCTAACCTAACCTAACCTAACCTGAACGAACCTGAACCTAACCTAACCTAACCTTACCTAAAGCTAACTTAAACTAACCTAAATTAACAACGAAATTTTTATATTGATTAATAATTAATTTTATAATAATTTTAAATATCGGACACCATTGCTCTCAAGGTGCATTCACAACATACACGTGTTTACAATTGCGCTAAATATTTAAAAAATATATATATATTTAAAATTAGCAGGCCATTTAGAAAAAAAATATATATATATATTGAAACTATAAATTAGTCACAGGTATTTAGAATATCATTAATTAAATCGTGTTTAAAAAAAATGACCCAGTCGTAACCTTTGTTTACATCGCGACGTCATTTTGACGTCATAGGTCAGATACGGCCAAACTCAACGGTGTCTCCTCTACTATTGTATTCACATCTTAATCTATTAATGATAGTGGAATTTAACCTTTCTATTTTTGCATTTGTTTCTGGATGATGTGCACTGGTGAGTAGATGCTTAACATTATTTTTTTCTAAAAAATGTTTAAATTTATTGCTAAGAAAAGCTGCATTTCTGTCAGTTATTAATATTTCAGGTTTATTAATTTGGAATAAGTTTTTTAAACAGGTAATATAAGAATCAGTTGATACAGATTTAGTTGGAAAAGTCCATAAGAATCTACTATGATGGTCTACTATCATATAAATTTGTTGTCCCATAATTGTGTGTGTAATCCTCCCATTGTATCAAGAGAAAAAATGTGGTTTGGGTGTGTGGCTATTGGCATTTGTTGTAAAGGTCCATCAATAATCCTATTGTCTCTTGATTTATTAAATTGACATGTTTCACAGTGTTTTGTAAAATTAGCAATGTCTTTTGTCATATATGGCCAATAATAATAAGGAAATAGTATTTTTGTCATTTGTGTTGTACCAATGTGTCCATGATTTGTATGTACTTTATGTAATAATTTTTGCCTAAGTGATTGTGGTACATATGCCCTATTAAATCCTTTTTTTCTAACTATGTAAATGCCATTTTGAATTTTAATTTTATTGCTATTAATATGCTCTGTAAATTGGTGTTCTTTTATTTCATTTACTGTTAAATAGTGTGAAACTGGTGATCTAGATAACATATCTGCTTCTATGTTGTGTAAACCTTTTATGTGTTTTATTTCAAAGTCATACTGTGAGAGAAGTAATGACCATCTAAATAGTCTTCCCTGTGTTTTTTTTACATTTAAGCCATTTTAAAGGTAAGTGATCTGTGTGTAAGGTGAAATGAATGTTGTGTATGTATGTGTGAAATCTTTGTACTGAATTTATTATTGCTAATGTTTCAATTTCTTAGGCAGTGTAATTCTGTTCATATGGGTGTAACTTTCTAGAAAAATAACCTATGGGGTGTAAAATGCCTTGTTCATCAGGTTGTTTAAGGACACCTGATATTCCTAGATTTGATGCATCTGTGAACAAATGGCATGGTTTTGATGGATCATAAATATGGAGTACAGGTTGTGAAACAAGTGCATTTTTAAGTGTTTGGAATGCTTTTTCTTGTTTATCACTCCATAACCAATGAGCATTTTATATTAAAAGGTCATTTAAGGGTGCTCTAATTTGTGCATAGTGGGGGATAAATTTATTATAAATATTAATGGTGCCTAGAAATCTTTGTAAACTCTTTATATTATATGGCCTATTTAATTTCATAATTGCTTCAAGATTTATGTTATTTGGTGTATATTTTCCTGAATTAATAGTATATCCTAAGAAATTTATTTCTTTTTGTAAAAATTTGCATTTATTAAGATTGAGTTTTATATTTTCCTGTTCAAAAATATCCAATATTTCATCCAAATGCCTAATGTGTTCTTCATATGTTTTAGAACATATAACAATATCATCAAAATAATTTAAGGCATATTGTATATTATGTTTTGCAAATATTGATTTTATAATTCTCTCAAACTGTGAAGGTGCATTCCTTAAACCATATGGAAGTCTATTCCATTCATAACATCCTGATTGTGTTACAAATGATGTTTTATACATATTTCTTTTCTATGGGTATATGCCAGTATGCATTACTAACATCAAGAATAGTATATATTTTTGACTGATATAACCTATCTATAATTTGTTCTATAAGTGGAATTGATGTATGCTCTGGGATTGTTTTTTGATTAAGTTTTCTATAATCTATACAGAGTCTTGTGGGGTGATTTGGGGCATCAGATTTTTTAGTCACTAATAATGCTGGAGAACTATAGGGGTTAGATGAAGGTCTAATAATGTCATATTTTAATAATTCAAATATTTGCTTTTTAATTTCTGTATTATTGAAAAAAGATGTCCTATATGGCTTTTGTGCTATGGGAATATTATCTAAAAGAGATATGTAAATTGGCTTAGTTTTTATGTAACCTATATCAAATTTATGCTTAGAGAAAACATTCCGGTATTTATGCAAAATATCAACAATGGTTTGAGTAAAAATATTGGATTTATATCTATTTTACTAAAATCTAAGTATGAATTATAATTGGTAATAGTGTATGGCTTTTGTATTCTACAATTTGAATTATAACCAATAATGGGGTTTAAAATATGATTACTAAGTTCAACATTTGCAATTGGTATATTAAAAGAATTAAAATTACTTAATGGGTCAATATTTAAAAGAGATGAATTTTTAATATAATATGGGTCGGGAATACATAGGGTGGTAACAAAGGAATTATGATTATCAGTTCTAGGATTAAAAGAGTATAAAAATCTATAATTTTGAAAAAGTAGGCTTTTTGAAAAATCAATTTATACACTAAATTTATAGAAAGTTGGCAAGCCTAGGATAAGGTATTCTATTGAACTATTGCAAACAAAGAATTTTTGATATTTAGTGATTTTTCCTAAAGTAAGTCTAACCAATATTTTGCATAATGGGTAGCTAAATCCTTCTACCTGACCTATTCTTTCATTTGGGGAATTATCTAATATTTTGTAATGAATGTGATTTAAATATTTTAAGGGCATGATGGAGATAGATGATGCAGTATCAAGTACACAAGGCAGTGATACATAGTTTATGAGTACAGAGAATAATAATAAAGTTCTACCTGGGTTTAGAGGTTCTGAATGGGTATTAGTTGGCAGTTCTTTTTCATGTTTGTTGAGTGGACAATCTCTGTGGAAATGGTATTGATTGGGCAGTTGATGGGAAGAGCAGATCTTGCAGGGGTAGGGTGGTAAATTGATTGTTCTACTGGATGCTTCCTGGTGATGAGCTGTGGTTGATCTTGGAGATGACCTTGGAGGTGGCTGGGATTGTAGACTTGGAGGAGAGTTGGGGTTAAACCTTGACCTTGCTGGGTAATATGATCTAGTTTGAAAATTCTGCCTATTATCATTAATTGTGAATGGTTGCTGATTATCTGAGTTATATTTACATTGTGGTTCCTGTTTTTCTTGATTGGTAGAGTATTTTAATTGAGTGGTTATTTTAATCCAATCTGAGGTTTCCTTAACTCTTGCTGCAATTAAATATTTCTTCAGGTAATTTGGCATCCCATCTGTAAGGGCTTCTAATAATAGGGGTGTATCTAAATTAAGTTTTTTGCTAATGAAGATTTTTCTTTAAAATAAATATCAAGATCATCTTTATCATTATACAGGGTGATCCAAAAGTCCCGCACAACTTTAAAAATTAATAACTCCGCGAATATTTGCGCTAGAGCAATGCGGTAAACACCATTGTGTTCAGAATGCAATGGGATTTTTTATGGCAAATATTGAAAATTTCGAAATTGATTTTAGTTACAATTTCATTCCCTAGATGGCGCTGTACCAGAATCAGAAATTCAGCGGCCAAATTGTTTGATTAATTGAAAAATATAACTGATCGACACGTATTTTTCCTTTTTGTATACCAGGAAAGAATCCTAATAATATCAAATCGTTAATTAATAAAGCACCATTTCGCCAAAAGTTTGAAGAAATGGTTAACGATTTTTAAATACAATCTGAGATATGTAAAATAGGTATATGCAAATTAAAACATGTAACAAAAAATATTTATATTTTTGATAAGAGTTTTGTCAAATATATTGAATGTTTGAAAAACATAGCTGAATTCAATACACGATTTTTTGAAATGTTAATATAGTACCAAAAATTATGATGGTACTACTAATAGGATTTCTTGCTATAAGGAATGTGTAATTTCTTGAATAATTGGCGACACTCGACTATTTAACTGGAAATTTGTCATGATCCAACAAATGAAATATAGATGGGAGTGACAAAATACATTTGTCGTACTTTATTCCAAATATCCTATGGGCTTGTCAAATGTTATCATTGTTTATTATACTGTACACGATTTTTAAAAATGTATCCCCTCAAATAAATATAATTTTAAATCAACTTTTTGCGTTGAAAAACGTGGTAGTAAAATTATTTTGTATTATTATTTTTTGCCCAAAATTTCTAAAGGTGGGGGGTTACAGAGAATATTCCTTATGCTATTTCTTTTAATGAGCGAAAAGCGATAAATTAAACATAAGGGATAAAATTGTGTGTACAGTGTTATTCGAGAAGTTATAACACTTTGGTCTGCACGACATAATATAAGATGTGAGCAAATGACAAACAAAAATTACTGTTCACAAATAAAAAAGAGACAAGATATGAGGACAGAATTTATTTACCCATAACCCAACACAAAGAGCTGCAAAACATTGGTAGATAATATAATACACGGAAGCTTTTATAACACATGAGGTAACTGCCTTCTCTCTTGTATTAGATCACAATCCTTGCTCAATGTGGCGCCCTTCATTCTCAAACACCGCCTGCAGACGATAGATGACAGATTGGACAGCATTAAATAACATATCTGATGAAATTGATGAAACGTGCCGTCTGATAGAAGCCTTCAACATGGCCAATGTGGTAGGCCGGCATCGATAAACGCGCGACTTAATGTACCCACATAGCCAAAAATCGCAAGGCGTCAAGTCTGGTGATCTTGAAGGCCACTGGTGTATAAAGTGGCGACTTATCACACGATCTTCACCGAACGTATCCTTCAGCAATTGTTTGGCACCGCGGGAGATATGAGGAGGTCCTCCATCTTGCATGAATGTTATTTCGCTCAGTGCTTGTCTGTCCTGCAATATGGGGATAACCTTTTCTCTCAAAAGTTGAACATAACGTTCACCAGTTACAGAAACGATTTTAAAAGTTCTTCCATTTATTTCTTCAAAGAAAAATGGCCCAATAATAAAAGAAGAAGTGAACCCACACCAAACTGTAACTCTGGGCTGATGAAGTGGCATTTCTGTAAAAATCCTAGGGTTTTCTGTTGCCCAAATGCGGCTGTTTTGAGTGTTGACTTCTCCATTTAGAGAAAAGTGAGCTTCATCTGTCCACAGAACATTCGACAGTCAGTTTTCATCAATATCAATTTGCCGGAAAACCCATGCAGCAAATTCTTGACGCTTCTCAAAATCGCCGACTTTTAGCTCGTGAAATCTTTGAATTTTGTACGGGTATTTTTTAAGAAAAATTCTTAGAGCTCTCCAAACTGTTCCATACGAAATCCCCGTTTGTCGAGAAACTTGTCGAGCACTTACTTCTCCATACGTGGATAACGTTTCAATAGCTTCAACATTCTGCGAAACCGTAACAGCCACTGACTTGCGTGTCGATGGTCTTCCACTCCGAGGTTTTGCTTCCAGAGATCCAGTCTTCTCAAAAACTTTTATCATTCTCCTTAGAGAGTAGCAACTCATGGGTCCTTTACCTCTTCGAATACCTTTAAAGTTACGAAACGCTCGTAAAGCTTCAGTGGAAGATTCTGAATTGCAATAATAAAATTTCACCAAGAGTACTTTATCCTGTAGTGACGGCATCCCAGAGTAAAATAAATGATCAGGGATAGTTGAATTTTTCAAATGAATTAAAATAAACATAATCGATATATGGCTTCTGAAGCCAACTGTGCGGACGTGTTTGGCATCGCTTGTCTCGTACCGCGAATGGGATTTAATTCTGCATATCACAATATACTGTAGTATTAAAAGTAACTCCTAAAGTTTACCAAATTTTAAGAAAAATGGGTAATGAGATATACACCGATTTTGAGCGATGTTCTACACAAGACAGAATATTTGTAAGACAATGCCAAAATTGTTTTGAATTTAATCCGAACCATAAAACAAAAGACTGCCAAAACATTAAAATATGTAAAATATGCGGTGTACAGGGTAGCCACAACTGTATTGAAGCGCCAAATTGTCACAATTTCTCTAAGCACCCTAAATTTAAAAACCTTTCTACAAACCATAAATCAAATTCAAGTGAATGCCCGATTTACAAATCACAAATAGACAAAATTATCCAAAGGACACAATATTCACAAATATACGAGGGAAATGATGTAGCAAATACAATTTAAAGCTTAATCTTAAATAGATTAATATCCTATATGATTATTTATTTATTTATGCTTATGAGGTGATACAGCAACGTATTTACAATTAGAGAGGAGACAAAATGAATCATGAGTGCATAATGTAGCTGCTGTATTGTCCGTGAGGTCAAGAGACGTACGGACCTCTATGGTGTTGATCTCTTGTCGGAACGACTTGGAAGTCGGACTCGGGCCCCCCCACCTATATGATTGAAAATGTGAGATGTATTCAACAAAATGTAAGAAAAGGTTTTACTGCGATAAGTAAACTACAGGCCAACACTAGAGATGACCCACCTGACAAGGACGAGTGGGTAACACCCTCGTTTCCAGACAGTCATGAAGCGGGATCGAATCCCGCGTTAACATTTTGTTTGATATGTGAATATCCTTCACCTGACATTCTTTTGATTCAAGAACCATATGTTTTACATTAAAATGTTATTTATGATATGGACTCTCAAATTATATGTTCGAATAAAACTGGGGAAAAATATACGGCAACTATAATTTTAAATAAAAATATAAAGTTCAGCAAAGAGGAAAAATTCACAAATTCTTTTTGTACAACAATATCTATTTCTACAGTTAAAGCAAAATTAATTATTTCTAATTTCTACATTCATCCGAATACATTTAACCCTGTTCATCAAACATTCATTAGAGATCTGCTCAAAACGTATATAAATCAACCTGTAATCCTTTGCGGTGATTTTAATTCAAGACCTACTATATGGTTTGTTATAAACTCTAATGGATATAGATTACAACCTATTATTGAGAGAAGCAGCATATAAATCTTCGAAGGTTAAATTCCCCATTAATAAACATGTTTCCAGAATTGACTGGTGGACTAATGAACTGGAAATAATGAAAAATCATTTTCATTATATTAGAAACTAGTATTATCGTCATAAAATAATCAGTTACAATACATTTAAGTTGGCAAGAAACAAATACACTAATGCAATAAGAAAAGCTAAAAGAACTAACTGGCGAAACGTTATTGAAGAAAATTACACTGATAATCCATTTGGTAATGCTTATAAGTTCTTCAATAAATTAAGATCCTCAAATGTAAAGAATGGAATTCCCATAATTGACAATTCACCAGAATATCTAAAAGAGCAAACAATGACCATATTAATGGACGATTTAATTCCTGAAGACGATCCTAATTTGGACAATTTTCAACAACAAATAATTAGAAATTTTAAGCCACGAATGAATAATCCAAGCATAATTATTATTGAAGTAGAAGTAATAATGAATATCATTTCTAATTCTGATGTTTAAAAAGCTCCAGGCTTAGACAACATAAGTAACAATATTGTAGCGTAGAAATCAAGCCTTGAAATATCCTAAGATATAAAATAATGTATTGATGACGTCACAACGACGAGTCGACAATTATTAACAAGTCAGCAAAACTATCTACAGCTAGGGAATCTTAAGCAAGCAAGCAAAGAAATATTTTAAAGATGATTTCACAAATACAGAGTAATATATTTTTATAATCTGTTGAGTATTTTCATTAAATTATATTAAATTAAATAATAAAATATTTCTTCGCCACAATATGATCAAATGTGCTTACCCAAAAATTAAGCATATGTTATGCAAACTATTTAATAAATGCATTCAAAAAGGGGTATTATCCGGAGAAATGGAAAATAGCAGCTCTAAAGATAATTCCTAAACCACATAAATCTAATTTAGAATCAACAAAAAGTTATCGACCTATCTCATTGATTTCAAATCTTTCAAAAATTTTCGAAAAAATTTTGAAAAATCGAATTTATGAATTTTATGAAAGTAATAATCTTTTGAGCTCCAGACAACATGGATTTGTCAAATAAAAATCAACGACAACGTGCTTGAATAAAATATTTATCGATCGAGGATCAACAGTGATACGACTTGGATATTCCAGATATAATTGAAAATTTGATTAAATATAAAATTACACTATTGAAGAAAAATACTAACCAAACATTTCAAAGTTTCTTTCCCGCTAATATTCCGAATTATTTTCGGGCAAATTTCCACAACTCTCAATTTATTACAAATCACGGAAATTTTAGAAGCTTTTTAAAATTCATCAAAGCAGTGCAGGATTCAAGATGCTTCTGTGGATGTGAGGAACAAATTTCTATTCATCTGCTGCTAAATTGCCCCGTCTTTCAAGAGTATAGAGAGAGAAATAAGGATAACCCAGGCCCCTGGAGCGCAAGAAACGCCAACTGCCCGGGCTGTCCAGCTAACTAGTAGAAACCAGTTACTCTAGATTGTATTTACACAGAGCCAATTGCAGAGCCGAACCAGCTGGTCAGGAAGTTCCATGCCTGCAGAGAACCCGGGAGTCCAGCCAACGAGACTGGGTCGAAGGAGGTCTTCCCAAGCAGCAGAGCTGTCTTCATTCTGTGTTGCATGAAAGCAGGGCATCTGAATAGAAGGTGGTCCACAGTCTGTTGTTCCTCCATACAATGTGGGCAAGATGGGTCTTCCCCAGGACGCCAGAGAACCAAGTCTGCCCGAACATGGCCATGTCCTGTAAGTAAGGTGGTGGTGACTTCTCCAGGACGGACCTTAGGGAGGAATTGGAGCATCCGGTCTGGAGTATGGGCTATTCTCCTCAGGTGTCTGTTGTAGTGGTCCTGGCAATAAACCTACGTCCATGCGTCTAGGGCTGCCGCGCGTGAGTGGTTACGGGCCAGGCTTCTAGGCAGAATGGAAAATGATGGCTCTAAGGTAGAAACGGCCGCGTTCTTAGCAGCTCTGTCTGCTCTTTCCTTTCCGTCGATGCCGCAGTGTCCCGGCACCCAACACAGATTTACGTTTTGGTTGGTGTTCAGTGCGAGAATAATCTTAGCTACTAATGTTGATCGAACTGGACCTGACGTACATATGACTGACAGAGCTTATCTGCAGTCCGACGCGATAGTGATCGCATTTCTTGAATAACCTTCCTTCACCAGACGGACCGCCCAACGGATTGCCAGAAGTTCAGCCTGGAAGGCTGTGCAGTCGGGATGGAGCCGTAAGAGAACGGGCTGCTGATCTTCTGATGAGGGAACAATTGCAGCGCCCACCCCAGCCTCATTTTTGATCCGTCTGTGAATATTATAGGTGTTGTTATCTCCTCGATGTTTAGACTGAAAGACAATTGACGTCTATCTGGAGGGTATGGCAAAGAAGCAGGGCCTGGTCTAGATTCAAAATTTCCTTCATTGATTTCCTTCAGGAACGCCGTACGAGACCTAACAATAATATCGAAAGGAGGGCTGCCGGTGATGGAGATGGCTGAGACTGTAGGTGTGTAAGGACCTCCTCTCAGTACACGTTTCGCAAAATTGCAGTGAAGGCTCCTAAGTTGCCTAATGCCTTCGCTGGAGAGAGCACGACCTCCCCATGCTGACGCTCCGTCCAGCTGAAAAGAAGATTCCAAATTTACCCTGTATGGTGTGGGTGAGTCGTGGGATTATTGATCTGCATCTACGTGTGATCTTGCGTAGGTGGGCGACAAATCCGCGGGTCTGGTAAAACTCCACTCCTAAGATTGTGACGGTCTTCTTGATGTTTAATGGTTGACCAAGGACTCTAAGCCCTGTCTCGGAGTTGGGGTGGACATTACGCCATTGGAACAGGCAAGCTTGAGTCTTATCGTGCACCAAGATGTCAACCTCTCCAAGAAGGTGTTAGTGGCAGAGACCGGCAGGCGACTACGAACCTGAGTCATAAGGGTGAAGTCGTCCGCGTAAGCTATTAATCGGCTATCTATGATGGAGGGAAGGGTGAAGATGGTCCGAGCAACTATGTTCCACAGGAAAGGACTTAGCGCTGAACCCTGGGGAGTGCCGAGTTGGGAGGACGTACATTCTGTTGCTGTCCAAGCTGAGTAAGAAACCGTCCGGTCTTCCAAAAAGCTTTTTACTAAACAGGTAATAGACTCTGAACAATTTAGACGTTCAAGATTTTGTATGATTGCCGGCCTCCAAACAGTGTCGAAGGCCTTACTGATGTCCGAGCTGATGACAAGAGTTTTCCTCCAGTGAGCTTGTCTTTCTTCAATTAATTGAGTGATACTCGCCAGTGCATCTTCCGCTGAACGACCATTTACGGTACCCAATACGGTTTTGTATTGATCTTCAAAGAACCATCCATGACGATCCGCGAGCCTCTGAAGTCGGGCCAGGATACATCTCTCAAATACTTTGGCCATAGTGTTCAATAAAGTAATAGGTCTGTATTTCTCCAGCTGACTGGTGGCTGAATTGGAGGATTTAGGCAGAAGTATGAGGCGGCCTTCTTTCCATTGACGGGGGAAGTGGCCCATACGAAGGCATTTGGCGAACAATTCGGCCAGCAGGAATTGCAAGGAAGGGTCGCCCAGGTCTAGGCATTTTGAACCAAGACCGTCAGGGCCCGGGGCTTTCCTTTTTCCACAGCGATGAATGGCTCGCAAAACTTCCCAGGGTTTGAATTCAGGTTCGTCTGAGTGAGAAGAAATTGCATTCCTTTGCGGGTGAGGTCTGGTGTCAGGTAGGAAAAAGTGATTTAACAGGGTCTGGCAAGTCTCATGAGGATTGTAAAGAGAGCCGTTATCATGTTTGAGAAGTGGCGGACCTCGGGCGGAGCCGCGGCCCCGGGCGATAAATCGATGTATGGCACTCCAGGATGCGGATGACACCTCCTCGCAGAGATTAAACCAGGTTTTACTTTTAGCTTTCCGTATAGCCGCCTTCAGTCGATTATGGCACGCTCGGTATAAACCGCGGAAGAAGTTCCTAATAGAACACCGGACACTCTGACTGCAACGGCGGAGGGAGATAACCAACCTTCTGATCCGACTCAGTTCGGGGGTCCACCACGGCTTTGACGGTCTTGTAGTATTGGAGCGTCCCCCCATGGAAGAGTCACAAGCTGATTGCAGGATGGAAGTCAGAAGGAGGACCACCCTGTCAATATCTTCTGGGCTAGAGGCCTCGTTTAATAAGGTAGTTACACCATCAAATTATAGGGGCATTGCCCTTATAAGCAACTTGTCAAAACATTTTACATCCATATTAAAAAATAGACTAAGTAATTGGATTGAAAATAGAAAACTCATAGCGGAAAATTAGGCAGGATTCAGAAAGGGCTACTCGTGCAAAGACCATATCTTCACGCTTACGTCACTAATTCAAATGACATTAAACCGCAAAAGGAGGAAACTTTACACATTCTTTGTTGATCTTAAAAAGCGTTTGATACAGTTCCACATCTACTATTATGGAGAAAGCTTGCGCTTGTTGGTTTAAGTGGGCGATTTATCAAACTTATACAGAACTACTATGCTCAAATGATGGCAGCGGTCAGATGGAGCGGCTCTTTTACAGAATTTATCAAAATACAATCAGGTGTTCTTCAGGGTGAACCTCTTTCACCGTATTTATTTATTATTTTCAATAACGATCTGGTTGCTACGCTGGATGATTCTGACCTGCCAGGTATATACTTACCGGGCCATGGAACTATACACCTGCTCCTGTTCGCGGATGATATAGTCTTCCGTGGTGAATCCAAGATAAGTATCCAAATAAAGATTAATTTAATAAAACATATTTTGAGGAAAATAGTTTAACTCTGAACCAATTCCAGTCTAAAATCGTAGCGTTTCGAAATGGAGGCCGCTTGGCTAGATCTGACGTTTGGTTTTGGGGCCAACAACCTTTGACAGTTACCTCAAAATATACATATCTTGGCTACCCCTTAATAATCAAGAATCCAACTGCTTACGTGGCGCAGCACTTTAAAAGCAAAGCATTGATTGCTACAAACGCAGTATGGAGAATACTATCTAAGTCAAGAACCATATCGTTCGGAGCAGTGATGAAATTACTTGACTCCATAGTTTTATCCACGTTATTATACTCGGCCCCACTGTGGGCGACGAATCAGATAGGAGTTGTAAACCAGATCCAGGATATTTTTCTTACGGCGATTTCTTGACCTTCGCAAATTTACACTCCGGGCTATATCTTACGAACAGAAACCGAAAGGATGTCCCTTGAATTAAACATTACGAAATAGATTCTAAAGTTCTAGATACGGATTTTAAAAATGGACAGGACAAGATTACCTTATGTTTGCTTGTTCCAGCTCTAGGAAGTTTCAATTTTGGGAAAAGCGGGAAACAACTTTATTTATAACCTGAATAACATCATTGACTCTTGGGGTTTTTCTTTTCTTAAGAACTGTGAAGATTATATGGTTTTGCGAGGAGAAATGCCTAGAATAGTTCAAACCACAGTGGACCAGCTACTCCAATTTGACCGAGCTAAGATACAAAACTCAACTCATTGTATTCACTATCAATCTCTAAGTAGCTCCTTTATGACGGAGGACTACTTACTATCAAACCTCTCTTTGAAAATAGCCCGTCAAAGGATGCTATGGCTATTTTCCCCCGAGGATATCACGGGATTTTGGAACAGCGACCCTTTAAATTTCTACTTCTGCAATGCTGGCGTCCAAAAAATTTGGTTCATTATCTATTCCATTGCCCATTCCTACAGGAAAAGAGACTGGAAATTCGCGAAATTTCGGGGCTAACTCACTATAATGAACAACATGTATATACAATTTTTACTACTATCCAGCTGGATAAAACATTTGTTTATAAATATTTAAAATTTTTCAAGGCGATTGACAAAATAAGGGAAGAAGTGCTCAACTCCCCAGACAACGGCTGATTGCTCCACCTCCCCTCTAAATTGCTTTTCCTCCTCACTCATGTACATATATAACCTTTTAAGGGAATCCCCTTGTAAGACAATAGTGTCTTAATGAAGGTTTTTGTTGTTGTTGTAATAGGGTAGTTACCTGGTGGAGAGAAGAGTTGAGGAAGGATTTAAAGGTCTGTTCTTTACATGAGAATTCAACCCAGGAGGATTTTGTCTCGTTATTGACCATGTCTAGGAATGTAGTCCAGATAGGTATATGGTCAGTGAAGGCCATCTCATCTAATAAACCTCTAGTGACATGGATAGCCAGTGAGCTGGATGCCAGAGTTACATCTATAGAAGAAGATAAAGGCCCATTTGACCAGGTCGAGTCCACAGGAGGTCCCAAGAAATGAAGATCATTGAAGCTGGCGAACTCTTCAAGATTAGCACCCCGGAAGTCCAACCTCGCACCGATGCCCCAGGTAGGAGAGTGGGCGTTAGTGTCCATACCCAGGATCACTGGAAGAGAGGCCCGTCTTATCGTATCTTCCAGAAGAGGGATGAAATCATCGGCAGCTCTAAGGCCGTGCCAGTAGGCCGAGTGCACCACGATGATGCTCTGCTCTAGACATATGGCTATGGAGGTTATGGCGGTGTCTGGGGAGGTTAGAGGGATGGGATGAAGGTTGCTACGTGCCACAATTCCCGAGGGGATGTAGGCGCCTGGGACAAAAAAAATGCCTGAAACCCACGTGTGGGCCAGAAGAAGTTAGTTGAGAGTTCTTGCAGGAGCACGATGTCGGCCTGTGTCGAATTTGCCAAATTTGCAATTTCAAGAATGACAGTTGGTGATTTTTTAGCGTTCACCTGCAGGACACGCAATGGCCTAGACATTGTTTCTTGTTCTGGCTATTCTCTCTTTTACAAAGGGACAGGTAGATAATGTGGCAAAGTGGTTGTGGGAGCTCCAGATTTTTTTTCTGCAGCGGCAGCAGCGGCTTTGGCTTCGCTCGACCGAGCATCGGATGCCCTCATGCTCTGCAGAGCCGCAGCGAGAGCAGATTGGATGGGCAGCTGGACAGGCAGAAGCGCAGTGGCCGAAGCCACAGCAACGGAAGCATTGCTTTAAAGTATGACTGCGCTCATACCTGTGCACTAGACCCGCCACAGGAATACGTCCATGTTGACCGAGGATTTCGGCGACTTGGTTGTCCACTTCGATGAACACTGTACTAGTGCTGTGTGCCGCATTATTCGATCGATGGACTACCCTGATTTCACGCTTTTCCAGGAGTGACTGCACGGAGTGGTTGGAGCGGAAGCTCTCGCATATCTCATCGTCCCGCACCTCCCCGTCCACTCTGAAGAGGCAGTATCTTGGTAGGATAACCGGGCACTCGGGGCAGCTTAGGCCCGTTGGCAGGGAGGTCAGCCCAGTGGCCAGCTACTTTGCCATTTGGGTTGTTTTGGGGTGAAAAACCACCTCGCCGCTGGTGTTGATGGACGCCACCACGTGTTTTGATGACGCTAGGGAAAGATGAATCTTTTGAATTTCCCTCAAAAATTCCCTTGGGTTGCTTTGGAGTTAGCCGACCTGACGACGACATGCGATTCGAAGGAAGGAGCCAGATTCACAAATGTGGATTTCGCTTTGGGTTTCGGAGGTGCAGGCTTTACCGGCTTGTCTTTCTCTGCCACTACCGAGGCGAAAGAGGTGGAGGGAATCGGGACGTTGGCTGTGGGAATGGGTCTTCCTAGACTGACTCCCTTGAAGGCGTCCTTAAGAAGAAGTTCTGCCTCTTGGACGAGAGTCAGTATCAGTCCTTTGGTGGCCATCTGTATTTTTTCGGGGGAGTCCAGGCTGGTGTCGGCAATGTTCGCTTCGAAGGTTTGGCACTCAAAGTTGAACAAGTTCGCCGTGCTGTTGAATTTAAATTGGTGATGGGAAGACGGGAGGAGGTCTTCGTCCTCAGAACGCGGCCGCTTGTTGGCCTGCTGACTTCCTCCACCACCGCCATCATACTGGTTCAGCTCCATAAATAAAAACTATCAAAAAGCAAATCTACTCCAAAGAGAGTGAAAAAAGGCAGACCAGACAAAGAACATAATTCCGTTAACGAGATGAGGTGTGTATGGTTATTGGTTCGGCCAACAACAAATATCCAATTTATATACATGTGATATTGTGTTGAGTTGACTTTATCTGTGATTAGGGATCCTGTCGACTCTCTGTAATAATGTGTTGGGATCCTGTCGACTCTCTGTAATAATATTGAAATGTAGTAGTAGTTTATGCTGTTGGATGAATGCAGTGTGGCATGTTGGCTAGAAGCAGTCTTGCAGTCGTGGTTGTTGAGCGATGGGTGGTAAGGACACACACAAAACGAAGCGACACGTTGTAGAAGGTTCCTTGAATAGATAAAAAGCGAGCCAAGAGCAAAGATGGAGATAGAAGATTCCTTACTGTTTTACATGGTGAATGAGGGTGAACTTGGAGACAACCGGCGACGCGCTGATGGGGAACTGGACTGAACTGGCTGTTGCTACGCGGCCTTTTTATACGACCGCTCTGACTAAGAGAATTGGGTCATGCACGTGTCGATGATATTCGAGTCTGGCGCCTACCTGTCGGCTAACAATCTATCTTTAGAAGTTACTTTGGGATCTCTCAATCTTGCTTTTAACTTGGCTTTTAATCTATTATATTTTATTTATTCATCCTCAGTACATTACATATGGTGGTGCAAGGAGACATGTCAATTATGCGTATAATTAGTTAGTTTATAATTAGTTCTATATACAACATGACAAGCTTGTTATACGTATTACATAATATAGGGTTATTGGTTTAAATTATCATATACACATATATTTTTACATAATGAGGTTTTGAAAAATGCAAATAATCTTCATCTATTTACATGCACAACAATTTATTTTACCATCACTACAGCATAAATCACTCTTGGTGAAATTTTTTATTGCAATTCAGAATCTGCCACTGAAGCTTTACAAGCGTTTCGTATCTTTAAAGGTATTCGAAGCGGTAAAGGACCCATGAGTTGCTACTCTCTAAGGCGAATGATAAAAACTTTGGAGAAGACTGGATCTCTGGAAGCAAAATCTCGGAGTGGAAGACCATCGACATGCAAGTCAGGGGTTGCTACGGTTTCGCAGAATGTTGAAGCTATTGAAACGTTATCCACGTATGGAGAAGTAAGTGCTCGACAAACGGGGATTTGGTATGGAACAGTTTGGAGAGCACTAAGAATTTGTCTTAAAAAATACCCGTAAAAAAATTCAAAGACTTCACGAGCTAAAAGTCTGCGATTTTGAGAAGCGTCAAGAATTCGCTTCATGGGTTTTCCGGCAAATTGATATTGATGAAAACTGGCTGTTGAATATTCTGTGGACAGATGAAGCTCAATTTTCTCTGAACGGAGAAGTTAACACTCAAAACAGCCGCATTTGGGCAACAGAAAACCCTAGGATTTTTACAGAAATGCCACTTCATCAGCCCAGAGTTATAGTTTGGTGTGGGTTCACTTCTTCTTTTATTATTGGGCCACTTTTCTTTGAAGAAATGAATGGAAGAACATTTAAAACCGTTTCTGTAACTGGTGGACGTTATGTTCAACTTTTGAGAGAAAAGGTTATCCCCATATTGCAGGACAGACAAGCACTGAGCGAAATAACATTCATGCAAGATGGAGAACCTCCTCATATCTCCCGCGGTGCCAAACAATTGCTGAAGGATACGTTCGGTGAAGATCGTGTGATAAGTCGCCACTTTATCCACTTTAATCGCAAGGCGTCAAGTCTGGTGATCTTGAAGCCTTGCGATTTTTGGCTATGGGGGTACATTAAGTCGCGTGTTTATCGATGCCGGCCTACCACATTGGCCACGTTGAAGGCTTCTATCAGACGGCACGTTTCATCAATTTCATCAGATATGTTATTTAATGCTGTCCAATCTGTCATCTATCGTCTGCAGGCGGTGTTTGAGAATGAAGGGCGCCACATTGAGCAAGGATTGTGATCTAATACAAGAGAGAAGGCAGTTACCTCATGTGTTATAAAAGCTTCCGTGTATTATATTATCTACCAATGTTTTGCAGCTCTTTGTGTTGGGTTATGGGTAAATAAATTCTGTCCTCATATCTTGTCTCTTTTTTATTTGTGAAAAGTAATTTTTGTTTGTTTGTCATTTGCTCACATCTTATATTATGTCGTGCAGACCAAAGTGTTATAACTTCTCGAATAACACTGTACACACAATTTTACCCCTTATGTTTAATGTATCGCTTTTCGCTCATTAAAAGAAATAGCATAAGGAATATTCTCTGTAACCCCCCACCTTTAGAAATTTTGGCAAAAAATACTAATACAAAATGATTTTACTACCACGTTTTTCAACGCAAAAGGTTGATTTAAAAATTATATTTATTTGAGGGGATACATTTTTAAAAATCGTGTACAGTATAATAAACAATGATAACATTTGACAAGCCCATAGGATATTTGGAATAAAGTACGACAAATGTATTTTGTCACTCCCATCTATATTTCATTTGTTGGATCATGACAAATTTCCAGTTAAATAGTCGAGTGTCGCCAATTATTCAAGAAATTACACATTCCTTATAGCAAGAAATCCTATTAGTAGTACCATCATAATTTTTGGTACTATATTAACATTTCAAAAAATCGTGTATTGAATTCAGCTATGTTTTTCAAACATTCAATATATTTGACAAAACTCTATCAAAAATATAAATATTTTTTGCTACATGTTTTAATTTGCATATACCTATTTTACATATCTCAGATTGTATTTAAAAATCGTTAACCATTTCTTCAAACTTTTGGCGAAATGGTGCTTTATTAATTAACGATTTGATATTATTAGGATTCTTTCCTGGTATACAAAAAGGAAAAATACGTGTCGATCAGTTATATTTTTCAATTAATCAAACAATTTGGCCGCTGAATTTCTGATTCTGGTACAGCGCCATCTAGAGAATGAAATTGTAACTAAAATCAATTTCGAAATTTTCAATATTTGCCATAAAAAATCCCATTGCATTCTGAACACAATGGTGTTTACCGCATTGCTCTAGCGCAAATATTCGCGGAGTTATTAATTTTTAAAGTTGTGCGGGACTTTTGGATCACCCTGTATTTTAAATTTAAGAATTTACTAAATAGATTAGAATCTTTAACTGTAAAATATGAAAGTAATTTTTGTTCTAGTTCCCCCCAATTATCTATATCTTGTAATTGTTCTATATAAAAATTAAAAGCTTTTCCATCAAGATAATTTGAAATATTCTTTAGCTTATAGCCTTCATCAAAATGGTTTTGTTGGCATTTTTTGTTAAAGAACTTTATCCATGAAGTAATATCAAAACTTTGTCCATCATATACATATGTATATTTTGGTAAATCAAAATTATTTGTAGAAGATTGTTGCTCAGTTGGCTTTTCTATTTTCGGAGGCATTTTTGAAAATCAATTATCACTAGGTAAATCCTGTCGACTAACTGTTACAAACTATGTAAATTTAAAATGATTTTTGAAAGTTAAAAGTGCAGTCGTTAAGAATATAATTAAAAAAAAACAAAATTAATCTCAAGAAGTTTTTTTGTGAACTCTTGAGCAAAAGAATACATTAAATTTAAAGAAAATATAGAATTTAGCAATTAATCCTATATTACAATTTACATATTTATAAAAATTATATCTAACTTAACCTAACCTACTCTAAAAAACAAAAACAATTCATTTATATATTTAAAGTGGCGCCATCTGGTGGCCAAAGAATAACAGAGTTATTTTAGAAAGATGATTAAAATAAAATAATATTTACAAAGATTTATATTTATGACATTTCTATAAATTTTTAAAAATTATATAACATATATATATATATATGTGATATCTTGGGACCTCTGGGACCAGTGTTACCTGATGCTAGACGAACCTCGATGTCAACTCTACCGTGCAGTCGTGGTGGAAGGCGACACAGCTGGGCCAAAGGTGAAATAAACAAACAGAGATTCCACTAAAAAGCGTCTGACGTCAAGAAGGAATGGGTTGAGGAGAGAGGGAGATCTTTAGAGCAAGTGTTACCGTTGGGATCCAAACGTAGACTGCCTATTCTAGGTTCTCGATTTAACACCAAGACCTTTCTTCTTTCTAATTGGTTGACCTATTTAGGTGATTCTTTCCCAATTGGCGGGACCATGCCACGTGGCCGCTGGCTATTGGTTGACCTACTTAGGTATGGTCTTCTCTAATTGGCCTTGCGGCTTTCTTTGATGGAAGATACGTCCGGCCTTGTTCCGGAAATATGGGGCGTCTCTCTACTTTTATAACTTTTGCGGACACTAGATACGTCCGGTCCTGTCAGGAAATATTGGCTTAAACTTAGCTCGCAGGGTTTCCGGGGTCAGAAGGTTAACTGTGACTTTATTAATAGTCGGGCTCTCTTCTAGGCCTACTTCTTAGGTTTGACTTCTACTCTCACCTAAGCCTGATTAGTTTTAACCTTAATCTTCTCCTGTTAGTCTCCATTCCTTCTATCTGTACAGTTGTTATACTTTATTAGATTCTTACGCGGTACAGATTGATGTTAGTTGAGGCTTTCTATGTGCAGTACATAAGAAGTTATATACAGTCATGGGGTGGAACATGTGGTAGTGGATATCTAGACTATTTACAACAATTCCATGGTCTTAAATCATCACAGATAGCCCCGGATGTGAGAGGGTTCATATGGAGGGATTTAAGAGAGCGGAATAGGAAGACTGTTATTAAGGAAGTAATTTTTAAAAAATTAATTGAAATGAGTTGGTATATAACATGGGGTTGATTTCTGTATATCCATAAGAGATAATAAAGTATAAACAACTAATACTAATCATACGAGTAAAAATAAAAATATGAATAAAATATTTAATAGAGAACATATAATGATTATAGGTGAAAATAAAAACGATTGGATGGGAAAATCATGATCTTTTCGTGATGGGCGTTAGAAAGGGTTGAGGGGTTAGTTATTACTTGGTTGAGGCAATGTCACTTTGACTCAAGTCCCAAACCATTTAATGTGCACGGCGCGGAGAACCTAGGCCATGTTTCACATGTAAATTTAAGGACTGAATAAAGTCACAGTACCACAATCGAAAAGCAAGATAAGGGTGATTGTTATGGGTTTTAGTAATTAGTCGTTAAGACGTACGCATGCAGGATAAATGAGGGCGAAGATCAGTGACCAGAAATCAAAGTTTTAATTAGAGTCGTCAGGGGCTTAGCGAGAAAAAGAGTAATATAAAAAAAAAAGATGTGCCAGCGTGTGGCATGAGAGTGCCCTGGAATATATAAAAAAAATACAATTTGCACGTATCCAAGCCAGAAGTAGGGATAGGTAAATCCGGGGGACGGTGTGTCAAGATTGTTAATTACGAAATCAAAGTAGGTCAAGTCTAGCCTGCGAAGGAGTTAAAAGTTCCTGCGGAAAAGGGTTAGTATTTATTAAGAAGTAACCTTTAAAGTGGTTGTTTAAGAGGTTATTGAAGATTGCCCTGTTTTTAGGTCATGATTTTTAGTTTGATTATAAAATAATATATAATTGAGATATAAAATTGCGAGATTAAGGCTTTGCATATAGCGTTGAAGGATTTGAAAAATCGAAAATAGAATTGCGAAGTTAAATGCAAAGTAATATTTAAAAAAAAAGTAAAAATAGTGATGATATGATACAAAGATTAACACACTACAGCAGTATATAAGGGGTAATAGAAAGTGAAAATATTAAATGAAAATTAATAATGAGCAATAATATACTCGATAGCATTGACATGGTAGCGGAAGATGAAACAATGTAAATAACATCTAATTTAGAAAGTGAGAGAAAATATAAAATGACAAAATGCAAATTAGTGATATAAACATGAAATATAAACTTGAGATTATTAGATATGAAAGATAAAATATAAAGTTGATTATAGAATAGAGTCATAAAGCAAAAGTAAATAAGTTTTGGTAAAGAAAAATAAAATAAAACGACAATAATCTAAACTGATTGGTTGACGTGAAAAAAAAACAATTATAAGAGCTATATAATGATTATATAAAGAATATTAAAATGAAAAATTTTAAAAAATGTTCATCGAGAAAGAAGAGTAAGTAAGATTATACATAGAAATTATATATCGTGAAAGAATGGAAAGTTGTAGGCCAAATGTAATGTTCCTGTTTTTTAGGATGGGTGGAGAGAGCTTTAAATTGTCCTCGATCGCGATATCTTTGGTCTTGTTGGCCTAAGTTGTTCTAACTTATCGAATTTGTTTTATGTTTGGCGTGACTCGTGGATCACATTGTTTCTAACTGTGAAACTTACTGAGTCCTAACGTTGTCGATTTTTTGTTCCCTGCGCCACGTTTAGGTGAAAACGTGATTCTTCCTAAAGCGGCATTTATTCTGTGTGTGCAGGAGAAACACGGCGATCTATTCTAACCGATAAAGGGTTGTTGTTGTTGTTGTTTTTTTGTTTTTTTTTTAAACTTATGTGGGTGTGTGTGATTTTTGTAAGTAAAATGTTGTCCTTGGATCTAAGTGTCGATGTTAAGTGGACAAGTTAATCGAGGGCGAGAGAATCTAGACCTGGGGTTTAGAACGGTATATAGTAAAAGGCATGCACTAATGTTTGATTTCATAGGTAGCGAAAATCCATTAGAGTGACATCGGGGTGGCGACGGACCGTAACAAGATGTCGGCTATTTGTTTGTCCATCTCCCTTCGAATTTATTATTAGCTAGTTCCGGCGGTGGCGGGCATATTTATTTGGGTCAGAGGCCCTTTGTGGGGGCAGCTTGCTTGGTGGTTGTCTCCCACTTTTGTAAACGCGGTTTTCTGATGGCCATGAATTAGTGACATTGGGTATGTTAATTCGGAATACGCTCGGAGAATTTATTTCTATAATTGTAAACGCAAAAGCGTTTTGATTTGTCACGTTTGGTGACAAGCGTTATGGGATTGACATAGGGAGATACAGAGGTTGTAATTATCCTGTGTTCAAGCATTTGTTCGTTTTGTGTTTGTATTTCGAAAATCTGGTTATTGTATCTGTTGATATTAAATCGACTGGTTGTTGTGTTTCGATATTTTGCGGACTGAGTAAAAATGTTATTCATTGATATCGGGTTAGAATTGAATGAAATTGCGACTATCTACGTGGACAATGTGTGGTTAAATGTGTCACAGGCGTGATGAAGGCGTCTTTTGCCTGAGAAGTTAAAGAGTTTTGTGGCGTAGCTCTGTGACACGAAGCGAAAAAATTGTAAATGAAAAGGTGTCACGTGAAGTCTTTGTTTTGTACAAAATCTAACCTGTTACACTAAGAATAACAAATTTACTAAAGTCATGGTTGCTGGTTGTACGAACATATCGAGAATTTTGATATTGTTAGTGGATATGGCATGTTTAATGTGAGAGAAAAAAAAGATTGTGTGTGTGTTTAGTAGGGCGACGTAATAAAGCTTGTGTGGCTCGAAATTAGATTTGGGTGTGAAGTCGCGCGCTAAAAGTTTGTTGCCAATTAGAAAAAGTGATGTGAGAGGGTGTTGTTTATTTTGTTGAGAGCGGTTTGTCGATATTTAAATATGCATGTAAAAGGAAGGAGTGTAGTTATGTGGGAATTTAACGATTGGAATAGTTTTGGAAGGCTGTTACTTAGGTTATTTCTGTCTAAAGATATGAAAGAAAAGGACATAGGGGCGTTGAAAATGGGATTAGGAACATTATAATGAGGTTAAATAAGAGTGTTGGAGTTCACCACGTGTGAGCAACCCGTTCCAGGAGGGGAAAATTTAGTAAATGGGACAGTTGTATTGACCTGTCCATGGGACACGTGTTGCTTGCACGAGGTGAATTTGTATAAGGTAGTTGGTAGAGGTACATTATCTTGATACAGGAGTAGCTGAGGACAGTTTATAATTAGTAGAAATCGTTCTATGGAATTAAGGAATAAAATGCCAAAAGGCAAGGGTGTATCTAGGATATAGAATTTTAGGTTCTGCGTTATGTTACTTATTTTTAAGATCAAAAAGATATAATCTATGGTGACAATATTGTTAGCTATGGCGTTAATAGTTAAGTTAAATGGGTAGATATTCTATTTTGAAAACTTATTTCTATTATTTTAAAGGTATTCTGCCTAATTATAGCGATAGATGCTTCTGTATCAAGTAGTAGCGTAGGTTTACATTATTGGGCAGTTCAGCTCGAACGAGCAATTGTTCAACGAAAGTTATGTGAGGAGGAACCTACTGTTGTGCGGTCTTGTATGTGGGAACAGTCCTGGTCTTGTGCCATGGTTGGAGGATCTTTGGGACAGTCAGAGTTCATTGTTTGCGCTGGGCTCGTGGTTTAGAGATGGTCGGGGGAGCAGGTAACATACGCTCGCGTGTTGGTAACTCGGAGGGGTGCTTGCAGGAGGTTTGCTGGCTTTCTCAGTCTTGTAGAGTATTGTAGTTGGGCCCGATCTGCTTGGGCGTCGTAGTTGGTGAAGAAGCTCTGCGCCTCGTACGAACCATCGTAGCGATTCCACCTCTCGCGATGTCCGGTCACGGCAGAAAGCTGATGTCGCGTCCTGGTCAACCTCCCCAGGACATCTGACACCGGCGGCGGGGGCGTGACGTCTTCCTGGCTGGGGACAATTTCCTGCGTCCTACCGAGAGTGTTTTCCAGCTTTGGAAAAGTGGTGTTTTCTCCACTTTCGTAGTCGGTATCGGTCTTCATGGGCTCCTTTGAATCCTCCTCTCTTCCCTGTTCCATCTTTCTGTACAGACAGTGGTCTATTTGCTTACTTGTACCTTGGCGTTCACTATTCTGTCGACTCTTCGGGACGGGGGAGTCTGTGATATCTTGGGACCTCTGGGACCAGTGTTACCTGATGCTAGACGAACCTCGATGTCAACTCTACCGTGCAGTCGTGGTGGAAGGCGACACAGCTGGGCCAAAGGTGAAATAAACAAACAGAGATTCCACTAAAAAGCGTCTGACGTCAAGAAGGAATGGGATGAGGAGAGAGGGAGATCTTTAGAGCAAGTGTTACCGTTGGGATCCAAACGTAGACTGCCTATTCTAGGTTCTCGATTTAACACCAAGACCTTTCTTCTTTCTAATTGGTTGACCTATTTAGGTGATTCTTTCCCAATTGGCGGGACCATGCCACGTGGCCGCTGGCTATTGGTTGACCTACTTAGGTATGGTCTTCTCTAATTGGCCTTGCGGCTTTCTTTGATGGAAGATACGTCCGGCCTTGTTCCGGAAATATGGGGCGTCTCTCTACTTTTATAACTTTTGCGGACACTAGATACGTCCGGTCCTGTCAGGAAATATTGGCTTAAACTTAGCTCGCAGGGTTTCCGGGGTCAGAAGGTTAACTGTGACTTTATTAATAGTCGGGCTCTCTTCTAGGCCTACTTCTTAGGTTTGACTTCTACTCTCACCTAAGCCTGATTAGTTTTAACCTTAATCTTCTCCTGTTAGTCTCCATTCCTTCTATCTGTACAGTTGTTATACTTTATTAGATTCTTACGCGGTACAGATTGATGTTAGTTGAGGCTTTCTATGTGCAGTACATAAGAAGTTATATACAGTCATGGGGTGGAACATGTGGTAGTGGATATCTAGACTATTTACAACAATTCCATGGTCTTAAATCATCACAGATATATATATTTTTTGTTTTGAAAATAGAGAAATCCATACTTAAATCATTAGATATTAAAAAGGCATACATTGGATTGAATAAAATATTTATCTGCCAATATTTCGGCTGGCTGAACGACAACCTTTATCGAGGTATTACATTTTTGTGTATACGCAAACTCAGCGCCGCAAAGTGTAATTTTTATAAGAATCTTTTCATGCACAAATTTTCCCCACCTACTTTGTATTTTAAAGTATTTCAACTGTAATATTATAATACTATGCGGTGCTGAGTTTGTGTATACAAAAATGTAATGCCTCAATAAAGGTTGGCGTTCAGCCAGCCGAAATATTGGCAAATAACCCTTTTATTCAATCCAATAAATGCCTTTTAATTATCTAATATATAAATATTAAATATTTTTATTAAATACACACATAACACGTGAAAATAATATAATGGGTACAATTGTGATTGAATTCGTTTTTTTATATCAACTAATTATTTTGCTAATTAAATATTTTGATAAATATAAATAGAGCTTATACATTCTTTTTTGTCCATATATTTATGACTTTATATAAGCTATAATAAAATTCATGTAAACATATGTAAATGTAATCACAAACATAATTTGTATATATTTCTTCTAGTAAAAATATCTCGAACGATTTTTTCAGAGCTATTATATAATTTTCATAAATATATCGATGTATTGTAAATGCAGATTAACGTTATAATATTGACTCGCTACATCGTGTTTGCTGCATTATTTTATATAATTTATTACAAATTTAAACATTAGCTTTATACATGTTGAGGAATCTGGTTTTTTTTTTGTGATATAATGGTGGCTCTCCGGTGTCTGAGAGAGTCAATTATCTCCAATGGAAGAGCACAAAGAAGCGTAACAAATCTAACTTATGATCCCTTCCATTAATTATTTGAAATGTTGAAGAATTATTGATATTAGTTGATGTATAAAATGAGAAGTTTATATTCATTAAATTAAAGCTATATATTTTGTTAGTAATTCAGTAAACAGATTACATAGTGAATGCCATAAAATTGTCGCGGAGATAAATAAAGCAAGGGGGAATTTGAAAATAATTAATTTATTATAAAGGGTATTCACCTTTTAGTTCTCCAATAAAATTATATACAATTGGTATTTATAAGAAGAGATAGAGAGAGTCAGATAATATAACAACTTATTCCAAGGTAAAATAATAATAACAAGAGTGGTCAGCCACCGAGACGTCTCGTTTTCCTTATTTGCCGATAAGATTCCGAGAACCCCTCACACGGGGTTTTACAGCTACTTGACAATATTGTAGGTTGTATTTTCATCAATTCAAGTAATGGATTCCATCAACCGTTTTTTAATGACAATAAACCTTTTTTTTTTAAAGGTTGAGGAGTTCTACAATTTGAATAGAAATTACATAGTACCATATACATATCAACGAGCTGGAATTTTTCAGATCGTTCCATTTACGTATATACAGAAAGAATTTATACAATTAATAGAATATTATATTGAAGATGATAAAGATTTTGGAAGGCGTTAGCTCAACAGTGATAAACCTGCCCAGCGATAGTAGATTGAATTGGAAATTTTGACCACTATGTAATAAGCAACAACTTTCACAAAATTTTCAATCTACAGCGTCTTTACATTCAGGGACAAACCTTTTGCAGGTTGTTCGTTTTAGAATGTATATCGGGATTCAGAAAATAACTCGGAAATATATTAGATACACAGTGATCTTTATTAAAGACACACGCTATAACCAAGTGTGAACAAAATTGCTTTAGTCTCCTTTAAAAAATAAAAAACACCGGCGACAATTCAAATACTCTCCACCTTCCTAAGGTTTATCTTTTGGGTATAATTGTAGAGATATTCCTTCTATATACTCAAAAGAATAGATTTGAATAAATCCATCCAACACACACACACATATACACATATGGAGACATACATTTTTGTGGCAGCAATACTCGGTGTGCTATTAGATAGACATATTAAAAGTTGAGTGGGGCAGTTAAACACGTGCTCTGTAAGTAATGATGGTCTCGACTCATTATTAGGGATTACCTTATCGTTGAGAGAAGGACAGTTTGATATTGCTGGAGATAATGACGTTGTGTGTAGCCAGTTCTCCACATTCACGTTGCAAACACTTTGAGATTAAACACTTTATCATCGAGTTAGCAATGCTCGCCGAACTGATCCGTGGTCAAAAACAACCTTTAACCCTTTCTGTGAAAATATAAAATTAAGATAAATAATTGTGTATAGTGTTGGAATAATACTCTGATATTTAAATTACAATAAAACTCAGTCTGCGAAGATGAGTTTTTTATTTTATTAAACGTTCTCTCAAGCTTTCGGGTACTGTGAACCCTTCTACAGGAGTATACAACGAAAAAGGTGAAGGGTTCCCAATACCCGAAAGCTTAAGAGAAGATTTAATAAAATAAGAAACTCATACTCGGAGGCTGATTTTTATTGTAATTTAATCAATTGTGTGTGTGGAGAGATGAGACCATAAGCCATTGGTGACCATTTTGGGCCCAAGATCAGGAATTCCCACCTTATCTACTTCAAGATTGCAGCGTTGGGCGCTTATTTTGTCAGCTTATACTTACGATATTAAATTTCGAAGAACTCAAGACCATGGGAATGCAGATCTTTTGTCACGTTTTCCTGTGGGTTGTGAAGAAATTCCAAGACTAAATAATGTTTATGCTTTATCCTATGTGGAAGAATTGCCGATCACAGCAGAGGAAAGATGAGGAGAGAGAGAGATTGAGATTGAAACTGATTTATTACAATGTCCATATAAGATTATATAAGGTTAATAGGAGAAAAAAAAAGTAAAATTAAATATTATTTTAATCAGAGGAATCCCACTTATGGTCGTCTGGTATGATGTCGCATTCCGCCTGAAGTTAGACAGCGTTCCGCGTAGATCGGACATCTCCCCGACATGTGCTATTGCCATGTTAATGCCAATAGCTTCAGAGCAGACCTCTTCTAAGGCGAAAGGTACTCGAGGATGTCCTTCCTGTTAGAAGGGGAGAAAAGAGCTATCTCCTCCCTATAATATCTTATATAAAGAGGTGAGTGGTTATAAAGAGAAAGAGAGAGCTGAAAATATCTATATATATAATTGCCTTATTCTGTCTGAAGCTCACGGATAGAATGCGCGCCCATTGGCTGCCGGCGAACACGTGTCCTCCCTGCCCCCCTCTAGACAACCCTGTTATCAGCTGTGTGATACATACACCTGTCTATAGCGGCCATTCTAGACAACCCTGTTATCAGCAGTGTGTTACATCCACCTGTCTATACAGACCACCCTGTCTATAGCGACCACTGACCACCCTGCCTATAGCGACCACTCTAGACAACCCTGTTATCAGCTGTGTGATACATCCACCTGTCTTTACAGACCACCCTGTATATAGCGGCCATTCTAGATAACCCTGTTATCAGCTGTGTGATACATACACCTGTCTATAGCGGCCACTCTAGACAACCCTGTTATCAGCTGTGTGATACATCCACCTGTCTATACAGACCACCCTGTCTATAGCGGTCACTTTAGGCAACCCTGTTATCAGCAGTGTGATACATACACCTGTCTATACAGACCACCCTGTCTATAGCGGCCACTCTAGACAACCCTGTTATCAGCTGTGTGATACATCCACCTGTCTATACAGACCACCCTGTCTATAGCGGTCACTTTAGGCAACCCTGTTATCAGCAGTGTGATACATACACCTGTCTATACAGACCACCCTGTCTATAGCGGCCACTCTAGACAACCCTGTTATCAGCTGTGTGATACATACACCTGTCTATACAGACCACCCTGTCTATAGCGACCACCCAAGACAATGTTTTTAAAATATATTCGCACTCTGGTAAAACCCGGGCGTTGCCCGGGCAATTCGTCTAGTATAATATATGAAATTATTCATTTTTATCCGCGGTTCCCTCCACGTTCACGTTGAGGATACATTACAGCATAAAAATATATTCAGAATCTTCTAAATATATACGGAATAAACGGGGCGAAATCGATCTGAAAACGAATAGATCGAAGTATAGATTATTGAAGAATTCATACACAAATAGAGAAAAAAGTCGTAAGGCTGAATATCGAGTCTTGGTAGAAAATTCTTATTATCTACTTATCTATTTCAATTTCATATAAACAGGATTTGGCAAAAATTCAGAGCGACATAAAAAAAAAACATGCCATGTTGTAAAACCGGTTATCTTCAATTTTTAAAGAAAGAGAAGCTTTGGAAATACTTCGTGAATAATTACAAAAAAGCTTATTTGGTGTTGTAGATGCATATTTGCCAAAAACATTATGAAAAACCTTATAAAAAAATCGATTTTTTGTATTACGATCAGATAGCATTAAAGTCTGATAATTCAACAACCTTTCCCATTAAAACAATTTATGAATATGTAAAATGTAATATTAATAATAAAATTTCTTAAATAGGTATTTAGAAAATATAGGAAGATTCAATCAATGTAATCATATATTTCATAAAGCGAGAGAAACTGAGTAATATTAAGTGATATTCTGAGGAGATTTCATTAGTACATATGGCAATAAAATCTTGAATCTACTTCAATGAATAAAACTCCAAAAAGAAAGATAGTATTTCACCTGCTCTTTGAATAGCGTTCATGATTTCCATGTCCGAAAATATGATTAATTTTTAATGCAGAAAGATTTGTCAATAAATATAATTGAGAAGCACTAAATATTTTTGATTGCCCCTTTCAAGCCTTTAAAAACTTTTAAAGTTTTATTGCTTTAAATGAATCAGAAATGAATTATTTTATTAATCTTAACAAGGGTCTACTATGATTACTAAGTTAATAGGTTTTGTTTTCTGATCAAAATAAATATCATCGTATTTTGAAGTTTCCTGGCTGGCATTCTATAGGAGACTAGCTAGAATTTTATTTTTATAATAAGCAAAATTAAGTATTATATTTTGAGCTTTAAAAACGTCTTGTGAAAATAACTATTTGTCTATACGTTTTTATTACAAAGGTTATTCAAATGAAGATAATTATACTTTTGTTTACTACTTCATTTATTCTAAAGATAGAATTTCAAATATAATTTTCATTCCTAAAGATATTTTCCTTAGATTTCAATCTTTTTAAGGAATTAGATGCATCTCCCTACTGAAAAGTGTTTTGGGTGAATCTCTTTAGTTTAAAATTTGCATAATTTCCTCATATATACCATTTAATTTTTTTTATTGAATCAAAGTAAATGGTAATCACTCAGTGCACGATCGTGAGGGTAAATAGGATCTGTTGATTCCTCAAACCGAGTTTCCTGTAAAGTTTAAACAGTTTTTAAAGCCGTATTATTGTGGATCAAAATTACTATTTTGGATCGCATTATTCTTGTTTTATATTTAAAAACATAATGGAACTAAAAATATTTTTAATAAACAAGAATATGACTGTTTGTTTGTCAATGTGTGTTGTCCACCGTTTACTATAATCTTCAAGAATAGCTTCATTTTGGTTCCAAACTAGAGGTAAAACTATCTTGTATGCTGAAACAGTGGTTTATAGTTTTTATTCATGCTGTGATTTTAAATTACGCTTTTTCATAGATGCCTATTTACTTTCAGGTTGAACATGATAAACCCAAGTTTTATCACAAAGACTATTCTATAAGACGTGTCTACTTATATCCTTTTGCCTCTCTAATAGTTTTATTGCATATCGAGATGTTTTATTTTATTGAGTGTCAGATATCGTGAGACTCACAATAGCAAACCATATTAAATAATTGCGCTTTAAGAACAACCTAATTTTAAGATATACCATTATTAAACTTTAAAAAACATATGATTAATAGTGATAAGCTCATTTTCTTCAACAGCTCCGGTTAATTTCCAAAAATGTATAAGACGCTACAAATCTTTTCATTATTTGTATAAAGAAGCTTTCGGGTAAGTTCTTCCTCAGCAAACTAAAAGATAAAAAAGGTAATAAAGAGAGAGAAATTGAGATTGAAACTACTTTATTTCAAAGTATATATAAGATTATATAAGGTTAAATACAGAATGAATATGAATAAATATTATTATATAATGATAAAAATATGAATTCTATATACAGTTACGAGCGTCATTCTTAATCAGTCATCTCTGTCACCGTTTGCTTTTTTTTTTTTGGAATGGCGCCCTCCTATTGGTTGGCTACGGTCACGCCACCTTTGACCCCCCCCACTCGCCATTTAACTATTGTGTTGGAGCGGGTCGCTCCCTAAATAAATGCATATATTAGATAATAACCAAATGGAATCCTCTCTTTCTTTTTCCCAGTAAGAGACGCCTACGGAAGCCAACAGTACATAGACAGATAAAGCACATAGGCTATAGTTATTAACTAACATATGCAATTAATTAAGGCGCCAATTTATAATTGTAACAAATAGTATTTGAATAAAAACATTCAATCGGGTTAAACACGGACGTTGCCCGGGTCATTCGGCTAGTAAATATATAATAGAGAGAGAGTGAGATTATATATAATTTTAAAGATATATTTATGTAAATATAGGACATAAGAATTTAGGAATTTACATAATTTAAAATATTTGGAGAACAAACTATGAAAAGGTTGGTGAACTTGGTGAATAGAAAAATGGACAACTCCGGTTAAAGCAGGTCTAATCGTTCATTACGCCTGATTGGAGTGGTGAGAATCAATTGAACTGACGTTATTCCAAACTTTTAAAAACCATTTAAAAGAGATAGGGGCGATATAAAACAATTAGCATCATATATATTTGTCATTCAACTGTGAAATTGAGATGGTTTCATTTTCTCAGCGTGAATAAATCTAATTGATAACATATCACTTCTTGTATTTGGTGCCAAAATGCTTGAGGCAACGTAATTTTTTTAATAAATATTATTGCCGTTTCAAAATTGATATTTATACATATATATAGTATAAATTCGTGGATGTATATTCTTGATTTATCAATAAAATGGGTTGGCCAAATATCAGTAGCAGGCTAAATCAATGTTTAGTTGATTTCTGTTCCACTAGATGGCGTTCTGCCATCTAAAAAGCACATGTGCTCCTGGTCAGGATATGCCTTTTTTATTTTTAATATCAACACCTGACCTTTTTATTTTTCTATTTTTTTTCACATAGTATAAATCCATAGAAGCAATGGGCGCTTCTCCCGTCAAAATAAACGTCAAAATCTGACGCCATCTATTGACCGTCACCGCAACTAGCGGCCTCGGATCGGTGACAAAGCCACAACACCAACTTTGGCAAACTGATAAGCGTCCACCTAGAGACCATGGTTTCGGACTAATGGCCCTTGTCAGTCTAGGGCGGACTTTATTCCATGAGATCCACCCGTTAGTTGCGGCGACGGTCAATAGATGGCGTCAGATTTTGACGTTTATTTTGACGGGAAAAGCGCCCATTGCTTCTATGGATTAATTTCCTCCCGGCAAATTTTCCATCTATGTTCTAGCCATAGATTCGGCCCAGCCACATTGCCAGCAAAACACCTATTTGGTAGATTCCATGAGATCCACCCGGGATCTACCCGCGATTTACCAATTTTGTAGCAAAATTTAATAGAAATTCGTTGTTCGAATTTTCTATCCATTACAAATTAGAAGTTGTTATGCAAGGCGTTCTTTTTACAAGCTTACAATTTATCGACTGCGCGCGCAATCACGTGATGTGATATACCGCAGTGTAACTGAAGCTTTCTATTTTTTTTAATAGACTTTTAAAAAAAATTATCATTTCATTTTTTATTTGTTTTTAACCGGTCTCATTAATTATTGGACACTCCTTGTATTCTAACTAATTATTTATTATAAAAAAATAAAAAACAAACCTCACATGTTTGAACTAAATAACAAATTTTATAAATCTTAAAATTCTCATAACTATACTATATATAAATTCACAAAGAAATACCGATATTTCTAGATTATTCTTTTGATATTTTCATTTCAGTTCGCTATAAATTTCGGTATATGATTGATAAAAATAACAAATACTCCACGCACTTTAAGGATTAAATTTTTATATGTATCATCAATGGTATTCTATTCTTTTACTAATTTTTCAAATAAATACAGATTCGAACAGGCAATAATTAATTATAATTTTACACAAATAAATTTACAGGCAATGCGTTTCTTTTTTAAATCTCTACAGACCTTACTGCAATGATATGATTTAATGAATGAGCCAAGCCCTCTCATTCATTAAATCATATCATTGCAGTAAGGTCTGTAGAGATTTAAAAAAGAAACGCATTGCCTGTAAATTTATTTGTGTAAAATTTTAACGATAGAGGGCAATAAAATTTAATTTACTAATAATTAATTATATTTTAGAGAACGGAAATTTTGTTTTCTATCTTTTGCCTTTCAATAAAAAAATGATTAAAAATTTCATTTAAAAAATAGGATATATAAGTTTATACTAAATAAATAATTTGATAAATTTTTCCTTTGCTTCCAATAAAGAGAAAACATGAAATAATCAATATTTTATTCTATAAATTCATATTTCATTCTATATTAATCAATTTCAAAATAAATAAAAAACCGTGTGTATATCACTTATTGAATATTCAATCACTTGTAAAAGGAAAAACTAAAATTTTGAAAATATTCAAAATATAAAATATATAGTAATTATTATTACTATATATAAATTATCTCCTATATAGGTTTAAATCAAGAACTAGACTATTGGATGAATTAAGAAAAGATGGATATTTCTTGATTTAAGCTTAGAGATTCGTGATTTTCGCTTGAAAATTTGCATTTTAAATAAAAAATATATTCCTTTTGTAAAAAGCTAGTACACTGCGTGATATTGAAAATGGAACACCAAGAAATAGTGGCCAGAAAATTATGCAAATTTCAGGGTAGACGCGCCTAACCGAGTTATGCAAATGATGTAAAATGCGCAGCTCTCGTGCGCACATGGAGTAAGATATAAGGGAAGGAACTTGCAGAAAGGACAGTATTCGTGTCGTTATTTCTTCAAGGAAAATAATTGTAGAAATTTTGTTCTTGTGTCAAAAGACATGTGTAATAATAGAGAATGCCAGGTCATCGTAAACGGAGGCAATTCAAGCAGACAGACGCTTTTACGAGGGGCATGGTGATCGGACTGAAAAGGGCAGGTTGGTACATACGTCAAATCGCAGCTGATACACACCTTGGTGCGTCCACGGTGCACCGACTGTGGAGAAGATGGTTGGAACAAGGAAATGTGGCAATTTATAGGAATGTCGGTGCAACCAGAGTGACGTCAGCACGTGTGGATCGGCGTATCCTTCGACAAGCAGTGGCGGCCCCACAAGCCACTTGTACCGCCATCCTGCAACATGTGCAAGACACCCTAGATCATTCCATCTCGACCAGAACCATTTCCCGTCGATTGGTTGCTAATGGCTTGCACTCATGCCGTCCGCTAAGAAGACTGCCATTGACCCCACCGAATAGGCACCAACGTTTGGAATGGTGCCGGGCTAGATCGACGTGGATGACGGAATGGCACAGGGTCGTGTTCTCAGATGAGTCGCGTTTCTGCTTGTCCAGTAATAGTCGCCGTGTACGCGTGTGGCGTCGACGTGGAGAAAGGTCCAATCCGGCAGCAATTGTGGAACGCCCCACCGTGCGACAACGTGGAATCATGGTTTGGGGCGCAATCGCGTATGATTCCAGGTCACCTTTACTTCGTATTCAGGGCACTATGACGGCCCAACGATACGTTGATGATGTGCTGCGACCGGTGACACTCCCCTACCTTCAGGGGGTACCCAATGCCCTTTATCAGCAGGATAACGCCCGACCGCACACTGCTCGCATCAGCCAACAAGCTCTGCAAGATGTACAGATGCTTCCCTGGCCACCGTACTCTCCTGATCTCTCACCAATCGAGCACGTCTGGGACATCATTGGACGCCGTTTGCATGCCTTGCCACAGCCGCGTTCAGAAGACGAACTGTGGCAAATGGTTGAGAGGGAATGGAGAGCCATCCCTCAGGATGCCATCCGTACTCTGATTGACTCTCTACCTAGACGTGTTGCTGCGTGCATCGCCGTCCGCGGTGGTCCTACTTGCTACTAAGCCGACGCCGTTCTCGCTCTGTATTATGACTATCATTTTGAAATAAAGATCACTTATTGTTCGTCCCTGTCTCTCTCTATCTGCCGAGTTTCATCACTTTCTGGCCACTATTTCTTGGTGTTCCATTTTCAATGTCACGCAGTGTATAATTTTTAGACACATTGCTTTTTTTATAAAACCAAAATCAAATATAAGATATCGTTTTCACATTATGCTTTATATTTGTAAAATATGTTTTCACAATTATATATTAGTATTTTTTTTTCTTTTTTATCTGAAATTCCAGCTTTTTTAACGCGAAATATGTTCCTTCACAGGTTTAACTCAAGAAACATCGACTATTTTAGATGAAGAAAAGGTTGTTCCTCGATTTAAGTTTAGAAATGCATGATTTTCGCTTGAAAGTTTGCATTTCGAATTAAAAATATACTCTTTGTGAAAAAACGATCATAATTTAATATCTTCCACAAGATATTTCACCTTAAAAATACATATTTTTCTTTATATATACATATTTGATTATAATTGTATTCTCTAAAATGTTTTCATTTCTAAAATCCTAATATTCTATATACAGTTACGAGCGTCATCAATTATTTTTCATCTCTGTCACCGTTTGCTTTTTTTTTTGGAATGGCGCTCTCCTATTGGTTGGCTACGATCACGCAACCTTTGCCCCCCCCCCCCCCCCCCCCCCCCCATTATGCCCCCCCCCACTCGCTTTGTTGTTTTTGTAACTATTGTGTTGGAGCGGGTCGCTCCTTAAATAATCTATTGTTAACAATACCTCATTATAGGTCCACAAATATTGAAAGTATAGGTATGTAGCTTTTGTACTATTAAGGTGTATATATATATACATACTTTATGTATACATACATTATGCTGATGCAAACAAATAGATAATGCTAATAACAAACAATTATTTTTAAAATATCTTATCTAAATATATATCACTCGGGTAGATATGCACACGGGTCAATCCCGGGGCGAAGCCCGGGTCACCCGTCTAGTATTGATATATCGTAAAGATATAGGCTGACTGGCCGGAATTCAAATTTCTTAGTATTGAATATACTTCGGCCAGTATAAATAGTTTCATTATCTCTTATAAAAATATTTACTGACCGAAGTATCTTTGATTTGAAGAAATATTTATAGATAATGTTGAAATATATAAGTAATATATATTTACATTCGGTCTACGTACGTTTGTATATAAAATCTTATTTCCATTCCCAGTGTGTGTTCTATATCCCCATCTATTGTCGCAAATATAATTTGGGAGAAAGGGAATTTTTGCGACGTGTGGTGGAATAGCATTAAATAAATGGGAAAGATTTGGTAAAGTAAGTTATTTGGCAAAACTCGGGGAAAAATTGGAACTAAATCAGAAAAATATAAACTTTTTTGATGGACTTTTTCTTTTATTGAATGTTTTGATTTCCCTTACTCCAAGTAATTCCACCGTTGGTGTTCTACTATATATACACCTTTTTCAAAGCTTCTAAATATACCTTGCTGTTGTTGTGTCCAATGAAGAGCCTCAGATGTCCCCATGTGTGCATCTCTCTATCATAGCAGTCGCATTGTTCACTATCTTGGGTGTGTAAAGTTGCTGTTCTGGATCAATTTTCTGCAAGGCTGCGGCCATTGATGGCCATGAGAATATATGGGTAGGTGTTATTTCCACACCAGGACAGTTGTTGAATGTCCTGTGGGTTCTTGTGTCCCCCCTGGACACTTGGAATATTTGACCAAATTCCGGTCCAAGGTGACTAACATGTCAACGGTACCTATTTTCCAATAAAGAGCAAATATACCTTACCTTCAGCATATTGAATTTGATAGTATTTTAACATGTTAAAATTTTATACAGGATCGTATGATACTCTTATTGAGATAAGCAATTGAAATATTTTAAGAAAGCACATAGGTGACGAATATTTCTATATTTACCAAATATTTGGGTGCTTAAATTTCCCCAACGTTACGAACACTCTTTGACGTCTTAATGTATATTAGAAAGAGTGCCAGTATAAATAAAACACCCTTAACTGGGTTTATTATTAAATTATAAAACAAAATACAAAGTTTATATTATGTATAAAAGAAACATTCGTGCATTTAAATCCTTTCATTTTATATGTATAGATGGCGCGTTATTGCGTTGTATTAATAGAACAAAATATAATTAAAAAGGCGAAATATCTATGATCAATAACAGTTATAAAAGAAAAAATACTATTCTACAATTATAAAATTATATATAAAAATATTCCAAAATTCTTATTAATATTATATAATATGAGAAAATAAAGACATTTTCTATTTATCCAAAATAAATTGTTCTCAAATGATAAAATAAAGAAGAAATTTGTAAAGCATATTTAACAATTACGGTCCAAATATTGCTTCGATATATCAACAAACCTATCCCATTATTACATGTAAATATCTCAACGCTATCTAAAGAATTTTTATAATCTACTGTCATTGAGAGTATTTATAATAAGGTATTCGAGCCAATAACAAAAATAAAATTCACATTTTGTCAAAAAATACATCTATGTAGAAAATATATAAATGCTTTTTGAGAGAATATTTTGGAAGGTGAAACTACTAGGACATTGTTACATTGGATGTAACATTGGTATACATCATTGAATGTAAAACTATTCAGTTTTAGCATCTTAAATTCGACCTTTTAAGGGGGTTTAAGATAGATTTTCGAAATATTGCATTTCTCCCTATTTTTACTCAAGAAAGAAGCTCAAGCTTTTCAATGTTTAGAATATTATCAAAGATAAATATTAGAGCCAATTTTCAAAGAATAAATATACAATTGGAACTGAGGGCAGAATAATATGAACCGAGCAAGATCAGGTTATGACAATAGCTGAAATAAAAGGCTTTGAAAAACATAATAAACTAATACAGCTTCTTGGATTTCTTTCCATTAGGAGTACTGAGAATAAATCTAAGAAAAATACAAAGATATATCTACTACAGTGTAAATAGCTGATGTAGCTCCTATGGATTTATTTACATTAGGAATACTGGAATGAAATCTAAGAAAAATGAAATTAGATATACCATAGTGCATATATATAGCTCATATGGATATCTAAGAAAAATAAAAAGAGATCGACTACAGTGATATTTACTGAAAATGTTTCTTAAAGACTTAGAGAAATACCATTTTGATCACCGTGATAAAAAACTTTGATTCCAAGGAATAATCGAGGTTGTTATAGTGGCTAATCTTCATGATATCATATGGTGTACATAAATAAAATATTACAACTATTGTTATAACGCTTCAAATTTGTTATATTAAAGGTGAATAACTTATTCTATTAAATAATAATTTATATTATGTGGTAAAAAAACTATTACCAAGTTTTTTAGGTCAATATTTTAAAGATAATAAAAATCTGAATAAAAACATTCTGCCCATCAATTTCATCAATTCTTTCATTAATTTAAATAATTAAGATAGAAAGTCAGGAATTGATGGTGGTCAGATTTTAATCGATTTATTTAAAGTTTAAAATAAAGTGTGACGATGTCAAAGCTAATTACAACCAGCGTGAGGTCCGGTGTCTATTGTCAAGTTTCGTCTGATCGACCCGAGAGAAAGAAGGGTGGTGGTGTGGCCTAATTATGAGGTCCCTAATTACCCACGACATCACCCCTGAACTCCTCCCAGTCTCTTCTTTCTCCTCTTTACTCTAGTCCTTGTTGTAAATTTACCTCCAGTTTCTTCTTTCACTCATAGAACCTTGTATTCGTGGATGCTGGTTTACTTCTAGTCTCTCCTTTTACTTCTATACACGTTGTAGTCGTTGAAGCTTGTTTCTTTCTTTCACTTCTATACACGTTGTAGTCTCTCCTTTCACTTCTGTACACGTTGAAGCTAGTTTCTTTCTTTCACTTCTATACATGTTGTAGTCTCTCCTTTCACTTTTGTGCACGTTGAAGCTAGTTTCTTTCTTTCACTTCTATACATGTTGTGGTCTCTCCTTTCACTTTTGTGCACGTTGAAGCTAGTTTCTTTCTTTCACTTCTATACATGTTGTAGTCTCTCCTTTCACTTATGTACACGTTGTAGTCGTTGAAGCTAGTTTATCTCACTTCTATACATGTTGTAGTCTCTCCTTTCACTTCTGTGCACGTTGAAGCTAGTTTCTTTCTTTCACTTCTATACATGTTGTAGTCTCTCCTTCCACTTATGTACACGTTGTAGTCGTTGAAGCTAGTTTATCTCACTTCTATACATGTTGTAGTCTCTCCTTTCACTTTTGTGCACGTTGAAGCTAGTTTCTTTCTTTCACTTCTATACATGTTGTAGTCTCTCCTTTCACTTATGTACACGTTGTAGTCGCTGAAGCTAGTTTATTTCACTTTTATACATGTTGTAGTCTCTCCTTTCACTTTTGTGCACGTTGAAGCTAGTTTCTTTCTTTCACTTCTATGCATGTTGTAGTCTCTCCTTTCACTTATGTACACGTTGTAGTCGTTGAAGCTAGTTTATTTCACTTTTATACATGTTGTAGTATCTCCTTTCACTTTTGTGCACGTTGAAGCTAGTTTCTTTCTTTCACTTCTATACATGTTGTAGTCTCTCCTTTCACTTATGTACACGTTGTAGTCGTTGAAGCTAGTTTATCTCACTTCTATACATGTTGTAGTCTCTCCTTTCACTTTTGTGAACGTTGAAGCTAGTTTCTTTCTTTCACTTCTATACATGTTGTAGTCTCTCCTTCCACTTATGCACACGTGGTAGTCGTTGAAGCTAGTTTATTTCACTTCTATACATGTTGTAGTCTCTCCTTTCACTTTTGTGCACGTTGAAGCTAGTTTCTTTCTTTCTCTTCTATACATGTTGTAGTCTCTCCTTTCACTTATGCACACGTTGTAGTCGTTGAAGCTAGTTTATCTCACTTCTATACATGTTGTAGTCTCTCCTTTCACTTTTGTGCACGTTGAAGCTTGTTTCTTTCTTTCACTTCTATACATGTTGTAGTATCTCCTTCCACTTATGTACACGTTGTAGTCGTTGAAGCTAGTTTATCTCACTTCTATACATGTTGTAGTCTCTCCTTTCACTTTTGTGCACGTTGAAGCTAGTTTCTTTCTTTCTCTTCTATACATGTTGTAGTCTCTCCTTTCACTTATGCACACGTTGTAGTCGTTGAAGCTAGTTTATCTCACTTCTATACATGTTGTAGTCTCTCCTTTCACTTCTGTGCACGTTGAAGCTAGTTTCTTTCTTTCTCTTCTATACATGTTGTAGTCTCTCCTTTCACTTATGCACACGTTGTAGTCGTTGAAGCTAGTTTATCTCACTTCTATACATGTTGTAGTCTCTCCTTTCACTTCTGTGCACGTTGAAGCTTGTTTCTTTCTTTCACTTCTATACATGTTGTAGTATCTCCTTCCACTTATGTACACGTTGTAGTCGTTGAAGCTAGTTTATCTCACTTCTATACATGTTGTAGTCTCTCCTTTCACTTCTGTGCACGTTGAAGCTTGTTTCTTTCTTTCTCTTCTATACATGTTGTAGTCTCTCCTTTCACTTATGTACACGTTGTAGTCGTTGAAGCTAGTTTATTTCACTTCTATACATGTTGTAGTCTCTCCTTTCACTTCTGTGCACGTTGAAGCTTGTTTCTTTCTTTCACTTCTATACATGTTGTAGTCTCTCCTTCCACTTATGTACACGTTGTAGTCGTTGAAGCTAGTTTATCTCACTTCTATACATGTTGTAGTCTCTCCTTTCACTTTTGTGCACGTTGAAGCTAGTTTCTTTCTTTCTCTTCTATACATGTTGTAGTCTCTCCTTTCACTTATGCACACGTTGTAGTCGTTGAAGCTAGTTTATTTCACTTCTATACATGTTGTAGTCTCTCCTTTCACTTTTGTGCACGTTGAAGCTAGTTTATTTCTTTCTCTTCTATGCATGTTGTAGTCTCTCCTTCCACTTATGTACACGTTGTATTCGTCAATGCCAGTTTACTTCTAGTCTCTCTTTTCATTTCTGTACATGTTGTAATCGTTAATGCCACTTTACTTCTAGTCACTTCTTTCACTTCTGTACATGTTGTAGTCTCTACTGCAAGTTTCCTTTCAGTCTCTTCTTTCACTCATATACACCTTGTATTCGTTAATGCCACTTTACTTCTAGTCTCTCCTTTTACTTCTGTACATGTTGTAGTCGTTAATGCCACTTTACTTCTAGTCTCTCCTTTCACTTCTGTACATGTTGTAGTCGTTAATGCCAGTTTACTTCTAGTCTCTTCTTTCACTTCTGTACATGTTGTAATCGTTAATGCCAGTTTACTTCTAGTCTCTTCTTTCACTTCTGTACATGTTGTAATCGTTAATGCCCCTTTACTTCTAGTCTCTCCTTTCACTTCTGTACATGTTGTATTCGTTAATGCCAGTTTACTTCTAGTCTCTCCTTTCACTTCTGTACATGTTGTATTCGTTAATGCCAGTTTACTTCTAGTCTCTCCTTTCACTTCTGTACATGTTGTATTCGTTAATGCCAGTTTACTTCTAGTCTCTCCTTTCACTTCTGTACATGTTGTGGTCTCTACTGCCAGTTTACTTCTTTCGCTTCTATACATGTCGTAGTCGTTGATGCCAGTTTCCTTCTAGTTTGATTCTCTCACTTTTATACATGTTGTAGTCTCTACTGTTTCCTAGGAGTGGTTTTATGGTTAAGCTAAAAATATAGCGCTTTGTAAATAAATAAACACTTTCATACTGCTCTTATTTCATTGAAAATTAATTTCTTATTACACGCCGAGAAAGAAATGGCAGTATAAAAATATTTTTTTATTTATAAAAAAGCACGCACACTAATATAGTTTTCATTTTCATAAACATATGGCGCGATTATTTCACTTTATAGAATTATTTATGATATGTATTATTCACAACGATATTGTGTAAGTGTATAAATATACTTAAAGCTAGTTTTGTCTGAAAACCAATATGAGCGAAGAAATCGAGTGGAGCAACTGCAACATACTAAGTTGATGTTACTGTGATCCAGGTTCAAACCTAAACGAGAATCCATTTATAAAATAATAGCATTTATTCGAATATTTATGTAAATCATTTAAAATATATTGTCGCGCGCTGTCCCCTCCGGTTCTTCGCGACGACGCCGCTTCCTTCGTCGTGGATCACCTACCTAGGCTCCCGTTGCTCTACCTCTGCAGCTGTACCCTGCAGACCGCCCAAATACCTTCTGAAAACCACGACTCACGTGGATTTACTTTCCTCTGGCAGTATCTCTAGGTCTTACCACTAGTGGAGGGACACGAGAGACTTACCAGAAGAGTAGCTACAGTGATGTTAGCGAGAGAGTCTTAACAGCAACCGGCATCAAGACTTCTAACACTCCTCCTTTTTATTTTCATCTTTAAATAACATTAAATATAACCCGAATAACAATTAACGGGTATTCACACTATTTTACATCCCAGGGACAATATCAACGGATATTTACAAACATTTGCCCCAGCTGTCTGCGATTCTCAGACTAGTTCCCGACTAGAAACAAGCGAAAGCGCTATCTATTGGCGCGGAGGTTGTAGGTGTTTTTCAGGCTCATATACGCGTCAATATAAATAATTTAAAATATTTTTTAAAATGATTATCTTACAAACCTATAGAAATTATAAAGTGTAAAAAAGGAGACAAAATAAATGTCTATAATAGTAAACATACAAGACATATTTTGAACTTCAAAATAAAGAAATTTAATGTATATTTTTCAAATGGAGATAGATAAATATTTATTTTGAAATTTCTATTTTAAATAACGAATATTTTTTATTCATATATAGGTTACATATATTCGGATTAAAAATGATGATTTTTTATAATTAATTTCATATCTTATTTTTCTAAAATCCTATCTTATTTAAACCATATTATGAAAAATTGACAAAAAAAGTGAGTATGAAAAAAATGAGTTTTTGAATTTTTTTCCTTTATCATTTCAATATAAACTGTTTTCAAAATTTTCATTAAATTCTCAAAGTACTGATTAATTTTAAAAAAACTTTTGAGTTGCTTTTTTAAGCATTGAGAATGTTTTTAGCCTATTTCTTGTTAGATTTCTTTGTTGTTTAGTTTTTATCTCTATATATAATAGTCTGAGACATCCGTCTTCCCGTCCAAAAGTCTGAATATCGTTGCCATCATGTGGTGTCGTCGTTGTGTCTCTCCAATCACCAACACGTAGGGCAAATAAGGTTTTATTTGCCTGCACAAGATAAGATACAAGACTGACTTAACGTACTGCTACTCTAAAACTAACACCGTTATTTATATATTCCAAAAGCATAATTAATAACTATGCAAATAGTGCGGTTACAAGAGATAAATATGCTAATACACAACACATAATAACATTCTAACTCATCCGCATAATTTCTACAATATTGGTTCTACACAAGAATAAGTATACAGATTAAATTTTGGGATTAAAATTAGGTAAATAATCTTCAAACTATAAATTCATATAAAAACGAATTCAAAGTTAAATCTAATGAGAAATAACATTTAAAGTCATTAAATCCAAGTAAAATGTGAACTTCAAAATGAAGTACATTTGGAATTATTCAAATTTTAAACAAAGAGAGACCTAGTTATAAAAAAAGAACTAACTCGAATGTGATTGCCTTCGTTTTCAGGTGGTGCTTTAAGTCACGTCCTGTCGTTCCTTGTTTCTTTTACGAATCTATTCTATATTTATATTAATTTAAAATATTTTATTTAAACAATAGAAAAATTATATGGAACATAATTTAATTTTTTAAAATAACTATTTTTTTACTATATATTCTTAGGTAACAATGCACTTTATAAAAACTCGAGCATTGCCCGTTTCACATTCGTCTAATATAAATATATATATATATATATACTAGAGGAAAACAGGACGCGAGTAAAAAGCGCTCAGCACTAGTCCATACTAGTTAGCTGGACTCCCCGGTTAGTTGGCGCTCTGCACTCCAGGAACCTGGGTTATAAATATCCCTCGTATACTAGAGGATCCAGGATTGTACCAATTTATTAAAAAATATTGTTGAGTTTTCTATGATATTATTTATTTATTAATTTAATTTCTGTGATTATGTATATATTGACCATTGACTGTTTTGTATATAATTGAGTTTTTAAAATAAAGTGTGTGTGTGAATAGTATTTTGGTCGTGCCTTTATCCTCTCTTTGGCTGAGGCGTTGGAATCACCATTGGGGTGTCGTTTGAGTAGTTAAAACTTATACAGTCCTCTAAAGAACGGCCTTTTTCTGTTAAGGACAAAGAAACCTTAACATTTGGTCCCTCGAGCCGGATTCTAGAAGAGAATAGGCAAATAACTTAAGAAAAGGCCAAAAAAGTTAAGTCTAAAGAAAAGGCCAAAGAATTTAAGTCTAAAGGCAGAAGAAGATAAAGCCAAAGAAATTAAAGCTTAAGAAGGTAAATTTTAAGAATATTAAGATTAAACAAAGTAGATTGGCGAAATTTAGCGAAGATATGTAAACTAGCCTTAATTTAAATTTGTTAATTGAGAAATTCAAGATGGATAAAAATAAGAAATTAAGAACGCTGTTGCGATCATCGAGACTGAATTTGATAAAGAATATCCTTCTCGGTACTCTATCTTGGTCGTGTTCAAATTGCTGGAGATTAATGAAAGCCAGCTAAGGAATGCGAATTCCCAAATTAGGGAGTTAATGCTGGACGATGAGAACACCACTATGCAGGAATTGGAGAAAGAACAGGATTTGGTCGAGCAGTATGAAAGAAACTTTCTGCTAATAGAGAAGAAAGTAGCCGAATATCTCAATCCCAAGGGAAATGACCAACCAGGCCAAGGGGATGTGGCTTCAATTAGGAGTAGCCCAGAGAATCCAAGCCTGTCTGAAGCCTGTGGATAAATTCCATTATTTGATACAGGCTATGAAAGTTGGAACAAGAGCAGAAGGACTAGTCAAGAGCTACCCTTTGACGGAGGCTAACTACCCCTAAGTGATAGAGGCGCTCAAGGATCGCTTCGGCGACAAGGTGATCTTGGCCGAGGTTTATGTGCGACAATTGTTGAAACTGGTCATCAATAACGTAAGAAAGCAGAATATATCCTTGGAAAGTTTATATGACCAGGTTGAGTCACACATAAGGTCTTTGGATTCCCTGGGTGTGAATGTGCACCAGAACTCTTCCTTTTTGTATCCACTCGTGGAGTCCAGTTTGCCAGAGGAGTTGATTAGAATCTGGCAGAGGAGTGAAATGGCTGGCTATGATAAAGATGAAAAGGAATTAATCCCATCGGTGGACCAGAGACTAACATCTCTGCTGGCTTTTGTGCGAAGAGAAGTTAAGGGTGAACAAAGAATTGCCTACATTAAGGATGGATTTGGGGATTCATCACGTAAAAGAGACACCGGGCATTATGTAACGGGGTCGCATATGGCAAAAATAAGAGAAAATGCCGTAAAGAGGGTTCCCTGGTGTATAATCTGCCAGGGGAACCATTGGATACAATCTTGCCCAAGATGGCGTTCAATGCCGGTCCCAGCGAGGGTAAAGGCATTAAGAGGGGTACACGCATGTTTTAAATGCTTACGCGTGGGACATATAGGAAAAACATGCAGGAGAACTATAAGATGTGCACAATGTCAGGGCGGCCATAACAGATTCCTGCATCGAACGAATACAGTGTCTCAGGAAAATCGGAATCAAAATAAACTGAAGATGACTAGCCCCAAGGATCCGCTGGCATCGATTGATAAACAAGAGGTAGAATATACCGGAATGCATGCACGGACGACCATTCCTAGGGCACTTTTGGCAACCGCTTTGATTCGGATTGTAAATCCCTATGGAAACGGGGTAGTGGTACGAGCATTGCTGGATCAGGGATCTCAGTCATCATTTGTACAGAGAGATCTTTTACAGCATTTGAGTGTTCCAACATGCGGAGTAAATGCCCAGGTTTATGGAATGAATAATACTAAGGGAGAACTTGTTAAAGAACTAGCTTCGTTTACGTTGGAATCTTTGACAGAACCAGGATGGACCTTACCGATGAAGGCATTAGTGGTAGGCAGAATGACAGGGTTATTGCCGACTAAAGACCTATGTCTGGCTATGCCGTCCAGTTGGAAGGTCCTACCTCTAGCCGATCCCCAATTTGGGAAAAGTGGAAAGGTGGAGGTCATCCTGGGTGCGGATGTCTATGGAAGATTACTACTCCCCGACCTTAGGCTTTGTGACAGAACCCATCTATGCGCCCAGAACACCAGGTTGGGATGGGTGATTTCAGGGGAATTGCCGAAAGGAGATGGGGCGAGTGGTGGAGGTCCATCGGGGCAGAGATGGATTGGTACGAATGGTATCAATCCGCACCAGGACCCGCATACTCAAAAGACCCCTGATTAAGCTGGCGTTGCTACCTGTTCCCCCCAGTTTGTCTTGATGGTTCCCATCAACTCGGGGAGAATGTTGAGTTTTCTATGATATTATTTATTTATTAATTTATTTTCTGTGATTATGTATATATTGACCATTGACTGTTTTGTATATAATTGAGGTTTTTAAATAAAGTGTGTGTGTGAATAGTATTTTGGTCGTGCCTTTATCCTCTCTTTGGCTGAGGCGTTGGAATCACCATTGTGGTGTCATTTGGGTAGTTAAAACTTATACAGCCCTCTAAAGAACGGCCCTTTTCTGTTAAGGACAAAGAAACCTTAACAAATATAGATTTAAAAGTTTTGACTAAGTATTCTAAGAATAATTGAAAATGTTCAAACACGAAGTATCAATCAAGATAATTGCAAAATGTTCATTTATTTCAACCACCATTTTATGAGAAAATTATTCTTAACCGGATCTTTAATACGCAATGAAGGTATTAGAGTATTGAAGAAGTATTCAAAAGTTAAAAGTAAAATATTGTTTGAAGATCTTTTACCATTTTATGCTATATAATTATATGTGAAAATAGTACAAAAGTAAATTTGTACTTAGAACAGATAGATAAATAAAAAAGGCATTTCCTGATCATGCAACTGTAAGTTGCTGATGGCTTGCGCCATCTATCGGAATAAATATCAACTACAGAATTTTTACAGAATTGGCTTTTCTTGAATAATCAAGAAACCGTATTTGGTCAATTCTGGAATAATTAAAAATCAACAATTAGTGGATATTTATTCCGATAGATGGCGCATGCCATCAGCAACTTTTAGTTGCACGATTAAGAAGTACATTTTTTCATAATTATAAGTAAATATACAAAACCCCGAAGTTCTTGGAACGAAGAGCGCCAACCATCCGGGCTGGCCAACAATTCAGTCAAAGGTTCTAGGATCAACTAATGCAGGTCACCGAATAAAACAAGCACACCAATAAATATTGTAGTAAGTCTGTAATGTTAGTCATTTGTGCAGGATTATAAGGTGGACCAGAACAAGTCGTGAGCTGTTTGCATTCTCTTTCTCAGAAAAGTTAATCAGTTGAAATATAAAACTATATTAATAGCTTGCTGTGTGTCTGGATGTTAAATAATTTGGAATATAACAATGTGATAAAAAGAGGACCCACGGAAAGGAATTCTATATATTGACACAGGTGAGGTATATTCTATATTATAGGAATCAAAGTTATTGACAATTTCAACAATCTGATAAATCATGCATCTGAATCAGTAAAAGAGATAAAGAGTTCTTGAAAAATAATTTTCAATGGATAATCTTAAATGGCCAATGCTGAAATGTCATGTAAGAAAGATAGCTATGTCGTTTGTTGTTTGACTGCAAGGAAGATTTTGTGAAATCATTTCGTTAGAGATATTGAGATTGACACTGATTTATTACAATGTCCATATAAGATTATATACGGTTAAATACAGAATAAATATAAATATGAATAAATAAGATTATATAATGATAGATATATAGATAAATATATAAAAATATATATAAATAATTGATAAATATACATATATACAAGGTATTCATTGGTGGCGCCTACCGCGGGAGAGACTCCGCCACCGGTGGACTGCGAGAGTTCTTTCCCACAGAGTGGGCAGGTCGATAAGATGGCTGGTGTTACCTACCTCAAGACCAAGATGGTACTTGTAGATGATAGCCTTCGCCACACTGGTTAGCTTCATTGCCTCGGGATGGAGGCCGACGCCGAACAGCCAGGCCTGCAGATCCAGGGGCTCTTCGCAGGAGGCGAATACCTCCCGGAGCAGGGGTCGCACGGCTCGGCAACTCAAATATCTGTGGGTCAGCGACCCGTCGCTGGACCCACATGCGGCACAGTTGGCACGCCTCGAGGCAGGATGGTCAGGATGGGGTAGGGCGTGGAGGGCCAGCCGTAGGGCGACATCTGCGTCGTGCCCCGAGAAGCAGGTCGGCCCAGGGAATGGAGCGGGGCACATCCAAGGTGGGGGTCCACCGGGCAGCCAGCTCTGCAGTAGGATGGGCCTGGAGCCGTGCTGAGTCCATTGCCCGGCGCGCCCTCTGGCTGGTAAGGCGGGTGATGGGGGTCGCCGTCCCCGCAGGACAATGGTCTCCGCCTCGTACTCCGCATGATTCGTTAGAGAGATAAGAGCAAGTTTTCAGCAAAATCAGTTTTTAAAACCCAGTGCTAAAAAGATAGTTTTAGAAAAACAATTTTGAGATTTTATATCCATTTATTCAGTGCTGAAAATCCGGTTTGGAAATTTATTGCTGAAAGGCCAGTTTTGAAAAAGCTGTTGATGATAAGCAAATCCTATTTATTCATTGATGAGAAACCAGTTCAGGAAACCTAATGCTGATAAGCAGTACTAAAAAGGCAATTTCATAAAACAAAGTACATAATACGCAAAGTTCATAATACAGTTTATGAAAAGTCAAATATTACACCCTAGTTTTATAAAGCAATTACTTTGAAGCCAGTTTCTCTCGGAAAGCCAAGAAGCTAGTTCAATAAAGAATGTGCTGACAAGGTAGTGTTATAAATTCCAGTATTCGCTAGAAAGCCAAACATAAAAAAGTGAACTATTTCAATTAATAAAGTTTATTCGGGAATCGAAGAGGGAATTCGGGCGGAGACTTGACAAATGAAATCCCGCCGGATGAAAAATTGCCCTGAGGTAAAGGACAATTTTTCAGCGGGTTCAATTTTAAAACAAAATCTGTTCTATTTGGATTGGCCCATCGTCCATCTTAATAAATAATGTCCGCTTTACGTGAGTTGGCCAATCAGCTGGGATCAATACCCAGATTTATTCACATTCAACCTGGAGAGAACTGTGTTTTATTCCATTACCTTTTACACACAAAGGCGATATCCAGACTAGGGATAATCGCGTCGATTAATATTTCTAAAGAGAAACAGTTTAAAAAATACGAAACTAATATAGACGCGTATGATTCTTTTAAAAATTAAACAATTTCTACTGCCATTACTGCAATGGAAAAATTAATGGGAGGACCCCTGGCTTATCAGTGGTGACCCTCCCAGCGGTTTCGCCAGTTTAAGAAGCAGTTATAAACATATTATACAAAAATAAATAAATAAATAAAGAGAAACAATATGATATATTAGGAACTTGATCCTTCCACATTAGAAAGAAAATCATTAATAAATTTTAAAAAATGGAAAGAGTGAAGACACGTTTAGGATTCTAAAATAATTATTAGGTTTCTCTTAAGCAACAATAGAGAACTTCACTAAATTGCTTAATTAGAAAATAATATAATATTTACAATATAATGTGACTCTTCACTAATAAGGTCTATAAAAATATATTTAAAAAAAAAACCCAAAATATATTCAGATTTAAAATCATAAATAATCTATTTATTTGGATTTGGTCTTATTATCTTGTGTTTCTAATCTATAATCCAAATTGTTTCAGTCTCAGGTATAGATATCTACAACATATTCCTGACTGTATAACAGTATTTTTCTATTATTCAAGAGAATTATTATTTTTTCTTTCTGAGCGTATCGCAATTCAGAAGATTCAACATAAAAACGGCACATTTTGACTATCAGGAAGTTCGTCTTTTTCAAAATAACTTCTATTTCCACTGAATAAACATATATGTGAATTTCTAATCAATACCCTTAATAAACAAATATTAAAGATCCGCTTAAACACAAGTTGTATGTGTGAAATCGTGTTTGTGGCAACTATTGTGGCAATATACTAAACATCATTTTAAAAAAATACAAATTGTTAAAATTATCATAAAATTCAAGATGTTTCGACGACTAGATATTTAGACTTTAAGTGTATTTCAGTACTCTCAAGTTTGTCAGAAAACTCTGCGAAGTTGGTTTAGCGGAATATACAAGAACTACCCCTTAATAACTAAAATACAGACGCTTCATTTAAAGAGTTTCAATACGACCTAGTATCGGTTAGATACCATAAAACTTTGGTGAGTTTTATATAAAATCACGACAACTCCGGAACATGCTGCCTTCTCCTATAGAACTATTGTCAAACAGTATTTACCTAAAATTATGTTCAAAGTAAGTAAAAAATAAACCTACCAAATAGGGCTGGTCTTCGCAGCGTTGATAACAAAATTCGTACTCGTTGAACTTTGGGTACAAATGAAGCCAATTGTTGTTTTCAAGATAACAAGCTAGCTCGGCCGCCCCCATTGTTGGATTTTAATCTTATTGATAATTTAAAAAGACATTTTAAAATATATAGTATTTAAGAAAAGCTTTACTCTCATAGAAAAATTGCATTAGAATATTAATGAGAGGTAAAAAGAGTTTTTGTAAATCACTTTCTTTATGAAAAAATTCAATTGCAAAAGCTCTTTCAACTTTTATATAAGATGAAGATCTCTAAAGAAATATCCATTATATATGTAAGCCTATTGTCATAGGATCTTTGCAATAATGGGAAAATGAAAGGAATAAATTACTTTTATTTATGTTTAACCAATGAAAAAATTTAAAACCTTTCATTTAACTTGCTTTTATCTCTGAATACAATTCTTCTAATCAAATTTTAAATTCTTTTATTTCACCTCAAAGCCTGATAATTTGCAAACTCCAATTCCAATGACAATACAGATGTAAATAGCTTTCGTGTATAAAAAAGATTAATATCAGAGCACACTCAGAACACAGGACACACTTAAACCTTAGGAATCCAACTGCTAATTTCAGTCCAGTTATACGTACTAACGTCACCGAATGGTTCTCGAAGTACCGGCCTTAATATAACTCATCAATATCATTAGGAACATAAAACACAGATTCGTACAATAATCTCTCTCCTAATATTTTATTGATATACTTCTATATTTTTATAATCATAAATATAGAGGCTGCATGGCCGGCATTCATAGTTCTTCAAATTAAATCTTTTGTATTATCTCGACGTTTCGACAAAAATATTTTGTCCTCGTCAGGAGCGAACAAAATTAAAACATTTGGCAAAGCGTTAAAAATTATTTTTATTATGTAATATGTGTTATGAATTTTAATATTATTTTAAAGAATAATTTTTAACGCTTTGCAAAATGTTTTAATTTTTGTTCGCTCCTGACGAGGACAAAATGTGTTTGACGAAACGTCGAAACGATAAAAAAGATTTACTGGCCGAAATGTCTTTAATTTAAAGAACCATAATTTTTAGCGAAATTGAATTATGTCTTTTTTACATATCTCTCTATAAATATATTATAATATTATGTTTAAACAAGAATTATACAAATTATGCATCAATATGTATATATATATATATATATTTCCTTATATACAGCTATCTCTGTAGTCTACTTTCAGGAGGACAAACATTCCCGAAGGCTATTGAAAAAAAGGTAAGTAAATAAATGATGCGCCTTCCCTTTTTCATATTTTATCATTTTAACGTTACATTTCGTTAGTTATCATACAAAGATGTATTGACAAAATATCTTCAATAAAGATATATATGCAATGTTGGTCCCGCAGTGTTTGCGTTGCCCGGAGTCATAACCAAGGAGAGGTCAGTCAATCAATATACACTTGGCCCGCTCCTTGACGAAGAAATAACATCCTCATATTCCCAACGTATTTATTTTCTATTTTCTTGGCTCTGCTGTTTGTATTGCACGCACGGGCTAGGTATAAGTATGGAGAATGTCAAATATTATTATGTTACTCTTTTAACAAATTTTTCACACAGAACATTTAAATCAAATAAATATTCAATTGTAGAAATATTCAATATCCGTAATGTTTTTTTGTATGTCATAACTTCAACATAAATAATAAAACTCAAATAATTTTTGATAAGAATTGTTTTTATTTAAACTATTGTGTTTTACATATTGTCACGGTAGTGATAACGAGTATAACAAAAGTTTAAGTAAAAATAATTTATTTATAAAATGCAAACTATTTCTAAAAACTTATTTACAAGTAATAATATACAAGAATGGTAAGGGGTGATGACTATGCAAATATTAATGATGATATACCACAGAATATTTAAAATAATTATTCAGTGACATTGCCCCCCTCCTAGATGAACAGCGTCCCGCTGTAATTATCACTTGAACAGATCAGCTTGGTCCTCAGGGTCATGGTAGGGTTTCATTCTCAGTACATGGACCAGGTCTCTTGTTTTGCGTCTCCTGGTTGGTTGGTCCACAGGTTCAACTTCAAAGGTCACGTCAGAGAGTTTCCGAGTAACCCTGTATGGCCCGAAGTACCTTTTCATCAGTTTTTCTGAGAGTCCCACCTTTCTTATCGGGATGAAAATCCATACCAGGTCACCGACGTTGTAATCCATTGATTCTCAAGCTGATTGTGCATCGGCCGATCGATGTAACATTCTTGCCATCAGCAACTTTCAGAGTCATTCCGCTATCCTTGAACATGGTCTTTTTTAATTGTCGTCTTAATCCATCAGAGATAACTGAAAAAGAAGAACCTGAATCGATCAGAGCAGTAAATGCAATGTCATCAATGATGATTTCGACATAATTTTGTTGTAATTTAGCGGCTGTCGACGATGGAGGGTTTTTCACACCCGCGGCTTCCCCCTCGAAAGAAGACGCGACGCTTAGTTTTTTTTTTAGATTGTAGCGGCGTGGGGATTGGCTTGTATGGCGGCCTGGGGAAATGGACTGGCGTCTTGGGGATCTTCCTCTGTTTGGATACGGCGATTGTCTGCGGTAGATTTGGCTTCTTATGGCTTGGTGGTTACCCATTTGAGGTTCTTGGGTGCTTGGTGCATGTCCTTCGGGTCTCTGCGTCCATTGTCGTCGTTCTCTACAATATCGCTTAACATGGCCTGGGCGGCCGCAATTAAAACATATTGGGATGTTGTCATGCGTCCTCCATACATCCGTTCTTCGTTGTGGTGGCGTCTGGTTATATATGGGTGTTTGGGTAGGGTACTGACGTCGTGGAACCTGGCTGAATGTACGTGTTTGGTTGGGGTACGACTGTCGTGGCGGAGGCCTTTGAATAGGCTTCGAAATTGAAGCTACGTTTTTTTCAATCTCTTCTCGGATAATTTCTTTCAGAGAAGATGGTTCAGGGGTAGTTGACTCGTGATTTAGTGCGCGATGAACTTCTTCACGCACGATGCGTCGGATTAAGTCTTCCATTGATTCAGAGTCTGCTGAATCGATGGCGGCAACATTCGGTAGTCTGTCGAATACTACACGTTTATTTACACGTTTTTTATTTGAAGCCTCAATTTTACGGCACCATTTATGAACTCATCGATAGTTGCGATGTCTAAAATGATTATTGACTGATATATCTCCTCCGATATCCCTTTCGTCAAGTGTGCGACTATTTCATTTTCCATCATAGCCGGATACACTTCTCTGCACAGATGGAGAACATCTTGAATGTAGGAATCACTGGTCTCCTCCTTCCCCTGAGCTCGAGTTTTGAGGTTCTCTGCGAGCTGATCTTTTTGGGTGACATGATGTCCGAAATTCTGAGAAAACATTTTCACAAACATATCCAATGAATTAATTTTCTCTTCAACATTTTCGTACCATCTGTGCGCTGTTCCTTCGAGGAAAAAATAAACATTTGCGAGGCACATTGAATCATCCCAGCAGTTGTAGCGAGCGACGCGATGGAATTCTTTCAACCATTTTTTCTGGATTCTGGTTGCGTTCTCCAGTAAAAATAGAAGGGTTTCTAAAAGGTAGAAAGTGGTACTGACCCATTTTTGTCTGTGTCTCTTGCTTGACCATAGCGATGTTTTCTTCAGGTTCTAGTCCTTGTAGTCTTCTGCTTCTTCTAACGGCTTGGGCGTCGAGGGAATATTCCAGCTTCTCCACCAGTTGTCACGGTAGTGATAACGAGTATAACAAAAGTTTAAGTAAAAATAATTTATTTATAAAATGCAAACTATTTTTAAAAACTTATTTACAAGTAATAATATACAAGAATGGTAAGGGGTGATGACTATGCAAATATTAATGATGATATACCACAGAATATTTAAAATAATTATTCAGTGACAATATTATATATTAAATATATTTGATAATTTACAAAATGATGAGTTTAGAAGTGATTACGAATACACATTTTAATCATCTTTACACAAAACTTTCAAATTTATATTTAAATATACCAAGGTACTAGATTAGGAAAATTGATGTAAAAAGCCAACTTTTGTTCAATGGTTTAGGGTAGGGTTCGGTAACCTTTTGAGTCGGAAGAGTAAAAAATTACAAAATAAATAGTATTCGTAGAAATAAAGTTTTTATACAAGCAGTTTCGCATCCAAAGACCGCATGTGGCTCGCGAGTCGCAGGTTGCCGACACCTAAGTTAGAACAATAACTCTCCTCTGTACACGGGGAGGAATTCTACTGGAAAAGTTATTATATCGGTCGATTCTGCCAAAGAAATAGATATGGTTACATGAAACTGATCTGTCTTAAGATGTAGGCGAGGCCCTATAATGGCACTAGTATTATTCATGGTTAATTCCATCATCTTACTGTAGAAATAACGGCGACGGACAAGTTTATCCCGGCGATATCTACGTACCTTATCACTACCTCAAGCATAAGACTCAGACATCTCAGTTTGAGCTAACATCAATTCCACAATCAGATAGTCCTGAAACATAGGTTTGTGGAACTTGTTGTGAGGACCGTAACTCATATATTGTTACCGTCCACATCTGACACCATGTTTAAGCAAAGCAAGGCTTGACAGCCCATATCACGTTGAATAGCTTAGACGTTTGATATATCGCTTTAGAAGAATAACAACCTCGCCTGGTTTCAGACAATGCTTGATCCTACATAGAACTGTGTTAACACATTCATGAACAAAACTTAAGGAAGTAGAAAGCTTTTTGAGTTGACGGCCGTCTGTTTTATTTTTAGGGGACAGAGGCAATTTTGTTCACACTTGGTTATCTCGTATGTTTTGAATAAAGGTCACTGTGTATCAAATAACTTTCAGAGTTATCGTCTGAATCCCGATATATCTGCTAAAGGTACATCTTCCTTAAGTTTTGTCCATGAGTGTACATCGTATTTTAACCTTGCCTGACTCTCTAACATTAACATTTGTAATATCTCAAAAGATTTAGATATACCAAAGATCAGTGGTCACTTATATCATAAACTATCAATGCATAGTTCATGCAATGGATGCAGATGACAGAATACTAAAAAAAGTAACCATTATTGGCTCCACAATGATATTGAATGTCTATATATTATATCCACAGAATATTATTTTGTTATTCAGAAAATTCTCTCTTTGCGCATCTTTTCTTCCATTATCTGCATATATATATATGTGATGTCTCTGTGGATGGGTTGTAGATGATCCACGATTTCCGCTTGATAATTTCAGCGATTATTCCAGACCTCAAAGAGTAAGAAATTCAAATATTCAGGTTTCTATATCACACACACAGAAAACTCCTTATATTTACAATAAAAACCTGCAACATACAAGAAAAATATCAATTATCTCTTGAAATTTTGTAATCTGTTTTAAATAGCATCGTGCATATATTTATTTTCATTATATCATCTATAATAAATATATAGTCTATGTGTGTGAGAGTGTGTGTGGATTTAGGTGGGTTATCAACGATTTAAATTCGGAAACTGTTGGGAGCTGAGATTAGATTTTTTAAGCTATTTGAATATATAAATCCCACATACAACACAGCATATATATATATGTTAAATTAAATTAATTTATTTTTTATTATATTTCCTACAACACAAACTACTCTGAAAGGTGACCACCAGATGTCGTGGCTTTCCCTGAATAAGTTCATTGTTGTTGTTTCCGTTGGCCGGCTCAAATCTTTCAGTAGATATGTAAATACGTATTTTTATTTATTTATACCGCCTTCAGGTCAGGTAGTACTTTCTCAAATTATGCATTCAATACTGCATTAGTACAATTGAATCAAATTGTAATTTATATTTGTTTTATTGTATTTTTCTAAGTTGACGACTGCATTACTATAATAGCAAAATAATCGTATATTAAAATAAAACCTGCAAATAACCTCTATCACATATCGGGAAATTTATCATACTATATATAAAATGCATATATTTATATTAATTATATTTTCTTTCAATATTTAACGGTCAAGGTATGCAAATATATATGGTTAAAATCGATAAGGCATAATAGTGGCTGATGTGTTAGAAGCGTAGAACGGGTTAATTTCTTGTATTTTGTGTAAATAAGATTGAGGTGCTTTAGTTACTATAAATTGATTTGTCATCTTTAAGGTATCTTCCCTCATTTTTATAAGTGACAATATTGTGGTTCGCCATATAGCATATTGTATGATTTTCTGTCGCTTAGTTCCATATTTACATACACAATACTGAATATGTATGTTATATTTATATATGATAGCTATATAAAACATTTATGTATAACTTTATCAGACATTAAAGATCACTCTACTCGTAGCTATACCTGTTTCGTAATGACGGCACTTAACTTTAGAAGAGTTTATTTCCCTTGAAAATTTTTAAAGCAAATTTAATGATATAATTTGGCTCAATAAAATTATAATCATTAAATTTAAACTTCAGAAACTTTAATAATCTCATAACTCACGCAAATGTGAAACATAAAAATATGTAATATATCACTCTAAATTTATATTTTTTTAGGGAAGAGGGAGGTTTCTAAGAACTGAGGCCAAAGTCAAACTTAAAAAAGAAATTAAGATATATTTTAAATAGCAATAAACATTTTAAAGTCTTTAAAAAGTTTGGCACATTAAGGAGGAACTATAAGTACTAGAAGATGGTTAACTCTGCAGCCCAACTGATCGTTTAATCACCGCTAAAGGCAGGTTTTGCGCTCTTTAAAAACTTTCAAACTTTTAACTGCACTTTCTATTAAGTACCAGCAAAAAGTCTCGCGCGTTCAGTTTTAAGAGGAAGAATAAATTATTCAGAGATGGAGGCTTTATTTCTATATCGTGATTGATACAAGGATGTCACCGAGAACAATTAATGGCCAAACGATGCGGTGATCCATCGTCTGCGCAATTTGTCGACCACTCGTTCATTTGGTTCTATTGAACACATTCCATCGAACCATTAGTTTCAGTAAACACGTTTGAAAAATAACCTACAATTACAAAATACCTTTATATTATACGTTTTCTAGCTCATTTGGGCCAGGAATCTTTTTTAATATAACAGATACAATGATTTATTAAAAAGAAACAATCTATGGTATAATGATCTAAATGCCACTATGTAATATTGTTGAAAAGGTTGCCTAATATTTCAGGTACGACTTGGTTATATTGGAAGAAACTCTTTGCCTTGTTGTAATAGCGAATTTTAATTGATAATATAGTCAGATATCATTGAATTATAGTGTAACACTATAAAATACAATATAATTTGTGAGATGGTTTAGAATGATTAAATCAGACGGGGAGAGTTGAATATAATAAGAATAGAAGAGGTCACTACCCTATCGCGATATTGATATTTCCGGCTTTAATATCAATATCCCCAAAAAGGTACATTTCGAAATTATGTTATTATGAATTATATCATCTCTTTCATTAATATTGGTAAAATAGTTTTTAAAAATTCGCTTCATTTTTGTAAATGGTACCTTTCAAGTTTGGAATTCCGAAAGAAAATTGATCTCGAATTTTTCAAAATATATCAATATTCCACTATTGCTCTTCATAAGAAATGAAATCATTAAAGCACAAATGTTTCTTTTAGACATAAAGCAAACTTCCACTCTCCTTACCGCGATGACAAATAGTGGGAATAAACTCTGTTCAAAACATAAAATGTTATTAAGAAAAAGGCATATCTTGATCGTTCAATCAAACATTAAAACTAAATAAAATGTTAGGTTTTCAATTTTAAAAATAGAATTTGTTTCAAAGATGGTTATCTTCGTCCGAATTGATAATTCTGCAAAACCTACTTTTAGGGTCTTTTGTAAAAGAATCAGAGGCTGGATCTCAGAAAGTATTGTTTAATTATCAATAATATTATATTAAGATGACAAGGAACAAAGAGAGTCAAAAAAGGCAAGCGTAGGGGCAGAGAACAAAGCCAAACTGAAACCTATATACAGGTACGGCCGGAGCGGCGCCAGGTCACGTGATGTCTGGGGGAAGTGGCCGTTGCTAAGCAACAGCCGACGTGCGAGTTATTCCTCCAACATCTTTAAAGTAAAACCTCTAGTTATTTAAGAGAACACCGTCAATATAGTCTTTAGTTCATATACATACATACAGCTTTATTTAAACCACCGGTTTCATACAGATTAACCAAAGGAAGGAAGCATAGATGGAGCTCCTATACTTCAGGCAGCACAGAACCCAAACACAGCCTCCAGGTCCGACGCATGTTCAGTGGCCACACCGTGCATAGGTTAGCGTATCACTGAAAACGCGAGAGTGGAATCGGCCGCGTTCTAGTCTTCGCTTCCCTCATCCAAATGGACCACGACATTCGGTGCATACACTTATCTCCTCCGAACGGTGACTGCGGCTTTATAGAATTTACATAAACCAAAGAGAAGACCTTGATCAAACAACATTGTATTCATCCAGTTATGTCTTCAGTTTATAAAAGAATATATTGAAATTTTTATTATTCTCTACATACACTGCGTGACATTGAAAATGGAACACCAAGAAATAGTGGCCAGAAAATTATACAAATTTCAGGGTAGACGCGCCTAACCGAGTTATGCAAATGATGTAAAATGCGCAGCTCTCGTGCGCACATGGAGTAAGATATAAGGGAAGGAACTTGCAGAAAGGACAGTATTCGTGTCGTTATTTCTTCAAGGAAAATCATTGTAGAAATTTTGTTCTTGTGTCAAAAGACACGTGTAATAACAGAGAATGCCAGGTCATCGTAAACGGAGGCAGTTCAAGCAGACAGACGCTTTTACGAGGGGCATGGTGATCGGACTGAAAAGGGCAGGTTGGTCCATACGTCAAATCGCAGCTGATACACACCTTGGTGCGTCCACGGTGCACCGACTGTGGAGAAGATGGTTGGAACAAGGAAATGTGGCAATTTATAGGAATGTCAGTGCAACCAGAGTGACGTCAGCACGTGTGGATCGGCGTATCCTTCGACAAGAAGTGGCGGCCCCAAAAGCCACTTGTACCGCCATCCTGCAACATGTGCAAGACACCCTAGATCATTCCATCTCGACCAGAACCATTTCCCGTCGATTGGTTGCTAATGGCTTGCACTCATGCCGTCCGCTAAGAAGACTGCCATTGACCCCACCGAATAGGCGCCAACGTTTGGAATGGTGCCGGGCTAGATCGACGTGGATGACGGAATGGCACAGATTCGTGTTCTCAGATGAGTCGCGTTTCTGCTTGTCCAGTGATAGTCGCCGTGTACGCGTGTGGCGTCGACGTGGAGAAAGGTCCAATCGGCAGCAATTGTGGAACGCCCCACCGTGCGACAACGTGGAATCATGGTTTGGGGCGCAATCGCGTATGATTCCAGGTCACCTTTACTTCGTATTCAGGGCACTATGACGGTCCAACGATACGTTGATGATGTGCTGCGACCGGTGACACTCCCCTACCTTCAGGGGGTACCCAATGCCCTTTATCAGCAGGATAACGCCCGATCGCACACTGCTCGCATTAGCCAACAAGCTCTGCAAGATGTACAGATGCTTCCCTGGCCACCGTACTCTCCTGATATCTCACCAATCGAGCACGTCTGGGACATCATTGGACGCCGTTTGCATGCCTTGCCACAGCCGCGTTCAGAAGACGAACTGTGGCAAATGGTTGAGAGGGAATGAAGAGCCATCCCTCAGGACGCCATTCGTACTCTGATTGACTCTCTACCTAGACGTGTTGCTGCGTGCATCGCCGTCCGCGCTGGTCCTACTTGCTACTAAGCCGACGCCGTTCTCGCTCTGTATTATGACTATCATTTTGGAATAAAGATCACTTATTGTTCGTCCCTGTCTCTCTCTGTCTGCCGAGTTTCATCACTTTCTGGCCACTATTTCTTGGTGTTCCATTTTCAATGTCACGCAGTGTACATAATATATCAGAAATGGGCTAAAGAAATTCTATATAGAGGTAATATAATTGAGAGAAAGAAATTTTCAATGGTGTCAATATTATTTATTTTCACAAATTTATGTTTATGAATATCATCCACCGGCGGCGGTATTTCTATAATATCTTAAATACGATACATTAGCGCGCCTCCTGTTATAAGAATTCTAAACTATTATGGACGCGTATGATTCTTTTAAAAAATTAAACAATCTTCTACTGCCCTTACTGCAATGAAAAACTATTTAAAATTTTCATTGCAGTAAGGGCAGTAGAAAATTGTTTAATTTTTAAAAAGAATCATAGGGGTCTATACGAGTTTCGCATTCTAATAACTTAAATGTTCAGCGTTCCAAAACATATAATATAAAAAATATATAAGATCAAAGAACTTGCGCATAAAATTAAATCCAAAAGACAAAAAACCTCTCGCAATTAGTATCTTTTATTACAAATAACGGACGCTTTTTTTATTTTATTTTTTATTTTTATTTTTTTTTATTAGCTTTCGAACTATTAGTTCTTCAACGGGCGTTCTTACAAAACGAAATCAGATTATTATTAATATATAGAAGTAATCGAAAAAATATATACAAATATTCGCTCAAAGATATGCTAAAAGGTAAATTAGAGAATTAAAAGATAATCAGGGCGTCCGTTATTTGTAATAAAAGATACTAATTGCGAGAGGTTTTTTGTCTTTTGGAGTTAAAAAAATATATATACAAAATAAAAAGGAAGATGCCTATTCAACTGCTAAAGATAATTGGTTATCGTGATGGAAAACAAGAGGTGATATAAAATAAAGAGAATTCATAGAGAGAAGTATAGCACTATACTTTGTGTGTTTACTATAAATCATAAAGACATAAAACCGCTTATATTATATCATAAATTCAGTACGGGAAAATATATATATTATTTTCTTAATTTTTATAAATTATCTATAAAAAGCGTCTTATTTAAACCGTCAGTTTCACTCCCGTTATTATGAAGTATATAAAATTAAATGATTTAGAAAAAAGCATGTATGATTCTCAAAACTTCTATTGTCCTTAATGCGATGAAAAAAAAAATTATTGGGAGGGTTTGGCTCATCAGTGATGAACCCTCCCAGTGGTTTCGCTAATTCAATTTAACTGACCGCTTCTTAGAGCTTTAATACTTTATTGGGCGATTCTGCTTATATACGCTACACTGGAAGGTGTAATCTCAGAAATTATGGACATAAGCTTATAGAACAGTAGAATTACCTATAAATATTTGCATCGAGCAATGCTCTTCTGCAAACAATAAGGAAAAGGCGAGTTAAGCATGAATTAATACAAAGCAATAACGCGCCATCTATATATATATATAAAATGAAATAATTTAAAAGAGAACGAATGATTATTTTATACACAAACCAAACTTATACTGTCCTTACTGCGATAGAAAAATCCAATTGTCCAATACAGTTTCATAGCTCTTAGAAACGGTCTGGTAGATTAAATTGGTGAAACCTCTGGGAGGCTTCACCACTGATGAGCCAAGCACCTCAATAGAAATATTTTCATCGCAGTAAGGACAGTAGAAGTTTGTTTTGTCATTAATGCTATTAAATTATTCCATTTTCTATATAAAGTTGACGCGTTATTGCTGTTTATTATTATTCTAAAAATATAACTATATTAACTATAAATAAAAATATATAAATTTCCTACTGACCTCACTGCAATAATAAATTGATAAGAGAAAATAAAATATTCAAGAAAAAAAAATCTTTTCATTAAACAACTTGCAGCCCAAACGATACTATCATTTTTAAAATGGCGACTTTTATCCAGGGATGTATATATATATGTAGTAGCTATTTAACTCGAAAATATTTCAACTGGTAACCGGCCAAAATATTTGGAAATCAGCCTCTTTCCCATCCCATTCTTGGCCCCAACAACGATGGTGAATAGGCAAAAAGGAAGGGAAAATTCCTTTCACTATAGAAGTGTTTGCATTTCTAGATCACGTATGGAAAATATTCATCTTTAAAACAAATAATTCGCCGTTTTATATTTCAAAATATATTTAGATAAACTATAAATTATATTAATATTTGTGAAAATATATTTTTAGTCATTTTATATTCAAATATTCTATATATATATATATATACAGGGTGATCCAAAAGTCTTGCACAACTTTAAAAATAATAACTCCGAGAATATTTGCTCTAGAGCAATGCGGTAAACACCATTGTGTTTAGAAAGCAGTGGGATATTTTAGGGCAAATGATGAATAATTCGGATTTAATTTTAGTTCCAATTTTATTCGCTAGATGGCGCTCTACCAGAATCAGAGATTCAGCGGCCAAATCTATATTAATAAAATGGAAATTTCATAAGTGGACATCACTAAAAACTTTCGTTACAATGCATCAATTTCAACCAAATTTTCAACATTTATGTAAAACGAGATGGAGCAGGTTTTGCTTAACATCAAAATATATTTCCTAACATTAACATGCGTAACTTCGCTGTTATCGATTAAATACAAAAAAAAATCAACAGAGTTAATTTTATTTATATATAAATACAAAATTAAATTTCAACAGAGTTAATTTTTTTACATACTAGCTAATAATCTCAATCTAAAAAATATTCAAAACAAGCAATTTTAAGATAACACCATATGTAAAACAGTCGGCCAAGAAAACAACAACGATATTACATCTTTCTCACATATTCACACACAATCTTGATTAATAATTAAAACTAATCTTTAACATTGTTTATTATACTTCAACTTTTATTTCTACATTTGTTTTTAAATATCCAATTATTTTATCATGTTTCTAATTTCGCCTAACAAATATACAAATTTATAGTGACCAACATATGCAAATTTTATCTTTGTTTTTATTTAACTTGATATCGTAAACATAACATCCATTGTAAGCATTTTTCTGTTCACCTTCCGTGGTTTCTCTTTTCTCTGATAGTTTTTAGGTGTAGTATTTTTTTTTATTACTAGACTACAAACATTCCCTCGAGAAAAACCTGGGCGAAGCCGGGTACATCCGCTAGTGGTTTGATAAATTGAAAAATATAACTAATCGCCGAGTATTATTTTTAATACCTGGAAAGGACCTTTATAATATTGTCGCGGAGATAAATAAAGCAAGGGCAAGTTTGGGGATAATTAATTTATTATAAGGGGTTTTTATAGGGAGATGGATAAAGTAGAACTTACCCCAAGTTAAGGTTAATCCTAATGAGCGACCTCAGCTCCCCCCGCCGGCCAGATTCCACAGAACCCCTCACCCCCGGTGTCCAGCGATGATTGACAAACGTCCCATGGGGCCTCTCTTGATTGGAGCCGCTGGGCTTCTTGACATTATTCCCTCCTTAGAAAGAAAAAAAACAGCGACCCGCTGATTAGCTTGTCTCAGCTCTTGTTCTGGAAGGAAATCTATCACGGCTGGTGTTCCCTAGCAGAATAGAATGTTGTTCTTCAGGGTCCAGGTAGGGCTTCATCCGAATGACATGGACGATATCCTTGGCTTTCCGTGATCGGGGAGAGGGGTCCACGGGCTCTACTTCATACGTAACTTCTGAAAGCTTCTTGGTCACCTTATAGGGACCGAAGTATCTCTTCAGTAGCTTTTCTGATAGTCCTACTTTTCGGATGGGAGTAAAAACCCACACAAGATCATCCTTCTGGTAATAGACTGGAGTATGTTTCTGGTCGTATAGTCTACGGTCTTTCGCCTGTGATTGTAGAAGGCGTGATCGGGAGAGTTGACGCGCTTCCTCAGCTCTGGTCACAAGTTCTCCAACGTAGTCGTTAGAGATCTCATCTGGTAGGTAGGGTAGTACGGCATCGATGTAGGTCTCGGCCTCGCGGGCGTGGACAAGAAAGAACGGGGTGTAGCCGGTCGCCTCCTGTTTAGCAGTGTTGTAAGCAAAAGTTACATAGGGCAAAACTTGGTCCCAGTCCTTCTGCTCAACACCTGTGTACATGGACAGCATGTCTCCCAGAGTTTTGTTGAACCTTTCAGTCAGGCCGTTGGTCTGGGGATGGTAGGCCGTTGTAAATCTGTGCACAATTCCGCACAGAGCATTGATCTCTTTTATTACTTGAGAAATGAAATTTCTGCCGCGATCTGTTATCATTTCTCTAGGAGCTCCATGCTTCAAGATGACGTCTTCAACCAGGAACTTAGCTGTTTCGATTGCTCCTCCGTCTGGGATCGCTTTCGTTATGGCATACCTTGTCATATAATCGGTGCACACAATGATCCAACGGTTTCCATCTTTAGAAACTGGAAATCTTCCAAGGAGATCAACCCCGATTTTATAGAATGGCTTTTCTACGGGCGGTATGGATACAAGTTGTCCAGCCGGATGTCGAGGTAATTTCTTCCTTCGTTGACACTCCCGACAATGGCTTACATATTGGCGAACAGTTCTATAAAGGCCAGGCCAATAGAATCGTTTTTTGACTTTGTCATACGTCCGGGCGAAACCCAAATGCCCAGCTGTAGGAGCATCATGTAAATCTGCCATAACTTCCGATCTTAAGTGCTTAGGGATCATCATAAGCCAGGGTCTTCCAGTTGTGCTATAGTTTTTCTTGTATAAGATGCCGTCGATAATGCTGAATTCCTTTCTGGTGTAGCCCGAGTTTAAATTATCGATTATTTTAGCTAAATCCGGGTCTTTAGTCTGTTCTATATCGACGTTGGTTAGTGACATCACAGCACTTGGTTGATCGTTCTCAAGCGGGCTCCTTGACAGACAATCGGCATCCTTATGTTTGCGTCCGCTCTTGTAGATAACGGTCACGTCAAATTCTTGCAACTTCAGCGCCCATCTTGCCAAACGGCCAGAAGGATCTTTCTGCCCTACCAACCAACATAGAGAATGATGGTCAGTGACAACCGTGAATGGTCGACCAAACAAATATGGGCGGAATTTGCTAATAGACCAGACTACAGCAAGGCATTCTTTTTCCGTTGTAGAATAGTTATTTTCAGCCTTTGTCAAGCTTCTAGATGCATAAGCTATAGGCCGCTCCTTTCCACCTTGTATTTGTAGAAGAACAGCTCCAATACCATGTCCGCTTGCATCCGTGTGTAGATGGGTATCAGCGGATTCATCAAAGTGTCCTAAGACAGGCTCTGAAATTAGAGCTGTTTTAAGGACTTCAAACGCTTTCTCTTGAGCTGCATCCCAATAAAATTGTTTTTCAGTCTTCAGTAGGTCATGCAAAGATCTAGCCTTGCCGGCAAAGTTCTCAATAAATCTTCGGTAATAGGAACATAATCCAAGAAAGCTCTTCAGTTCAGAGATATTCCTTGGCCTCGGAAATTTAGAGACGGCTTCAACTTTATCTGGATCTGGATGAATTCCATTGGCGTCAACAAGGTGTCCCAAAATCTTTATCCTCCTTGATCCAAAAAGACACTTTTTGTGGTTCAAGCTTAGTCCAGCTTTCTGGATGCAGCTTAATACAAGTTGTAGACGACGTAGATGTTCCTCAAAGGTAGGTGCGTAAACTACGATGTCGTCCAGGTAGCAAAGGCACATGTTCCATTTAAGACTGCCCAGAACACTATCTATCATCCTTTCGAACGTTGCTGGAGCGTTGCAAAGACCGAAGGGCATTACTTGGAATTCATACAGCCCATCTGGAGTGATGAAAGCAGTTTTCTCCCTGTCTTTTTCGTCCACTTCAATCTGCCAATACCCGGACCGAAGATCCATCGTGGAGAAGTAACTAGAGCCGGCTAAACTGTCCAAGGCATCGTCAATGCGTGGCAGCGGGTAAACATCTTTTTTTGTTATCTTATTTAATCGACGGTAATCTACGCAGAATCTCCAGGTCCCGTCTTTCTTTCGAACTAGAATAACTGGAGATGACCAAGGACTTTCAGAGGGCTTCACGATGTGATTTTCAATCATCTTGTTCACTTCATCTTGAATTAGTCGTCGTTCACTTGGTGCTACTCTATAGGGCCGCTGTTTGATAGGAGACTGGTCGCCTGTGTTTATCTTGTGCTTCACAGTACTGGTGGGCTTAATAGGAGTACTCCCAAAGTCAAATATGCCAATAAACTCGTCAAGGCATGAAACAAGCTGTAACCTTTGAATTTCAGACAGCCCTGGATCTAGAGTAAGGTTTATCTTCTGTGACCATTCACGTGACTTTAGCTGCGTTTCTTGTAACTTATCGCTGGATTCAATAAGATTGCAGATATTCCCATTCTCATAACTTTCCATGGTGCACATATTCATTCCTGATGGAATCAGTTGCGGCCAAGACGCTCCATTCGCCACCCAAATGCTACCTCGGCCGTGTCGAAATGTAACCAATGAGTTTGGTATAAGAACTTCCTTTCTTAATAATAAGTCCTTAGAAGTTGAGACTAAAACATCTCTAACACCACATATTTCTTCGTTTATCACACTGATCTTCTTTATTGATTTAGGCGGGATGACAAAGTCGTCGGAAGCAAACAATCTCTGGTTTTCCTCCTCTCGAGATTCCAGGACGGAGGTTTCCCCGAGATGGAGTTCATTTCTGCCACAATCAATGACGGCTTCGGTGGCCTTGAAGAAGTCCCATCCAAATATGATGTCATGGCTGCATTCCACCATAACAACGAATTCAAATGAGATATTCAGACCATTAACTTCTATGTTCAGGACACATTTTCCTAGGGTCTCTATTAAATTTTTGTTTGCAGCTTTAAGAATGGGACCTGGTTCTTTGAAGAGAGGTGTCTTTAGTTCGCGTCGAAATTTGTCTGAAATAACAGAAAAGTCGGCTCCTGAATCCACCAATGCTTTAATTTTGCGTCCATTTATTTCGACCATAACAAAATTTTCTTTTAATTTAGCGGCGATATACCCTGGAGGATTTTCCTCAATGGCGACCTCACCCCCGTTAGAAGCCGCTCCACTTAAATTTTCACATTCTGAGGCATGGGAGAACGGCTGAAACGACGGGCTGGCGACTGGGATTGTCTTCGGGCTGGCGACCTTGCGCGGCTTGGATGTGGGGAAGAGCTCCGGTAGAAGTACGTCGAGGTTTGGGGCGTTACATAGTCGTCGTCGGCGTCATATCTCGGGGGTCGACTCGAAAATCCAACATTTCTTCCTTCTCCGCCATTCCTTGACCTGGCTTCAGCGAAGACCTGCCGTCGTTCCCTACAATAACGGACGACATGTCCGGGTCGTCCGCAGTGGAAGCAGATAGGTTTGTCGTCGTGGGTTCTCCAATGTTCCGTTTTCCTGGGTTGGGTTGGTCGGTCGATATTATAATAGGGCGTTCGTGGTTGTTGTTGTACCACGTTGACTTGTGGTCTGGTAGGTTGTAGAGCACGGCTGACCTCTTCCCTCACAGTCTGTTCCAGGGCGTTCACCTCTCGGAGAGGATTGATCACTTCAGGTGCTGAGAAAACCTTTTGTATCTCTTCTCTAACGATGCGGCGAATTAACGCGGCCAAGTCGTCTGAGTCGTCAACACACGAAATGGGCATTACGTTTGACAACCTGGCGAATTTCGTACGGCCGATCCTGCGCTGCTTGACGGTTGTCAGATGACGGCAAAACTTCAGGATCTCATCTACTGTCTGTATGTCTTTCGCCACCAATACCTGGTATGTGTCCTCCGAAATTCCCTTTATAATGTGAGCAACTCTCTCACCTTCTTCCATGCGAGGGTTCACCTGGTGGCAGAGACTAAGAATCTCCTGGATGTATGACTCGCTGGATTCCTCGGCCTTCTGTGCTCTTGACTTCAGAACTTCCTCGGCGCGTCGAGCAGAATCCTCTTGCAGTCCGAACACACCGCGGAATGCGTCTTCAAAGCTTCTCCACGAGTTGAGTGATTCTTCGTTATTATCAAACCACCTTCCAGCAGTTCCGTTCAAGTAAAATACGACGTTGGCAAGCTTCATGGTCTCGTCCCATCTGTTGTACTTCGACACTCTCTCGTACTCTTTCAACCACTGTCCAGGGTTTATATTTCCATCTCCAGAAAAGGTAGAAGGATCTCGTTGGCGCTGACAAGGGATGTAGGATCCGCTAACAGTAGGTCTGTGGTCGTCTTCCATTTCTATTAGTTGTGGCAAAGGTTGAAGAATTGGTTCACGTCCCTGTAGACGTCGACTTCTTCGAAGTTCCGTCACGCTACCCAGCGTCTCCGCCAAAATATGTCGCGGAGATAAATAAAGCAAGGGCAAGTTTGGGGATAATTAATTTATTATAAGGGGTTTTTATAGGGAGATGGATAAAGTAGAACTTACCCCAAGTTAAGGTTAATCCTAATGAGCGACCTCAGCTCCCCCCGCCGGCCAGATTCCACAGAACCCCTCACCCCCGGTGTCCAGCGATGATTGACAAACGTCCCATGGGGCCTCTCGTGATTGGAGCCGCTGGGCTTCTTGACAATATCAAATGATAAATTAATAAAACACCATATCGCCAAAGGTAGAAGAATTGGATGACGATTTTAAATGCAATCCGAGATATGTAAAATAGGTAAATGCAAATTAAAACAAGTAGCAAAAAATAAATATATTTCAGATGCGGTTTTGTGAATTTGATTGAATGTTTGAAAAACACTGCTGAAATCAATACACGATTTTTTGAAATGTTAATACAATGATGGCATTACTAATAAGATTTCTCCCTATAAAAAATGTATAGTTTCTTGACATATTGGAGACACTTGACTATTTAACTGGAAATTTGTCATGATCCAACAGGTGAAATAAAGAGGGGGGTGAAAAATCTATTTGTCGTAATTTATTCCAAATATCCTATGGGCTTGTCAAATGTTATCATTTCTTATTATACTGTGCAAAATTTTAAAAATGTGTCCCCTCATATAAAATAAAAGGATTTAAAAGCGCAAATGTTTCTTTTATACATATAACAAACTTCTACTGTTCTTACTGCGATGAAAAAAATATATATTGGGAGGGCTTGGCTCATCAGTGGTGAACCCTGCCAGAGGTTTCGCCAATTTAATCCACCAGACCGCTTCTCAGAGCTCTAATACTGTATTGGATCATTCTGCTTTTATATGCTACACTGAAGGATGGAATCTTAGAAATGGTTTTCAAGTAAACTATGGACATAAGCTAATAGGACAGTAGCATTACATTTAAATATTTGCTTCGAGCAATGGTCTTCAGCAAACTATAAAGACAAGGCCAATTAGGAATAATTTAACACAAAGCAATAACGCGCCATCTATACATATAAAATAAAAGGATTTAAAAGCGCGAATGTTTCTTTTATACATATAACAAACTTCTACTGTCCTTACTGCTATGAAAAAAATATATATTGGGAGGGCTTGGCTCATCAATGGTGAACCCTCCCAGCGGTTTCGCCAATTCAATCCACCAGACCGCTTCTCAGAGCTCTAATACTGTATTGGATCATTCTGCTTTTATATGCTACACTGAAGGATGGAATCTTAGAAATGGTTTTCAAGTAAACTATGGACAAAAGCTTATAGGACAGTAGCATTACATTTAATGCATACATCGCAGTAAGGACAGTAGAAGTTTGTTATATGTATAAAAGAAACATTCGCGCTTTTAAATCCTTTTATTTTATATGTATAGATGACGCGTTATTGCTTTGTGTCCCCTCAAATAAAAATAATTTTTAGATCAACCTTTTGTGTTGAATAACGTGGTAATAAAATCATTTTGTATTATATTTTTTGCGCAAAATTTCTCAACATCGGGGTGTACAGAGAATATTCTTTTTGCTATTTCTTTAATTTATGATGTGAGGACAGCATTTATTATCCCCATAATCCAACACAAAGAGTTGCAAAATATTGGTAGATAACATAATACATGGCAGCTTATATAACACATGTGGTAACTGTCTTCTCTCTTGTATTAGGTCACAATCCTTGCACAATGTGGCGTCCTTCATTCTCAAACACTGCCTGCAGACGATAGACCACAAATTGGACAGCATTAAATAACATATCTGTTGAAATGAAGCCGTCTGAAAGAAACCTTCAACATGACCAACGTGGAAGGCCGGCATCGATGTATCCCCATAACCAAAAATCGCAAAGCGTCAAGTCTAGTGATCTTGGAAACCACTGGTGTATAAAGTGGCGACTTATCACACGATCTTAACCGAACGTATCCTTCAGGAATTGTTCGGCACTGCGGAAGATATGAGGAGGTCCTTCATCTTGCATGAATGTTATTTCGATTATTGATATGGGATCCTGCAATATGGGAATAACCTTTTCTCTCGAAAGTTGAACATAACGTTCACCAGTTACAGAAACGGTTTTAAAGGTTTTACATTGGTTTCTTCGAAGTAATATGGTCCAATAATAAAATAAGAAGTGAACCCACACCAAACTGTAACTCTGGGCTGAGGAAGTGGCATTTCTCTAAATTTACTAGGGTTTACTGTTCCCCAAATTCGGATGTTTTGAGTGTTAACTTGTCCATTTAGAGCAATGTGAGCTTCATCGGTCCACAGAACATTCGTCGGTCAGTTTTCATCAATATCAATTTTCCGGAAACCCATGCAGCGAATTCTTGACGCTTCTCAAAATCGCTGACTTTTAGCTCGTGAAATCTTTGAATATGTACGGGTATTTTTTAAGAAAATTTCTTAGTGTTCTCCAAACTGTTCCATGCGAAAACCCCGTTTGTCGAGAAACTTGTCGAGCACTTACTTCTCCATACGTGGATAACGTTTCAATAGCTTCAATATTCAGAGAAATTGTAGCAACCACTGACTTGCATTTCGAAGGTCTTCCACTCCGAGGTTTTGCTTCCAGGGATCCAGTCTTCTCAACATTTTTTATCATTCGCCTTAGAGAGTAGCAACTCATGGGTCCTTTACCGCTCCGAATACCTTTAAAGGTACGAAACGCTCGTAAAGTTTCAATGGCAGATTATGAATTGCAATAAAATAAATTTCACCAAAAGTGCTTTATCCTGTAGTGACGGCATTCCAGAGAAAAATAAATTATCAGAGATAGATAAATATTTTTCAAATGAATTAAAATAAATATAATTGATACTGAGAGAGAGTTGAATTTATAAAAATAGAAATTTATTTTCTTCGAAATTTAAATCGCTGAGAGTATTCCAGCAAACAGCTTCTAAAATATAATTTTTTTTTTGCTACATGTTTTAATATGCATTTATCTATTTTATATATCTCGGATTGCATTTAAAAATCGTCATCCAATTCTTCTACCTTTAACGAAATTGCGTTTTATTAATTTATCATTTGATATTATTAGTGTTTTTTCCTAATCAGTTATATTTTTCAAATTATCAAACAATTTGGCCGCTGAATCTCTGATTCTGGTAGAGCGCCATCTAGCGAATTAAATTTTAACTAAAATTTAGAATTTTTCATTATTTGCCCTGAAAATCCCATTGCATCCTTAACACAATGGTTTTTACCGCATTGCTCTGGCACAAATATTCGCGGAGGTATTAATTTTTAAAGTTGTGCAAGACTTTTGGATCACCCTGTATACGTATAGGGATGTAGCAGTAAACAACAAAACATCGAGGGATTAAATGAACATTTTAGAAGAAATTCTCAAACTCCAGGATATGAAATATTCAAAGGACAGTGTGGTGTTTTGCATAACAATAGTTATGTTTAGATGGATTGTCGTGATATGCAAATAAGGTTTTGCATAGTGTTTGTTTGTGTTACTATGTTAATTATTTCTATGTATATATATCATTAATTTGTAAATAGTTCGTTCAGTCATATTAGCGTTGATAAGGAATAAAGGTTTCATCTTCGCTTAATGGATCTCGGTGTCCAGGAGTAGTTGTATGAACATAGAGACACAACAGTGGCGACGAGTAAAGAACGTTATACACAAGTGAATGAAAGTGAGCGAACAATGATGAACATTGAACAATTCAACCCAAACAATGGAAATGAAATCTCAAGTTATTTAGAGCGCTTCGAATCCTATTGCATAGCGAATGATATAGTAAAGGTTGATAAGAAGAAGGCAACATTTTTCTCGCTATGTGGAAGAGAAACGTATAATTTAATACGGACGTTGACCTCTCCCAAGAATCCAATGGAAACAGAATGGGAGGAGATAGTAGCAGGGATAAAAAAATATTTTGATCCGACGCCAAATATAATAGTGCAGCGGTTTAAATTTGCGAAAAGGCTTCAAATGCCAAATGAAACAATATCTGAATTTATAACAGCTCTAAAGAAAATTGCCGAGAAGTGTGAATTCCCTGATGTGGAAGATAGGTTGCGTGATGCCCTAGTATGCGGCATTCTAAACGAAGAGATACAATCAATGCTGTTAATGAACAGTATGCTAACATTTAAAGTGGCTCAAGAGATGGCATTGGCACATGAGGCTGCGGTAAGGAACGTGGCAGAAATTAAAGATGGAAAACCTCAGGAAGAAATGAATGTAATGGGAAGAGCTGTTAAGGTGAGACGGGGGAATGAGAAGATTCTTAAATTTTTCCGCTGTGGATACACAAATCACAGAGAAGAGAAATGTTTCTTTAAAGATAAGAGATGTTTTAAATGCCAGAAGTTAGGGCATATATCTAGGGTCTGTAAGAACGGGAACTGGAGGAGCGATCGTAATAATTGCTCAATAGACGAGGAGGCAGAGGCAACTAATGGCCTTTTTAATATAAATCAAGTGAAGGACACAAGTAACATGCGGAGTTATATGGTAAAAGTACGGACTAGCGGTCGAGATATGAATATGCTCATTGACTCAGGAACAGGGAAAAATATTATTTCTGAGAAGACGTACATTGATACTTGGGTGAAGTCAGAAAGGCCTAGAATAGAGAAGGATTCTACCAAGTTGGTGCAATGGAACAGGCAGAGGTTATCGATTCTGGGTAAAATAAAAGCCGACGTAAAAGTAAATAAAAGAAGTATCACAATGGAATTTCTTGTGATCGAAGGTCCGGGCCCGAATCTGATTGGAAGGGAGGCGTTTGACCAGATTGGAATTGGTTTTGAATGGATAAATTATAGCGACAATGTATGTCAAATCACTGAGGAATTTATGGATGTGTTTAAAGAGAAATTAGGACAATACAGAGGTCCACCAATCCACATAAAGATCAAAACTCTGGGGAAACCCACATTTCTAAGAGCTAGAACATTGCCATACGCAATCAGACCTAAGGTTGAAGAGGCTTTGAGGAAGATGGAGGAACAAGGAATATTGACTCCTGTTGAATTTACAAGGTTTGCTACTCCAATCGTCCCAGTACTGAAAAGGGATGGTTCAATAAGAATATGTGGAGATTATCGGAGTACTGTTAACACCTTTGTGGAGTCAGATACTTTCCCAGTTCCGGCGGCAGCCGACTTGCAGGTCAATTTGGCAGGAGGAAAGGTTTTCTCTAAGTTGGACCTTAAAGATGCAATCAGCAGCTGGTGGTGGATGAGGAGACAGCAGAGCTATTGGCTATTAACACGCACAAGGGATTGTTTAAGGTAAACCGTTTGCCTTTTGGTGTTTCCTGTGCGCCAGGAATATTCCAGCGACGAATGGAAAGTTTAATAGCCAAAATTACAGGAGTAGTCGTTTACCTGGATGACATTCTGGTAACAGGGAAAGATGAAATGGAACATGACCTCCGATTGAGAGAAGTATTGAAGAGTATTCAAAGAATGGGACTGACTCTTAAGAAGGAGAAGTGCGAATTTAAAAAATCTTCGTTAATTTTTCTTGGGTGCCGAATAGATGCGGAAGGCATACACCCTACTGAAGAGAAATGTGAGGCAATTAAGAATTTTCCGAAACCCGAAAAAAAAAAGAGTTACAGAGTTTCCTTGGACTATTGAATTTTTATAGCAAATTTTTAAAAGACCGAACCACTGTACTTGAACCACTGCATAGACTGCTAAACAAAAGAAATTGTTGGAAATGGAAAGAAGTGGAGGATAGAGCATTCAGGGAGGCAAAGAATTTGATTCAATCCGATTTAGTGCTAACACCCTATGATGCCAGAAAACCCCTGGTCTTGGCTTGTGATGCATCACCCTTTGGAGTAGGAGCAGTGCTTTCGCACGTGGAGGAAAGAATGGAGAGACCCATTGCGTTTGCTTCGAGAACTATGTCTCAGACGGAAAGAAGGTATGCACAAATAGATAAGGAAGCTCTGGCCATAATATTTGGCATCTCAAAATTCTACAAATATTTGTATGGCCGTGACTTTAAGATAATCACTGACCATAAGCCTCTACTGGGAATCTTTAATCCGAACAAACCTATTCCTCAGATGCTTTCCCCGAGGATGATGAGGTGGAGTCTTACATTGGCATCGTACTCCTATCAGATTGAACATAGACCTGGGAGAATGAACGCAAATGCGGATGCGTTGAGTAGAGCACCCCACGAAAGGACAAGTAAAGAAACACCGGAACCAGTTGACGTTTTTCTTATGGAAACTAATGAAGAGTCACCATTAGAGGCGAAGGAAGTGGCAAAATCAACGCAGGAAGACTCGGTTCTGGGGATAATTGTGGAATGGACTCGAATAGGATGGCCAGCTCACTGTCCAGCAGAAAAATTTAGGCCATACTTCAATAGGAGAAATGAATTATCGCTACATAGAGAGTGTCTCCTGTGGGGAAATAGAGTAGTAATACCGCCCGTTCTACAGGGGAGAACATTGGAACAGCTTCATGAAACTCACCCTGGGATTGTACAAATGAAGGCAATTGCAAGGAGCCATGTGTGGTGGCCGGGAATGGATAAGGCTATAGAAAATAAGGTCGAAAGATGCGAAAATTGTCAACTGGTTCGAAATAATCCTAAACCGAGCCCAGTTCACCCTTGGACGGCACCAGTTAAACCATGGTCACGCATTCATGTAGACTATGCAGGACCATTCCATGGAAGAACGTTTCTAATAGTCGTTGACTCAATGTCTAAGTGGCCGGAGGCCATCATCATGGATCACTGCACGGCAACAGCTACAGTGCGAGTGTTAAGAAGTCTGTTCGCTGTTCATGGTTTGCCCGACCAGGTTGTTTCGGATAATGGTCGCATGTTTGTGGGTCATGAGTTTCAGGAATTTTTGAGGATGAACGGAGTAAGGCATATAACATCGGCTCCCTACCACCCACAGACAAACGGACAGGCAGAAAGAGTGGTACAAACACTCAAACAGCTAATAAGAAAGAATGGTTGGGAGAACATATCGGTTACGCTGCCACGCGCTCTGTTTGCAATGCGGACTACACCTCATGGAACAACTGGATTAACACCAGCTGAGTTACTAATGGGTCGCAGACTGACCACAAGAATGAACCGGTTGCACCCTAAAGAAAGTGAAGATAGCGAAAATGTAAAAGAACACTTCCAGAATAGGTTCAAGTCCCAAGAGAATGTGTATGCACGTAAATATAATGGAAAGGGAAAGTGGGAACCGGGGAAGATAAAGACAGTACTTGGACCCAGGAACTATGAAGTGATCATGGAAAACGGAGTGACAGCAAAAAGACACCAGGACCAATTGATGAGAAGAGTCAAGGAAGAAGTAGCGGAGGATGTGGAGAAGAAGGAGGAGTGTAACACCGAAAGAAGGAGGGAACAAATGAATGACCCAAACGAATCACAGGAAAGGCTGGAGGAAACACCTGGGCCAAGTAGACCAATAAAGAAACCGGAGACTTCCCGAATACTTAAAAGATTGTGTAACAAATTGGGGGTGAGAAGATGTGGTGTTTTGCATAACAATAGTTATGTTTAGATGGATTGTCGTGATATGCAAATAAGGTTTTGCATAGTGTTTGTTTGTGTTACTATGTAAATTATTTCTATGTATATATATCATTAATTTGTAAATAGTTCGTTCAGTCATATTAGCGTTGATAAGGAATAAAGGTTTCATCTTTCGCTTAATGGATCTCGGTGTCCAGGAGTAGTTGTATGAACATAGAGACACAACAGACAGTAATAATAATACAAAAGAATAGATTTTACAAATCTTTTTTTTAAATGTACTAAAAAGTAAAAATAAAATATTTTTTGATCTTCTGCCATGAGCAATTAGATTTATATGAGTGAAAATATAAGCGGCGGGGACAATTATCATGAATTTCTAACTTAATGTGATTTAATATGTAGCAACTGATTAGCGATTTTTATATGTTACTATATTTTTATATGTGTTTACTAAATTTCTACCTTCTCTAAATATGATCGTCCCCCGCCGCTTTTATTTACAAAGGATACATTTTTTAGTTTAGTTAGTTTTAGTCGTAAATTTACAAAACAGAATAAAAAGTTACAATAATATACGAAATCTCATCAAAATATTTGAATATGAGCATCAATATTAAACTCAGTATTACTATCTATATAAAACCCCATTCACAGATTATGATATATTAGAATATAAATTTTATAAATAATATGTATGTGTGTGTGTGTGTAATATTAATCCAGGTTTTCTTAAACCTTCAAAAGATCTCTCTAACTACTCGTGTTGTTAGTCTTAAGTGTAAGACTTAAGTCTTTTTGATTATAATTACCATGGCTGTAGAAGTACAAGATATTAGGTAGTGTCAAGTAGATATTTATCTAGGGAGATTTTTCATTGATGCCAGAGGTTGAGATTTATAATTCATAGGAGAGTGGCCATTCGAAATCTTTGTTAACAGAAATCTGAGCAGATGAAGAGGAGATTATCTAATGTTTGGATTTAATTCTATCAGTTCGGTTAAATAGGGTCCTGTTCCTGTTAGGATGGTTGTTTATGGGCACTAATGAATCCTTGAAAGATGGAGATCAAAATTCTTGATATGGCTGTAAATCTTTTTACATTGTTGGTTGTATAATCCATATTGCATTTGTATATCCATAGATTCTGAGTTAAGCGGATTTCTTTTATTGTGGAAAAATCTTTATGGAAAGATTTTGAAAGAGCGTTTATAAGTTAGAAAGTTCCGTAGGCATAGTTATTTGGTTTGCTAGTTCATTTCCCGGAATACTGCTGTATGCAGAAGAATTCAAGTCGCTATTCCAACCAGTTTTTGAGTTGACATCTTGCCAAACAACCTATATCTCTTGTAATTTGAACACTTACATTTATAGTGAATTATATCACAAATTCACAGACACGCAATATATTTTTGTTTGGGGTTAATTGGTAAAGATATTTAATTTGGATTATGATTATTCAATTAATTAATTTTAGTTAAAATAAACAAATGATTGATTAAAAAAGGAAAAACTATTTATACCTGTATCGTGAAATATATGATAACATATTATAACATAAGACCATATACATATTTATTGAATATAAATATATACTTGATATGATATTGAAATTAGATTATTGATTCATAACCGAAATGTAATATATCTATTGAATTTCAGTATTATTTGTCTGTAATTCCAAAGGGTTTTTAGATATGAACCTGAATATACGGATATCTAACTTGTTTATGGTGTTGAACAATCTTTAAAAAATCAATTCGAAACTCCCAAAGGTTTCCTAGATGACATAGATTTTAAAACGCTAATTTTAGTTTAGTAAAACTTTATTTTTAAAGTTTATTATTTTAAAAGTGAAATGTTTGTTAATGAAATAGACATTTTGCCTAAACTCATTTAATGCTGCTTTCTTTTACAAGCCATTTGTTTATGTATATTTTTACATATCGTTTTTATTGAGTTTTTACCAATTTAGTATGTACATCATTGACTTTTAATGAATGGAAAATAAAAATGAAAATAAACACATGAAAAATTAAAATAACATTTTAAAGGAATTTATGTACAATTGAAAATTGTTTCTGTAACGTCTCATATTCCCCTTCTTGAAGCATTTATTCTCGGGTAATAAATGGTCGAAGTTGAGATATGTGAACGCGTCTTGCTTGCTTTTGGTCTTTCAGAGAGATATCGTAGGTTACATCAGATATCTTTTTTTGAATGACAAATGGTCCTTCATATTTTGGTGATGTCTTGATGAGACGAGGGTCGTTGAAGGCAATTTTTCTTATGACGAAGTCTCCTTCTTTAAAGACATACTTGGGGTGATGGCTATCGTGTTTAATCTTCCACTTACTTCTACTTTGTTCTGTCCGCAGGCTAGCTTTCTTCCTGGCTTCTTCAATTGTAATTGGAGTTTGGTCGGCAAATTCGGGTACATTACCGATTCCATACATTAAGAAAAGCGGTGAAAAACCAGTCACGTCATGTGGTGTGGAATTATAATTTTTGACAACTTGCGGTAACAATGAGCTCCATTTACATCTAGGTTTCTCCAGAACAGCTATTCTCAGTTTTGTCATTATCGTATCATTTAATTTCTCACAAATGCCATTGCACTGAGGATGATAAGGCGAAGTATATGTGTGTTTAATTCCTTGTAAAGAAAGAAATTTGTTGAACTCTTTTGATATAAAATTTTTGCCATTATCTGTTAAGATAGTATTGATCGAATTAACAGATTTGATTATCTTATCAAGACATTGAGTGACAGCTTGAGCAGTGTTTGTTATTGTGGGATATGCCCATAGATAACGAGTTGCGTGATCAACAAAAACTTGAATGAATTTATGCTTTGTGTTAGCTGCTGCTGTTCCCAGTACAATAGTGTCACAACCGATCATTTGTAATGGTTGAATATTTGACGTTGGAGTGATCATTTCTCCTAAAGTTGGTTCATGTCTGACCTTCACTAGTTGACAAGATTTACAAGATCGAACATAATTCTTGATATCAGTTGTTATTCCTTTCCACCAATAACATTGAGTTATAAGTTTGCATGTTTTGGTTATTGATGGGTGACTCAATGAATCGTGATATTCTTCCAATATTTTTTTGGTAAGCGAGTTTGGGACAACTGCTTTAAAAACTCCTTTTTGTTTGATCATTACCACACCGTCGTGAGTGTGGGAATTTTTAAAGAAACTCAAATCTGAATTTTGTTGGTGTTCTTGAAGTTCTTGAGTTGCAATGTTAACAACTGGGAGTCTTGATAAGGCGTCGACATGAGTTTGTTGCTTTCCAGAACGATGAACGATGTTACATGATTTCGAGGATAAACTAAGAATCCATCTAAAATACTTATGTTTCGGTTTCTTCATGGTGAAAAGCCATTGGAGCGCCGCATGATCAGTGATGATTTCAAATGGTTGGTTTTCTATGTATACATGAAAGTGATCAGTTGCTTGTATCACGGCTAGGCATTCCATCTCATAAGCAGAATAATTCTCTTGGTGTGGTTGCAGTGTTTTGGAGTAATAAGCAATTACATGTTCCTCATTGTCTGGACCAATTTGTGTTAGGATTGCTCCAATTCCATATTTGGAGGCATCTGTATAAACTTTAGAGGGGTAGTCCGGGTTGTAAATAGCAAGGACAGGTTTTGTAGATAGTGCCATTTTAAGTTTAGCGAACGACTCCTCTACTTCCTCATTCCAGATGAAGGGCTGATTCTTCCGAGTGAGTCGAACCAAGGGGAATGAAATTTTAGAAAAGTCCTTCGCAAATTTTCTGTAATAATTTGCCAATCCCATGAACTGACGAACTTTCTTTACAGTATCAGGTCTTGGAAAGTCTTGAATAGATTTTACTTTTCCTGGATCAGGTTTTAATTGATTGTGACTGATGATATGTCTGAGGTATTTTACTTCAGTTCTTCCAAAAATACATTTCGACAATTTTAATTTCATGTTGTACTGTCTTAATTTGTCAAAAACTTTACTAAGAAGCTCTATGTGCTCTTGCCATGTTTTCGTGTACACCAATATGTCATCTTGGAAAGAGCAAGTTCCTTTCCATAATAATTCACCTAGAATATGTTGGATTATCCTTTGAAACGTTGAAGCAGCATTTTTTAAACCAAAGGGCATCACTAAAAACTCATAATGACCATCGTTTGTGACGAATGCAGTTTTTTGAATAGATTGCGGGTCCATTTCGATCTGCCAATAACCCCATGCAACATCAAGGGTAGAGAAGAATCTGGATCCATGCAATCGATCAAACATGTCCTGTATGTGAGGTAGGGGTTGCCTGTCATCCAGCGTGATCTCATTAAGACGTCTGTAATCAATGCACATCCTTTTATTTCCATCCTTCTTGGGAACCATAACAACAGGAAATGCCCAAGGAGAATCTGAAGTTCTTATTAACTTGTGTTCGAGAAGTTCTTTAACTTGTTCAGCTATCTCTTCATACTCTTTTAGAGAACGACGATAGGGTCTAAGAGAAATTGGTTGTTCACTTTTCGTGATGATCTTATGTTGTATAGCTACTTTTCCCAAATCAATAGCATGCTGAGAAAATACATTCCTATTGTGTTCAAGTAATTCTTTTAATTCATGTTCTCTTATATCTTCTAGATGATTTACAAGAATTGGATTTTGTAATCCATCAAATTTGGTGTAAATTGTTTTGTCTCTGACATCTATTAAAAGATTAAAAAGAGATGCAACATCTAATCCGATCAAGAGTGGATATTTAAAGTTCTTCATTACATGGAGAGTTACAGGTTTAATTAGTTTATCTATTCTTACCTTGGTCTGAAGTCTTCCACATGTCCTGGTAACACCATCCGCTTGGCTGATGTGAATGTCTGAATTTGGTTGAAGTTGAAGACGGGTTCGCTTGAACAATCGCCAATTGATTATTGATACTGTTGCACCAGTATCCACAAATGCTTGCGCAGGAATTCCATTTACTTCAACACTTATGTTGATAAGCTTGAAAGCTCCTTGTGTATGGGTATTTGTCAAAGTACTTACATTCAACAATTCCGGGGCTCCGCATACTTGTTTCACTGAAGTGTTTTGATTAGGCCTATCCTTTTTATAATTAGGATCATAATCCTCACAATCTGTGACCCAATGTTTAATTTTTTTTCCCTTTTTCGAACATATTGGACACCAGAATGGGCAAACATTTTTTCTATTATCATTATTTTTTGTCGCGAGATGTATTTTGTTTTTAGGCTTAAACTGAATTGAAGCCCTATTTTGTTCAATTGAAGCTGCGATATGGAACCATTTCGTGGTGTCAGTTGGCTGTGCAGCCACAATTAAATCTTTCCAATCATTTGGAAGTCCGTCTGTTAATAAATGTATTTTTTCCTCCTTCGTTAGATGGGTTTGATTTAACAGGCGAATTTTATCTTGAAAATAATTTTCTATTGATTCTTCTCGTTTTAATCTTCGATGTGATGCTGAGACAATTGGATTTGCGTTGTATGAACCAAATCTTTGAATCAACTTTTCTTTTACAACTTCCCAACTTTTTATTGCAGGATTTGAAATAATCTCGTCTGCATACCATTCAAGTGCTGAATCTGTCAAGTAGTACATAAGATTTTTGATTTTTTCATCTTCCTTTAAAGAATTATTTTCAAAATCATATAATTTGATCCATGACTCAGGCCTAATTGCCGACTTCGAGCCGTTGAATTTTTGCAACCGGTTGTTTGGATTTTCCGCCATTTTCTTTTTCTTCGTATCCTTTTCGACTGCGCCAAATGCCACGTTTTTATTTTTAAAACGCTAATTTTAGTTTAGTAAAACTTTATTTTTAAAGTTTATTATTTTAAAAGTGAAATGTTTGTTAATGAAATAGACATTTTGCCTAAACTCATTTAATGCTGCTTTCTTTTACAAGCCATTTGTTTATGTATATTTTTACATATCGTTTTTATTGAGTTTTTACCAATTTAGTATGTACATCATTGACTTTTAATGAATGGAAAATAAAAATGAAAATAAACACATGAAAAATTAAAATAACATTTTAAAGGAATTTATGTACAATTGAAAATTGTTTCTGTAACGTCTCAAGTTAAAATAAACAAATGATTGATTAAAAAAGGAAAAACTATTTATACCTGTATCGTGAAATATATGATAACATATTATAACATAAGACCATATACATATTTATTGAATATAAATATATACTTGATATGATATTGAAATTAGATTATTGATTCATAACCGAAATGTAATATATCTATTGAATTTCAGTATTATTTGTCTGTAATTCCAAAGGGTTTTTAGATATGAACCTGAATATACGGATATCTAACTTGTTTATGGTGTTGAACAATCTTTAAAAAATCAATTCGAAACTCCCAAAGGTTTCCTAGATGACATAGTTTAACACCAAAGATTCAAATAGAAACATATAAATTGGTTCATTCCTGGCTACCCCCAGTAGTCTGAAATTTGTACGCTTGCATTGTTCTTTTACTTAGCGAATGTTCAAAATTCCATACTTATATGTGGTCTGGAAGCATATTAAAATTTAATCTCATATTCTGAAACTCAATTTAGAAATTTGTCTGGTTCCGGCCACCCAGACAACCCCAATGTCTGAAACTATTGTCAAGTAGCTCTGCAATTCCGGCCACAAGAAGCTCCATGGGACACCTGTCAATTATCTCTGGACTACAGGGGACGACCACAGGTGTAAGAGTTCTCGGAATCTTATCGGCAAATAAGGAGAACGGGACGCCTCGGTGGCTGACGACGCTCATCATTATTATATTTACCTTGAGATAATTTGTTATATTATCTGACTTTCTCTCACTATAAATACCTCTTGTATATAATTTTATTGGATACCTAGAAGATAAATATCCTTTATAATAAATTAATTATCCCCAAATTTGCCCTTTCTTTATTTATCTCCGCGACAATATTTCAACTTACATGTTCATCGGGTTTCAAAGGTTATGAAATATTTCAGATTTCTATGTGCTATAGAAGTATATTAAACATTGATTAGAATATTTGGGGACAGGCAGACAAGGGAGAAGTTAAATTGAAGCTTTTAATGAATAGTGTTAGTGTAAGAGCTTGCAGTTGTGAGGAGGGCCATCTAAGTGATATAACTCTCCATTTATTATACTTTTAACACGAAAGTTTTTTGTTATATCTTAAAATCTGATAAAAGTGAATACATATTAAATTTAAAAATCGAAAGTTTGCTTATTCTAAAATTAATTTTAGATATATTAATTGTTTATATTTTAACCATATAATAGAAATATATTAGATATATTTATACACACGCCTTCATTTATATTTTATTTGTGTCAATATAATTAATCACGTATATGTGAGACTTGAAATGTAATTTAATTTAAATATCTCTCTATTCAGGTTTCTATGGAGACAAGTTTTCATTCAATTGTTAGAGAGCGATAAGACTTGACGCTTAACTACGAAGTAAAGACAAATATATCGCAATGAATGATTATTTTGAGGATGCCCTCATCAGAAGTCTGAATGACGACTTCAGAAAGCTGTACCGAGAAATGGTCAGCAACCAGCTGCTACTGGACGCGCTGGACGCGAAGATGGAGGAAGCAAAAATCAAGCTTAACGAAGAGCCCATCTTCAAGAAAATGCCGAAGGAGGCTGTCAAGAAGCTGAGGGGGCCAAAGAAGTTTTGGTAGAGTCCTCACTTCTTTAAGTGATCACCCCGAGGGCCGAGTACTGAAGTACTCCTCTTCTTTTAGAGCACCTCCTCTGGTCAAATATGTTGGCTTCAACATTCTGGCAAATTTTGCCAATAACAAGAGAGCTTTTATTCCGCTTTAAGTGCTCAAGGCCATTCACCACGTGCCCTCATCGCCCCACCTATGCCATAAACAAATAGGCTGCTTGCTTTTATTGCCTATCTCCAACATATTGCCCCACTCCAACTGGGCTCTTTATCCGCCTCCCATCGCACCCCCCCCACCTGGTCCCATTTCCCTCAGCCCCAAATCACCTGGGCTCTTCCTCCTCCTCCCTTAGCCCCACACCACCTGAGCCTTTTCTCATTCTCCTTTTACCCGTAAAAACTAAGGCCCTCCCTCCTCCTCCCTTGGCCCCCACCACCTGGGCGCTTTGTCATTCTTCTCCAGCCCCGAACCACTAGAGCTCTTATTCCTCCTCCCTTGGCCCCACACCACCTGAGACTTTTCTCATTCTCATTTGGCCTTAAAACACTAGAGTCCTTCCTCCTCCTCCCTTGGCCCCTACCACATGGGCACTTTCACATTCTCCTTTGGCCCCAAACCTCTAGGATTCTTTCTCCTCCTCCCTTGGCTCACACCACCTGGGACTTTTGTCATTCTCCTTTGGCCCCAAACCATTAGGGTTCTTCCTCCTCCTCCCTTGGCCCCACACCATCTGGGCCTTTTCTAATTCTCCTTTGGCACCAAACCACTAGAGCTTTTCCTCCTCCTGCACCCTTGGCCCCCACCACCTGTGTCTTTTCTCATTTTCCTTGGGCCCAAAACCATTAGGGCTCTTCTTCCTCCTTCCTTGGCCCCCAATAACTGGGCCTTTTCACATTCTTCCTCAGCCTCAAACCACTAGGACTCTTCCTCCTCCCTTGGCCTCCACCACCTGGGCCTTTTCACATTCTCCTTTGGCATAAAACTACTAGGTCTCTTCCTCCTCCTCTCGTGGCCCCGAACCACCTGGGCCTTTTCTCATTCTCCTTTGGCCTTAAACCACTAGGGTCCTTCCTATTCCTTTCTTGGCCCTCACTAGCTGGGCCTTTTCTCATTATTTTTTGACCCCAAACCACTAGGGATCTTCCTCTTCCTCCCTTGGCCTCACAACACCTGAGCCTTTTCTCATTCCCCTTTGACCCATAAAAACTAGGGCCCTTCCTCCTCCTCCCTTGGCCCCTACCACATGGGCAATTTCACATTCTCCTTTGGCCCCAAACCTCGAGGATTCTTCCTCCTCCTCCCTTGGCCCCACACCACCAGGGCCTTTTGTTATTCTCCTTTAGCCCCAAACCACTAGGGCTCTTCCTCCTCCTCCCTTGGCCCCCACCACCTGGGCCCTTTGTCATTCTTCTCCAGCCCCGAACCACTAGAGCTCTTACTCCTCCTCCCTTGGCCCCACACCACCTGAGACTTTTCTCATTCTCATTTGACACTTAAAAACTAGGGCCCTCCCTCCTCCTCCCTTGGCCCCTACCACATGGGCAATTTCACATTCTCCTTTGGCCCCAAACCTCTAGGATTCTTCCTCCTTCTCCCTTGGCCTCACACCATCAGGGCCCTTTGTTATTCTCCTTTAGCCCCAAACCCCTAGGGCTCTTCCTCCTCCTCCCTTGGCCCCAGCACCTGGGCCCTTTGTCATTCTTCTCCAGACCCGAACCACTAGAGCTCTTACTCCTCCTCCCTTGGCCCCACACCATCTGAGACTTTTCTCATTCTCATTTGGCCCTAAAACACTAGAGCCCTTCCTACTCCTCCCTTGGCCCCTACCACATGGGCACTTTCACATTCTCATTTGCCCCCAAACCTCTAGGATTCATTCTCCTCCTCCCTTGGCCCCACACCACCTGGGCCTTTTGTCATTCTCCTTTGGCCCCAAACCATTAGGGTTCTTCCTCCTCCTCCCTTGGCACCACACCATCTGGGCCTTTTCTAATATTCCCTTGGCACCAAACCACTAGAGCTCTTCCTCCTCCTGCACCCTTGGCCCCCACCACCTGGGTCTTTTTTAATTTTCCTTTGGGCCCAAAACCATTAGGGCTCTTCTTCCTCCTTCCTTGGCCCTCACCACCTGACCCCTTTTTCATTCTTCCTCAGCCTCAAACCACTAGGACTCTTCCTTCTCCCTTGGCCTCCACCAGCTGGGCCTTTTCACATTCTCCTTTGGCTTAAAACTACAAGGTCTCTTCCTCCTCCTCCCGTGGCCCCGAACCTCCTGGGCCTTTTCTCATTCTCATTTGGCCTCAAACCACTAGGGCCCTTCCTATTACTTTCTTGGCCCCACTAGCTGGGCGTTTTCTCATTATTTCTTGGCCCCAAACCACTAAGGATCTTCCTCCTCCTCCCTTGGGCCCACAACACCTGAGCCTTTTCTCATTCTCCTTTGACCCATAAAAACTAGGGCCCTTCCTCCTCCTCCCTTGGACCCTACCACATGGGCAATTTCACATTCTCCTTTGGCCCCAAACCTCGAGGATTCTTCCTCCTCCTCCCTTGGCCCCACACCACAGGGCCTTTTGTTATTCTCCTTTAGCCCCAAACCACTAGGGCTCTTCCTCCTCCTCCCTTGGCCTCCACCACCTGGGCCCTTTGTCATTCTTCTCCAGCCCCGAACCACTAGAGCTCTTACTCCTCCTCCCTTGACCCCACACCACCTGAGACTTTTCTCATTCTCATTTGACACTTAAAAACTAGAGCCCTCCCTCCTCTTCCCTTGGCCCCTACCACATGGGCAATTTCACATTCTCCTTTGGCCCCAAACCTCTAGGATTCTTCCTCCTTCTCCCTTGGCCCCACACCATCAGGGACCTTTGTTATTCTCCTTTGGCCCCAAACCACTAGGGCTCTTCCTCCTCCTCCCTTGGCCCCAGCACCTGGGCCCTTTGTCATTCTTCTCCAGACCCGAACCACTAGAGCTCTTGCTCCTCCTCCCTTGGCGCCACACCATCTGACTTTTCTTATTCTTATTTGGCCCTAAACACTAGAGCCCTTCCTACTCCTTCCTTGGCCCCTACCACATGGGCACTTTCACATTCTCATTTGCCCCCAAACCTTTAGGATTCATTCTCCTCCTCCCTTGGCCCCACACCACCTGGGCCTTTTGTCATTCTCCTTTGGCCCCAAACCATTAGGGTTCTTCCTCCTCCTCCCTTGGCACCACACCATCTGGGCCTTTTCTAATATTCCCTTGGCACCAAACCACTAGAGCTCTTCCTCCTCCTGCACCCTTGGCCCCCACCACCTGGGTCTTTTTTCATTTTCCTTTGGGCCCAAAACCATTAGGGCTCTTCTTCCTCCTTCCTTGGCCCTCACCACCTGACCCCTTTTTCATTCTTCCTCAGCCTCAAACCACTAGGACTCTTCCTTCTCCCTTGGCCTCCACCAGCTGGGCCTTTTCACATTCTCCTTTGGCTTAAAACTACAAGGTCTCTTCCTCCTCCTCCCGTGGCCCCGAACCTCCTGGGCCTTTTCTCATTCTCATTTGGCCTCAAACCACTAGGGCCCTTCCTATTACTTTCTTGGCCCCACTAGCTGGGCGTTTTCTCATTATTTCTTGGCCCCAAACCACTAAGGATCTTCCTCCTCCTCCCTTGGGCCCACAACACCTGAGCCTTTTCTCATTCTCCTTTGACCCATAAAAACTAGGGCCCTTCCTCCTCCTCCCTTGGACCCTACCACATGGGCAATTTCACATTCTCCTTTGGCCCCAAACCTCGAGGATTCTTCCTCCTCCTCCCTTGGCCCCACACCACAGGGCCTTTTGTTATTCTCCTTTAGCCCCAAACCACTAGGGCTCTTCCTCCTCCTCCCTTGGCCTCCACCACCTGGGCCCTTTGTCATTCTTCTCCAGCCCAGAACCACTAGAGCTCTTACTCCTCCTCCCTTGACCCCACACCACCTGAGACTTTTCTCATTCTCATTTGACACTTAAAAACTAGAGCCCTCCCTCCTCTTCCCTTGGCCCCTACCACATGGGCAATTTCACATTCTCCTTTGGCCCCAAACCTCTAGGATTCTTCCTCCTTCTCCCTTGGCCCCACACCATCAGGGACCTTTGTTATTCTCCTTTGGCCCCAAACCACTAGGGCTCTTCCTCCTCCTCCCTTGGCCCCAGCACCTGGGCCCTTTGTCATTCTTCTCCAGACCCGAACCACTAGAGCTCTTGCTCCTCCTCCCTTGGCGCCACACCATCTGACTTTTCTTATTCTTATTTGGCCCTAAACACTAGAGCCCTTCCTACTCCTTCCTTGGCCCCTACCACATGGGCACTTTCACATTCTCATTTGCCCCCAAACCTCTAGGATTCATTCTCCTCCTCCCTTGGCCCCACACCACCTGGGCCTTTTGTCATTCTCCTTTGGCCCCAAACCATTAGGGTTCTTCCTCCTCCTCCCTTGGCACCACACCATCTGGGCCTTTTCTAATATTCCCTTGGCACCAAACCACTAGAGCTCTTCCTCCTCCTGCACCCTTGGCCCCCACCACCTGGGTCTTTTTTCATTTTCCTTTGGGCCCAAAACCATTAGGGCTCTTCTTCCTCCTTCCTTGGCCCTCACCACCTGACCCCTTTTTCATTCTTCCTCAGCCTCAAACCACTAGGACTCTTCCTCCTCCCTTGGCCTCCACCACCTGTGCCTTTTCACATTCTCCTTTGGCTTAAAACTACTAGGTCTCTTCCTTCTCCTCTCGTGGCCCCGAACCACCTGGGCCTTTTCTCATTCTCCTTTGGCCTCAAACCACTAGGGTCCTTCCTATTCCTTTCTTGGCCCTCACTAGCTGGGCCTTTTCTCATTATTTTTTGGCCCCAAACCACTAGGGATCTTCCTCTTCCTCACTTGGCCCCACAACACCTGAGCCTTTTATCATTCTCCTTTGACCCTTAAAAACTAGGGCCCTTCCTCCTCCTCCCTTGGCCCCTACCACATGGGCAATTTCACATTCTCCTTTGGCCCCAAACCTCTAGGATTTTTTTTCCTCCTCCCTTGGCCCCACACCACCTGGGCCTTTTGTCATTCTCCTTTGGCGCCAAATCATTAGGGTTCTTCCTCCTCCTCCCTTGGCCCCACACCATCTGGGCCTTTTCTAACTCTCCTTTGGCACCAAACCAACAGGGATCTTCCTCCTCCTGCACCCTTGGCCCCCACCACCTGTGTCTTTTCTCATTTTCCTTGGGCCCAAAACCATTTGGGCTCTTCTTCCTCCTTCCTTGGCCCTCACAACCGGGGCCCTTTCACATTCTTCCTCAGCCTCAAACCACTAAGACTCTTCCTCCTCCCTTGGCCTCCACCACCTGGGCCTTTTCACATTCTCCCTTGGCTTAAAACTACAAGGTCTCTTCCTCCTCCTCCCGTGACCCCGAACCACCTGGGCCTTTTCTCTTTCTCATTTGACCTCAAACCACTAGGGCCCTTCCTATTACTTTCTTGGCCCCACTAGCTGGGCGTTTTCTCACTATTTCTTGGCCCCAAACCACTAGGGATCTTCCTCCTCCTCCCTTGGGCCCACAACACCTGAGCCTTTTTTCATTCTCCTTTGACCCTTAAAAACTAGGGCCCTTCCTCCTCCTCCCTTGGCCCCTATCACATGGGCAATTTCACATTCTCCTTTGGCCCCAAACCTCTAGGATTCTTCCTCCTCATCCCTTGGCCCCACACCATCAGGGTCTTTTGTTATTCTTCTCCATCCACGAACCACTAGAGCCCGTCCTCCTCCTCCCTTGGCCCCTACTACATGGGCACTTTCACATTCTCATTTGCCCCCAAACCTCTAGGATTCATTCTCCTCCTCCCTTGGCCCCACACCACCTGGGCCTTTTTTCATTCTCCTTTGGCCCCAAACCATTAGGGTTCTTCCTCCTCCTCCCTTGGCACCACACCATCTGGGCCTTTTCTAATATTCCCTTGGCACCAAACCACTAGAGCTCTTCCTCCTCCTGCACCCTTGGCCCCCACCACCTGGGTATTTTTTGCATTTTCCTTTAGGCCCAAAACCATTAGGGCTCTTCTTCCTCCTTCCTTGGCCCTCACCACCTGACCTCTTTTTCATTCTTCCTCAGCCTCAAACCACTAGGACTCTTCCTCCTCCCTTGGCCTCCACCACCTGGGCCTTTTCTCATTCTCCTTTGGCTTCAAACAACTAGGTCTCTTCCTCCCAGTGCCCCAAAACACCTGGGCCTTTTCTCATTCTCCTTTGGCCTCAAACCACTAGGGCCCTTCCTATTCCCTTCTTGGTCCCCACTAGCTTGTCCTTTTCTCATTTTTTTGGCTCCAAACTACAAAGGATCTTCCTCGTCCTCCCTTGGCCCCACAACACCTGGGGCCTTTATCATTTTTCTTTGGCCTCAAACCACTAGGGCCCTTTCTCCTTCTCCTTTGACCTCCACCACCTGGGCCATTTCTCATTCTTACTCAGCCCCAATCCACAACAGCTCTTAACACTCCTTCCTCGGCCCCCACCACCTTGGCCTTTTCTCGTTCTCCTTTGGCCCCAAACCACTTAGGTATTTCTTTCTCCTCCCTTGGCCCCACACCACCTGGGCCCTTTTTTATTACTTCTTAGCCCGAAACCACTTAGGCTCTTCCTCCTCCTCCCTTGATCCCACACCACCTGGGCCTTTTCTCATTCTCCTTTAGCCCTAAACCACTAGGACTCTTCCTCCTCCTCCTCCCTTGGTTCCACACCACCTGGACCTTTTCTCATTCTCCTTTGGCCCCAAACCACCAGGGTTCTTCCTCCTCCTCCCTTGGCCTCCACCACCTGGGCCTTTTCTCATTCTCCTTTGGCCCTAAACCATTAGAGCTCTTCCTCCTCCTCACTTGGCCCCACACCACCTGGGCCTTTTCTCATTCTCCTTTGGCCCCAAACCATTAGGGCTTTTCCTCCTCCTCCGACCTTGGCCCCCACCACCTGTGCCTTTTTTCATTCTCCTTTGGCTCCAAACCACTAGGGCTCTTCCTCCTCCTCTTTTGGCCCTCACCACATGGGCCCGTTCTCATTAATCCTTAGCCCCAAACCACTAGGGCTCTTCCTCCTCCCTTGGCCTCCACCACCTGGGCCTATTCCCATTCTCCTTCGGCCCTAAACCATTAGCGATCTTCCTCCTCCTCCCTTGGGCCCCACCACCTTGGCATTTTCTCATTCTCCTTTGGTCCCAAACCACTAGTGCTCTTCCTCCTCCTCCCTTGGCCACACACCACCTGGGTTTTTTCACATTCCTTTTTGTCCCAAACCCCTAGAACTCTTTCTCTTCCTCCCTTGGCGCCCACCACCTGAACCTTTTCTCATTCTTCCTCAGCCCCAAACAACTAGGGCTCTTCCTCCTCTTCCCTTGACGCCAAACCACCTGGGGCTTTTCTCATTCTCCTTCGGCTCCAAACCACTAGTGCTCTTCCTCCTCCTCCCTTGGCCACACACCACCTGGGTTTTTTCACATTCCTTTTTGTCCCAAACCCCTAAAACTCTTTCTCTTCCTCCCTTGGCGCCCACCACCTGAACCTTTTTTAATTCTTCCTCAGCCCCAAACAACTAGGGCTCTTCCTCCTCTTCCCTTGACGCCAAACCACCTGGGGCTTTTCTCATTCTCCTTCGGCTCCAAACCACTAGGGCTCTTCCTCTACCTCCCGTGGCCCCACACCACCTGGGTCTTTTTTCATTCTCCTTTGGACCCAAACCACTAGGGCCATTCCTCCTCCTCCCTTGGTCCCCACCACCTGTGCCTTTTCTCATTCTCCTTTGGCTTCAAACCACTAGAGCTCTTCCTCCTCCTCTTTTGGCCCTCACCACCCAGGCCCTTTCTAATTCTTCCTCAGCCCCAAACCACTAGAGCTCTTACTCCTCCTGCCTTGGTCCCCACTGCCTGGGCCTTTTCTCGGTCTCCTTTGGCCCCAAACCACTAGGGCTCTTCCTCCTCTTCCTTTGCCCCCCTCCCCCCCTGGGCCTTTTCTCATTCCTTTTTGCCCCAAACCCTCAGAGCTCTTCCTCTTCCTTCCTTGGCGCCCACCACCTGGACATTTTCTCATTCTCCTCTGGGCCCACACCACTAGAGCTCTTCCTCCTCCTATCTTGGCCCCACACGATTTGGGTTTTCTCATTCTCCTCTGGCCCCAAACCACTAGGGCCCTTCCTCTTTCTCCCTTGGCCCCCACCACCTGGGCCATCTCTCATGCTTTCTCAGCGCTAAACACTAGAGCTCTTCCTTCTCTTCAGTTGGCCCCACATTAATTGAGATTTTTCTCATTCTCCTCTGGCTTCAAACCACTAGGGCTCTTCCTCCTTCTCCCTTGGATCTCACCACCTGGGTCATTTCTCATTCCTCTTCATCCCCAAACCACTAGAGCTCTTACTCCTCCTCCCTTGACGCCCACACTACCTTTGCGTTTTCTTATTCTCTTTTGGCCCCAAACCACTAGGGCTCTTCCTTCTCCTCCCTAGGCCCCCACCACCTGGACCTTTTCTCATTCTCCTTTGGCCCCATACCACTAGGGCTCTTCCTCCTCCTCCCTTTGACCCACACCACCTCTTTCTCCTACTTGGCCGAAGTCTTCTTATCCCCTTTCCCCCATTTTAACTTCTTTCCATTGTCTCAGTATCTCCTGGGTAGTTTCTCCTGTGTCTATCATTAAAGATAGTCTTAACAACGTTTGGGGTCTAAGACTCAATTATTGATTCAACTCATCTGTTCCTGAATGTTGAAAGATATTATAAATAAACATTTTAAAATAAATATATATATTCTTTACTCTATATTTTCATTTCTATATCATACCTATTCCACACATTCTGATATTTAGAACTATCTTTACACTTTTTATTTAAAATTTCATGTAGATTGACTTTTTGTGAATATAAAAATTGCTAATTATTGAATATTAATTCTATTTATATGATGTAAAATAATTTAATTTTTATCATTAGTAGGTGACAATCTGGATGTTTTCTGTAATATCGAACGTTATAATTTCCAGAATAAAGTTTAAGAAACTGTGTACAAGGCCTACGTTTCTTGTACTGGCCCATCATCTCAACAGTAAGTTCAAGTTACCAAACAGGGCTCTGGCAACATATAGACATATAATTCACTTAGAGTTAAACAGTTCACTCATATAATCATGATTTTCATTGCCAAATGATCATTGGATAAATCAAATTATAAAATAGCGGTGAAGCAACTAAGAATAAAATAGTGATGAATTAACTAATAAATTGTTCTTCAGTTACTAAACAATAGATGTTCTGTTATA